>ML661344.1:22029069-22242670 GCA_007570785.1 Antilocapra americana
CCCATGGTGATATCATGACAATGTATGGCAAAAACAATAATAAAAAATAAATAAATAAATAAAAGATTATATCTGTTGAAAAAAAAAAAAAAAGAGTTTTCATCCATCCTTCTCAAACTATTCCAAAAAGTTGCAAAGGAGGGAATGCTTGTGACTTCTTTGAATGAGGCCAGCATCACCCTGATATCAAAACCAGTGAAACTACTCTGTATATTATAATGGTGGGTACTTGTCATTACACATTTATTCAAACCCATAGAATGTACACCAGGAGTGAACCCTGATCAAATTAATGGGATAATAATGGGTCGGTATAGTTTCATTGATTGTAGCAAATGTCCACTCTGGTGAAGAATGTTGATAATAGGGGAGGCTAGGCGTGTGTGGGGGCAAAAGATATATCATGAGAAATCTTGTACTTTGTGTTTGATTCTGCTGTGAACCTGAAACTGCTTTAAAATAAAAATAAAAGCAGTCTATGAATAAAAAGTAAACACAAAGCAACAATAATTCTCCAGCTAATGTTATATAATTTATTATAATAAGTATGGACTAATAGTGATTCAGCCACTTCATACTTTCAAGTAGAAAAAGCCAGCGAGTTGCAGTATCTCCAGTGTCACAGAGCTGGTTGAATAGAAGGTTTGGATTAAAACACAGGTCTTCTGACCCTCAGTCAATTATTCTTTACCCAGCATTATTTTTATACTGTAATTTTATATCCTAATAATGGACAGTGTCTTTGATTACCTTTTTTTGTACAAAGATTTTAAAGAGTTTTTTATTTTTGCCTGTGCTAGGTCTTTGTTGCTGCACGCAGGCTTTCTCTAGTTGCAGTATTGGGGCCTACTGTCTAGTTGTGATGCATGGGCTTCCCCTTGCAGGGACTTCGCATTTCGAATCACAAGCTCTAGAGTTGTGGCGCATGTGCCTACTTGCTCCGAGGCATGTGCAGTCTTCCTGGACCGGGGATCATAGTGTGTCTGCTGCATTGCAAGGCAGATTCTTAACCACTGAACCACCAGGGAAGCCCTTTAATTACCTTTCTTATACTGAACTGAACTGAACTGAACTGATTAATGTTCAACTTCTTGAGTTTTGTGATTACCCCACACTGAAAATAAGCCTCTCTCAAGAAAAAAATGCCACTGCCTAGTAACTTATACATAAGACAATTTATATTTCCCTAAAGTCACCTTTTGTCTTAAATTCAGAATAGAACCTCTTGTGATATAAAATCACAGTCTTCTTGAAGTCAAGATAAGTTGCTTTCCCTGCAATGTACCTGACTGATTAGACTATCCAGTGGAAATGATCAGTTGATCAATCCTAAATGACCTATTTGTTGTAAAGACAGTCATTTTTGTCAATATTTTGTGGCTGTGCAAATTGAAGTTTTAGAATTTGTTCTTGTACTTACTCAGATATAATGATATTAACAGATTGTTCATTTTTACCCACTTTTTAAAAATCATTGACTTTTCCTTAATCTTTAATTTTCTGGCCTATCTTCTCAAAATTTAAAATCAGTACCTACTTATTACAGTTATTTGTGCCAGTTCTTTTAGTGGCCAATAAGTCATTAAGACTCAAGTATTGTCACATATTAACTTTTTAGGTAATTTATTATGAACCTCTTTCTTCATCGCTCTTTTTTCTTGACTGAAAATTATATTTGACATTCTGAAGACTAAATTTTAAGCCTCTGTTAGGTATTTCATTTGAATCTGATCATTCTCATTGATAGTTATTATTATCTGTATCTAAATTAGCAATCCTGCTTATGCAAGTTCATTATTTTATGGAAAACTTTTTTCTTTTAAAATTATAGCAACTTTTCCTGAAACCCCCTCCCACCTCCCTCCCCATCCCATCCTTCTGGGTTATCCCAGACCTATATTCATGTCGATGTATGGCAGAACCACCACAATATTGTAATTAGTCTCCAATTAAAATAAATAAATATATTTTTAAAATTACAGCAACTTTTAAATTTTGTTCAAATACATTAAATATATCTTTTCCTCTCAATTATAGGTTGTTAAACTGAAGCAAATAGAGCATACTTTGAATGAGAAAAGAATATTACAGGCAGTGAATTTTCCTTTTCTTGTTCGACTGGAATATGCTTTTAAGGTAAATTTTACTTCTATCCAAATAAAATATTTTCAACTTCACATTTTTTAAAATATGAAGCTATAATATGAGTCTAATCTATATGATAAAGCTGGAAAATATGGATAAACAAAAAATTAATAGATTTTATGTAAGTCCTGTTGTGCTTAAAAACTTAGCTGACATTTGAAAAAGTTTTGATTGTTCTTGAGGAAATTGTTAAAGATAATGTGTAGTTTTTCATGAAATGGTATTATAAGATCAAGTATTTCAGAAGTTTATTAAAATTCATAGTGACATCTTATTAAGCTTATCTTACACTCGTACAAATGGATACACCCACATAGCTTCCCCTCTTGAACCTTTTCTGCTGTAATCTCACTGTCTTCTTTTACCTGTAATTTGTGTTCTAGCCTCTTCATTTATTTGAAGCAAAATAGTCTTTGGCCCTCTGCTCAAGCACCTTATAAAGTTGCAAAAGATTCATTCTTTAAGTTGGCAGCTTTTCAGCTATTTGAGATGGTACTTGGCATCTCTCTACCAGTGGATTAATATGGAACGTTTTAACCTTTCTCCTTTGTCCTCTTTTATTCTTTAAATCAAATGAAGACCTGTGTGTTTAGAGTGATGTTCAAAATTATTAATCTCTCTGACCTTATTTAGTGCATAAAATGTAAATATTCTTTTTCAAATTATTTTTAAACTTTTGCTTACACTATAGCATTAAATCATTACCACCGTGTTTAATTGTTCAAGAGTTAAGTATTTCCTGTAAGAACAGAAACAGCAAAAATCCCAGACCAATCTGTGGCAAGAGTACCAGGAAAAAAAAATAAGTGTCCGAGTGTAGAAAAGTTAGAGCATGTTCCATTTATTCTCTATTCCTGATGCTAGTAATCTATCAGATTTTTTAATTTGTCTTTTTCTAATTGCACATGGCGTCATCTTAAAGTATTTTCATGAGAAATAATCTAGGTTTCAAAGTTTTGATTTATTTATTCTTTTTACTTGTTCATAGGATAATTCTAATTTATACATGGTTATGGAATATGTTCCTGGTGGTGAAATGTTTTCACATCTAAGAAGAATTGGAAGGTTCAGGTAACTAATACTTTATGCTTCTCAAATACTTATATGCTGTGTGTTTATTTTAAACCAAATAAGTTTTTGTCAATGCTAAAAATTTATTTCATTTAAATTAGTAACATTTTAGCTATACAAGCATTACTGAGTTTTAAAAGTTAACTAAAAACATCATCATAGCAGTGTAAATATTCTAGCATTAGTAGGTATCATAAGGGCCCATTATTTGAAGAATTTCCAGATACTGTAAAAATTAATTGAATTTAAACTAATATTTAGTGAATAAATACTAGTAATATATCTTTGAGGAAGAGGCTTATGTAAGTATGAAGACAAGTAAGAAATATATTAATAAATATATAGAAAAGATAATCATAGTATCTTGGTGGTAAAATTATGAAAGTTCATTTTGCACAAATTTATTCTACTAATGTTGTTGTCATGTTGAGTTTTAAACATATGTAACTTATACATATCTATATGTATAAATATATAACAAACATGTATGTACATAAACATGTATGTTTTAAACATATGTGTCAGTTTTGAACATATGTAAATTTTTTAAAAAACAGTAACTTATCATTAAGTTATTGCTAATAAGATCACACAGTTATTAAAATAGTTTTTAGATTCTGTTAGCTTTATCTGCACAATACTTTGTAAGCTCCTACTATTCATTAATAATCATTTTTAGAATTAGGCTAAAACCAAGAACAAGTTCAACTTCACTCAGTGTACTATATATTGATATAATTAAAACATCAGTATGAATTCAGATGACTGAAGATGATAATTCAATTCATATTATAAAAATATGAATTGATATTCATATGAGATAATATTCATAATAGGCCAATATGAGAGTTATTTTAGTTTCCTGAGGCCTAAACCACAGTTCATTTATTAACCTAATGTATAGGGCATCCAGTATGTGTCAAGTACTGAGCTAATGCAGAGTAATTTCTATTTAATGATTTTTGTTTTAACTCCCTGTTGTCCTGTCTTACACTCCTTGTCCAGGCAGTCCAGAATTGCCCTATGATAATTTAAAGTTTAACACTGAATTACCATACCTAAGTCTATCTTCAAAAAATATTTTATCCATTTTTCTTTGCAATTCCCCACACTCTTCTTTTTTGGAACTCCCCACAGTCTTCTTTCTTTAATACTTGATACTAAGAGGAAAGCAAGTGGTTGGCATAATTCACACAGACACACTATCTTTCTAACCTTTTACACATTATTTATACACTTGAAAGGTTGTTAACTCCAGCCTTAGAAACTTTGAGACAACAAGAAGACTGAATTATTGTTTGTAGTATTAATCAGAATCAGTGGAGTCATTATGATTCTCTTAGATAGTAGCTGTCTAGACTTAAAGCTGCTACAGCATTAAATTATCCTTATAGAATATTTTGCTCTTACCTTTCAACAATTTGATTAAAGGTCTATGTAATGTTTGTGTACCTCCAGTCAAACATTAATGTGGACATAAATATAAAATGCTGAGTGCATCTTATGTTTATGATGATAAATAGAAGATAAAAGTGCATCTTATACAAACAGGCATATAAAGAAAATAGGAAGGGACTTCCTAGGTCAAATGTTTCCAGAATTGGGGATAAATGTTTCAATGACCAGGGTGATTCTTCCAGTCTCCTTTACAATGTTCTCATTTCTTGTCATAGGACATGTGTTGTAGCTTGTTACAGTGTTGTGATAAGGCTGGAAATGGAAGGATATTATAAAATATGCCACAGAAAAATTTTTCTTCTCATATTCATTCATTCATTTAATAAATATTTGCTGAGCACTTGGTATGTATCAGGCTAAGACCTTGGAAATGTAGTACATGACAAGCAAAAGGAACAGCATATACAATCTCTTTTTTAGAATTCCTATTTCTGGTGCTACCAAATCAGACTCATACGAACCATCTTGAGGGAAATTCTATTCATAGTTAAGGTTGTTCATTGAGGACACAAATCTGAAAGTCATTGCAATATACTAGGAAGATTAGCTGAATTCAAATGAAGATGAACCAGAAACTCAAACTGGAAAATCAGTACATCCTTTTGGAATAATACTTAGAATGTGGCATCAAGATTACCCTAACCTGTTAATTAATCTGTGCTTCCCTGGCAGTTCAGTGGTTAAGAATTCACCTGCCAATGCAGGAGACTTTCCTGATAGCTCAGTTGGTAAAGAATCCACCTACAATTCAAGAGACCCCAATTCAATTCCTGGGTTAGGAAGATCCGCTGGAGAAGGGATAGGTTACCAACTCCAGTAGTCTTGGGCTTCCCTTGTGGTTCAGCCGGTAAAGAATCCACCTGCAATGCCGGAGACCTGGGTTCGATCCCTGGGTTGGGAAGATCCCCTGGAGAAGGGAAAGGCTTCCCACTCCAGTATTCTGGCCTGGGGTATAGTCCATGGCCTCACAAAGAGTCGGACACAACTGAACAACTTTCACACACACAGATCAGTTCAATCCCCAGGTCAGGAAGATCCCTTGGAGGAAGAAATGGCAACCCATGCCAGTATGCATGCCTGGAAAGCCCCATGAACACAGAAGCCTAGTGGGCTATAGTCCATGGAGTTGCAAAAGAGTTGGACATGATTGAGTGACTAAACAACAGAAGCAGCAACAAATCAATTAATCTGTGCATACAGAATTGTGTGTATTTATATAAATATACAGATTATACCTATGTTTAGATGTTTGTAGAAACATGCATAGTGAAAGATTTGGAAATTCAAGCACCAGGATCAAATCTGGTTTTGGAATGAGATTATTGGTATATTTATTCTTCATTAATATTTTGTGGCTTTTTTCTTTAATGAGCATATATCCCTTTTGTAATAGTAACAGCATGGGTAAAATGGCTTAAATCTGCAGATAAAAGCAGAAATTCTTTAAGTACTAGAAATTTATGGGAAAGGTATATGAAGCTTATCCACAACAGCAATGGCCCTGACAGACAATCTAACTGGTGCTTTTCAGTCATTCTTAGTATCTTCTGATATGGCCAACAATAATTTAAATTACAATGACAATCTGAGAGTTATAGTTTTCTTCCACATATGCTGTTCACTAAGCATATAAAAGCATTATTTGAAGATGATTTATAGATTTAAAAATATTTGGAAACTAACAAGATTATTTACATATGTTTAAAAGAAAAAAAGTTACCTTTTTGCTCCCAAAATGCCTCTACCTCATGTTAGTTTTTGTGTAATCTACTAGTTACTATATGTTAACCCATTTTACCAAAAATCAATGTTTTGTTTCTTCGTAGTGAACCCCATGCACGGTTCTATGCAGCTCAGATAGTGCTAACATTCGAGTACCTCCATTCACTAGACCTCATCTACAGAGATCTAAAACCTGAAAATCTCTTAATTGACCACCAAGGTTATATCCAGGTATGACTTGAACACATTATGTGTAATTTATTTGAGAACATACTAGGTAAGAAGTTATATATATTTAACCACAACTACCAAAATTGGTTTTTTTTTCCCTTTGAGGGAGACAGTTTTTCCTAATGGCTTAAATTGAGCTAACAGTTCCATTGCTATTACAGAGGACCAAAAGTTCCATCAAAGATAGCACCTATTTATATCTCCTTTAGTTGTGAACTGTGCACAGGTTGTACACAGGCTCCTGCATAAAGAAAGAACAGCTAAATTTGTGAGTACTCATTTAGTGCCAGGCATTGTTCTAAGTGTTTTACATGTGTCACCTCTTTTAATTTTGATAACAGTATGAAATGTAAATACTATTGTTATTCTCATTTTAAGATACTGCAAGGTCACACAGGTAGAGCATAATTTAAATACCATCAGCTTGTCCTGAGACTATACTTTTTAACTCTACAGTGCAGTTACCAGAGGAGCCCCAGCTACCAACACTGGACTGGTGGCAGTTTCCTTTCCATTTCTACTCTCATTACATCAGGAGCACTCCTTTTTTACACAGTTATTAAGATTCTCCCAATGATGCTTTTGCAACTTATGATATAATTAAGGGCAGAAGACATTGTTGGACTTCAGGAACACTCCTAGCACTGCTTCATTTTTACTGAAACTTCTTTTTGGTTCATTTGTTTCTTTGAGTCAGGGAACAGTTTTCCACATTGGTGTTGCTTTAACCTTTATTCACTAAATAGTGGCCTTCATGGATTAGTCTCAATTACATTGACTTAATTTTTTTTCAAGGTGTTAATTTTAACCTTGATTTTTAACTTTCAACTTAGGTACAGTAAATACATTTATTATGAAGTAACAAATGTTTACAGGCTTTTTGTCTTTTATAGGTCACAGACTTTGGGTTTGCCAAAAGAGTTAAAGGCAGAACTTGGACATTATGTGGCACTCCAGAATATTTGGCTCCAGAAATAATTCTCAGCAAGGTATATTTATAGTATCATTATGTAAGAAGTAAAAATATAAACATGCATCACTGTGGACTTTTATTTTTTAAAAACAGTTATTCTAATTTTACATGTTTATTTAACCTAAATATGAATTTAAATCTTTGTGCAAAATTACTAAAAATCAATTATTTAGAATCTACCACTAATCTCATAAGCTGTTGATTTTAACTCTAGAGCTGAGAGAATTAGTTTAAATAAATATAACCTCTAGATCCATGTTTTGAAACCAGAAGCATAGCCTTTTCATAATTATTCCCAGTAACAGGAGGGCAGAGAGTCCTTGCTCTGGATTACACCAAGAGGCAAACTAAAGATAATATATATGTACTAGTTGTCTATTCTTCCTTTGTTTCAATTTTACCACTTAAGTGGGAAAAAAGTATGTGAATTACTTTTTAAAATTTTTGTTTAAAAATAGAAACATTATAGCAATTAAATAGTTATATTCTTATTGAAGACAGTTCTCCTTTTTCCAAAAGTGAAAATGTGGTGAGAGAAATTTTTAATCATTTCTAAAAGGGGAGTTTAACTTTCATTTTCCTTTCTACTGCCACCCCTTGGTGGTAAAAGCTACAAAGTAGAAACTGATAGTAATGGCTCAGACAGGAGCCAGGAAAGAGAAAAGGATAAGATATACGCATTGATATTTATACACTGATTAACTACCCTCTGAATAATTGAAATTTGGCTAACTACAGAAGTGTTAGAATAAGAGAATTCTTTCAGCTTTACTTTCATTATCTTTCATAATTTAAATTATAACTTTTAATCTTTTATAATTAAATGTCATTGCCACTCACACTTCTTTAAGTACATTTAATAGATAATGTGATGCCACTGTAAGCATCAAAACTTTAAAAAATGTGTGTGTGTATAGAGATAGATATTCATTGTCTGAAATTTGGGAAATACAGAAAACTATAAAGAAAGAATCAAAAAACTTTCAATCTCACCACCCAGAGGTAGCCTTTTTAAAAAACATTTCAATATATTTCTCTATGCATGTTACAGTGAATGTGCAATTTTGTATTCAGCTTTTCTCACTTGAGTAATAATTAGCCTGCAAATGTAATTTAATTGTTTATTTTAAAATGCATCATTTTGCATTTTGTCATTCTTCTCTTGTTGAATATTCAACTTGTTTGCCTATTTTTCTTTTGTAAATGACTGTGATAAATGTCTTTGTACATAAAGCTTTTTTCTATATTTTAAATTATTTTTAGGATAGATCCTAGAAGTGAAATTACAAGGTCAGAGGATATGAACATTTTTAAGGTTTTTCAATACATATTGCCAAAGGACTTTCCAAAAAGATTGTAACATTTTATACTTTTCAGCAGTGTTTGAGAATATCTGTTTCACCACACTCTCCAGCATTGGGTTATTCTTGTTTTAAAAGATGATTATTAATTTGATAGATAGTAACTGATATCTAATGATTTTAAGTCTCATGAATTTGATTATTAGATTTTTTAATGCTTAATAGCCATTTGGTATTGCTGTGTGTGTATGTATGAGTCATTAGTTCATGTCCTTTGCCCATTTATCTATTATAATTTAGTTTTTCTTATTGATTTAATTTTCTTTAACTAGGGTATTAAAAGCATCTGGCATATGTATTATAAACATTAGCACACAATCTAAAACGCAAAAATCAGAACTTGGTAAAAGAATCTATTTTAACATTATATGCTTTCATTATAGCAAAAAACATTGTAATTATACTATTAGTGAGTTGCATTTAAAGAAAAGCATAGTTGATGCCCATTTCTATTAGCAAAACAAAGTGTTTTCCCTATTTTACTAATCTCTCTCTCTTTAAAAACATATAGAAGCAGGAAATAAAAAGAAAACTAGAATCTCTATATCATTATATTTTAACTAGTAATTTGAAAATAAAATTATTTGAAAAGCTAGAATTTTAATGAAAATTTGAAATAGGGGGAGTGGTAAAGGTAATAAGAATATATCTGAGGGTAGACCAAAAGATCTGGCAAGAACTCAGCTCATTTCTTTCCATGATAAAGTTGTATTGTTTTTTTTTTTCCTCGTAATCTTTTGTGTTAATTGACACTGATTATGGTTTATCAAACTGTGTATAAACATATTAATTTTTTTCTTATTTTCTTATCAATACTTCTGGATCTTAATTTTAGTAAGTTAAAGATGAAAAGAAAAACTCCATTAAGAATAACCTTAGAATTGTACATTTGGTTTATAACACACTTTTATACTCATTATTTCCTTTCACTTGATGTAGTCCCCATAAAACTCCATGAATTAGTTATCTTTCCTGTATACCTTTTAGAGATGAGAAGCAAAAACAGTAGATGGCTAAAGTTTACTTAAATACTTACATTCATTAGGTACCACATTAAGCTTTTAGTTTTAATAAGATCTGGTGATAGATGGGATTATCCCTAATATATTCACCCTCCTAAACCCACCAATATAGTTTGAAGTCAACTTCAGCATTTATCATAAAGTACAATATCTACTCTTTCATTTCAAAATTTTTGACCTCTCTTAAGTATTCTCTAGAAAATCTGATTCATAATATTATGCAATAAATTGGGCTTTAAGAAGTAATTTCATCCAATTCCCTTCCTAATGTTGAACAAAACTAAATTATCCAATTAAACAGGGCATATTTTATTGTCCCTAATACTCTTAAGGATTTTAGGAATAAGATTTAGTAGTATTTCTTAATGTAAAATTTCAATATCTGGAAACCCTCCCCTTTGTTTAATTCAAATCTGACGTAATATATTTTCTTTTTTATTTTATCCTGAATAACTGCTCAGCAACTGCCTTTTTAAAAATTTCATATGCTTGAAGATCATTTTGAAATAATTTGACTTCATTCTCCTCTGAGTGAATTGAGCAATGATTGCCATTTGGTGTTGGTTTATCTTAGGGCTACAATAAGGCAGTGGATTGGTGGGCACTAGGAGTGTTAATCTATGAAATGGCGGCTGGCTACCCCCCATTCTTTGCAGACCAACCAATTCAGATTTATGAAAAAATTGTTTCTGGAAAGGTAAGTAATACATTTTATTATTCCTTAATTATTGATTTTCTCTATACATGAGTTTTAAGCATTATAGATTGAAACTA
This sequence comes from Antilocapra americana, assembly GCA_007570785.1. Classification (NCBI taxonomy): domain Eukaryota; kingdom Metazoa; phylum Chordata; class Mammalia; order Artiodactyla; family Antilocapridae; genus Antilocapra; species Antilocapra americana. The sequence continues at coordinate 22,039,827 of ML661344.1, forward strand.
TTTGATATCATCTGGATATTACTCTAAATTGGGGAAAATATAGAAATATCCATAGAGTCTGCCCTTATATCTAGCACTCATTTAAAATACAGTAAATGTTGAATCATTGAAGTCTTTTAGGTAAAAAGGGGCAATTTTACAAACATTAACAAAATAATAAAGCAATTTCCATCATCATCATTATTATCACTTGTAAAATACAGGCTCAGAGCCATAGTTCTTCCTTCTTCAAACAAATAAAAATTGTTAGTTACTTCATGTTGATACCTGCTTGAAGAGAAGTTTTAGGGGCTGTTTTTATATGCCCTTGCTTTTTTAGGAGAGACTTGTTTAAATTATGTCAAACAACACAAAATTGAAAATAATTATAAAATGTGTGTGCTGCGTCGTTTCAGTCATGTCCGACTCTGCAACCCCATGGACTGTAGTCCTCCAGGCTCCTCTTGTCTATGGAATTCTCCAGGCAAGAATACTGGAGTAGGTTGCCATTCCCTTCTCCAGGAGATCTTCTGGATCCAGGCATCAAACCTGCATCTCTTATGTCTCCTGCAGTGGCAGGCGGGTTCTTTACCACTCGCTCCACCTGGAAGCCCCAGTTATAGAATAGATATGCCTTTTAAGATGAGAATTCAAAGAAATGATGTTAATGGTTTTTCACATTAATATGATTATAATTGCCATTGATCTTTAGCAAATATGGAAATAACATTAGTTTTTCTTGAATATAAGTAGATATACCATAAGTCAGAGTATCTTACATTTTGAAATACTATGCTAACCTTTCTTCTTTTGCATTTATAATTCCTAATTTTGTTTTTCAAGAGTATGTTTAAAGTCAGACATAGACTCTTGTCTTAACTAACACCTCAGGTCCTTTTTAAAAATACTGCTGTCAGTTTTAAGTAGAGATGAGCCTGATTCTTCCCACCATGAAGAAAAGAAACTAGGCTTTCAAAAATTCCTGGAAGACCTTCTATACATTTATGACAGAATTCATGGGAAGGAATAGTTTCCTCCTTTTTCTTATTCCTCCATGTGATACACTCTATTAATAATTTTTGTTCATTTGTTTGCTTGCTTTTGATCATATAACATCAATCTTGACATGACATTACCTTGAGATGTGATTCAGTTGGCTGTTTTGTATGTTGTGACTTTCTAAACTTCCCTGGTGGCTCAGATGGTAAATAATCTGCCTGCAATACTGGAGACCAAGGTTCTAATGCCTGGGCCAGGAAGATCCCCTGGAGAAGGGGATGACTACCCACTCCAGTATTCTTGCCTGAGAAATCCTATGGATGGAGGAGCCTGGTGGGCTACGGTCCATGGGATTGCAAAGAGTTAGACATATCTAAGTGACTAAACAACAATATCAAGGTGGAAATAAATCTGATTGAACTCTTAAAGAATCTGGATAGTGATAGGAAAAAAAACATCTGTTTCTTTGTATCTCAGCCAGATTCATCCTCTATATTTAGTATGAAAGTTGACCCTTAAGCATTCATGAACTTAAAATTTATAATGTCAGCTATTCAAAAGGTACCTTGATTATTCATAATGTAGTAATTTTTTTTTAACCAAGACTCAAATTTAAATTATGGATGCTGCATAGCTAGGCTTTAAGGATAAGACACAAATAGGATGAGTCTCTCCAGCCACCTAGAACCCACATCTCAACACAGTATTGTTCCATTCGTCATAGTGTATATGCAGTCTACAAAGATCACAAGATTTTATTGCATTTTAAGAGGGAAAGTTCTACGTTGCAGCAGTGTTCACAAACTACTTACTAAAGAGCACGTACTTAAACTATGTTGAAGGTAAAAAATGAATACCTCTTACAGATAATTAAGCTAGGTATTGAAAGATTTACACTAAAGTACTATAGAAAGGCAGAATGAAATATTTAGGTAATTTAAGTATTACTGCTGTCCTTGCCTCACTTGTAGATCTCTAAGCTTCCGATTTCTTATCTTTGTAATTGCTTTCACCCAGCAGAATATTAGAAGTCAAAAGAACTTTTGAGATTAACAAACAAAAAATCAAGAAAAATTAATAGACAAAGCAGTGATTTATTTAAGAACTTGAGAAGTAATTTTGTAACATCTCAAGAGAAAATAAAGACCAAAGGCCATATACTAAAATATTTTTAAATAACTGAATGGGAGAAGTGTATTTTACTAATACAAAGACTAAGAGTACAGAAATTATAGTAATATTTCCAAAGAATTTACTTACAGTTAATTACAAAGTTCCTGAATCTTTACTATATTGCTTAAACATCCTTAACTTCATAGTGAAAGTGGCTCAGTCGTGTCTGACTCTGCAACCCCATGGGCTGTAGCCTGTCAGGTGCCTCTGTCCATGGAATTCTCTAGGCAAGAATATTGGAGTGGGTAGATTCCCACTCCTCTTCCAGGGGATATTCCCAACCCAGAGATCGAACCCAGGTCTCCCACATTGCAGGCAGATTCTTTACCGTCTGAGCCTCCAGGGAAACTTCATAGGAGGAGTCAAATTTTCTGACAAGGATACTATTGTCATAACTAAATTTTATTCACTTAGGAAAACTACTTTCGTTGAAACAAGTGTATCTTAGTCTGTGGAAATAGGCCTCTATTTGTCAATCATTGAACACTGTGTAAAATATATTTTGGCCATTTATGAATATGTTCATATCAAACTCTGACATTTAGGATCCAATGTTAGTGTAAAATTTAAATCTGCACATATTCTAAAATTATAACAGTTTAAATCCTTGTCATCTTAGAAGAGAAGAGTAGGAACATAAAATTTTATATCACAATATCTAACTTTTTTTTCTTTTTTATTTGATATGATAAGGTGTTTCGTGTACTGTTTTTTACTAATGGTGCCAGATTATCTCTCCGCATAATGGATATAGAGTTGTTTTCATTTCTTATTATCTTTTCTCATCTAAAGTAGAATTCATGAAAATAAAATATTATTATTCAGTTATCTCTAGGATCTGTATTATGTAAATATGAAATCATGTTCACATTTTCCACTAAAACCCATCTGTTTCAGCACTCAGCTCCAAACTAGAAGTTGTCTCTATCCACATTATAAAGCATTATTGTCTCTCTGTTTAGCAGTTAAAAGTCAAATTGGAGATTAACTTGTTTTCAAATTTTTTAATTATTCAGGTCATTGAAAATCCAGTTTTGGTTTTACAGATCCTATATTTGTATTTAAAATTTCTTAATGGTTTTAGTGATGTCAGTATTTAAAAGCATACTTTTCATTCAGAATTTTTCTAATGTTAAAAAGCATGTTATTTTATGCAACAGTATTTTATGTTGAGTATATTTTCTGAAACCATGTTATTAATATAAAGGTTATAGGTATCATTGACTTATCAAAGTTCAAATAAATAAGTTTAAAAAAGTGATTAGTTTACTAACATATGTATATTTGAACATTAGATTGTTATATCCTTTCTCTATTTACAGTATTTTAGCTCAAACTGATATTTTTTAATGCACAGAAAGATGATCAATCAGCTTGTTAGATTCTCTCCTACACATATTTTGCCTTTAATAAAAAACAGAGTAGGTGGTATTTAAATGTCAAATTATTCATACAGTATTAAGATTCAGGTTTAGAAATGCCTAGTTAACAAAAACTCTTACAATTCCCACATTGACTATGCCTCATCCAAGCAATACATATGCTGAGTTTCTGTATATAGTCTTTAAATTTAATACCTCAGTGCCATATACTCTATAACAAGAATCAGTGATGGTTTCCACAGCAACTCTATCTGGCTTCATTACTCTTAGAAATGCAAAAGTTAACACTATACTGAAAAATGATATTTGCAAATAAGGTGGCAAGTGAGTAATAGCTATGTGGAAACCAAGAATTTTTGATTTATGTAATTAAAAAAAATTCTTAGCTCCTAAAGTGTTATTCCATTTTTAATGACCACTAAATATGTACAAGAAGACACTATACAAAATATCAAGTTATAAGCCTAGGTATACACAGAATAATCATAAAGAATCAGTTAATTTTTTTCTTGAAGGGCCATCCACATTCACATGAAGTATGATTGATTAGCAGCCAAATGAGTATTCCCTTTTGTGTCTGGGATCCCCAGGACGACCCCCAGGTTAGGTGATTTACTAGGAAGATTCACAGAGTTCATCATATAGGGATACTCAGGGAATGAATACCTTACATTGCAATAAGTACCTTCATTGTAAGGTATCTTACAAGAAAGTTTAAAACACAAAATCAGCAAAGGGAAAAGGCATTTATGGTAATGTCCAGAGGAAACCAGCACAAACTTTCAAGAGTCCTTGCCCAAAGGGGTGAGAAGGCAAACTCTATTTCTCCAACAATGAATTTTGGCAACACGGATAAAATGTTGTCTACCAGGGAAGTACAGTAAAGACTCAAGGCCCGAGGATTTTATTGGGATCACATATACATCTTCTTTCTGGCACATACCAGAATCTGAGATTCCCACAACAAAAGCAAATGTTCGGAATAAGCCATATCGTTTGTAGTAAATGTAGGTGCAGTGAGCCACTCATGTCACTTAGGGAAATTTCTTTTCAGTTTCTGGAACAGTGACCATTCTGATTCCCAGATACCTGCCAAGGGCCAAACTTGCCACCAGGCCTTCCTCAAGGGTAGCAGTCTCAAGCCTGCTATATTATCTCTTCTCTGTATATTCCTAAAATAACATACACATATGCAGATATACAACTATGCTTTTTCGAAGGCCCCACTGCTGATACTTTTTTGAGAAATTAAATGCCATTTTCTATTTGGCCATGGCTACAGTCAAAGACATTTATAGTACTCAATAGTTATTTTCATAAAATACAAAAGCAATCATACTATATGCATAAAATCCAGGGCAGTTTTTTAACACCTTGCTGTGGACATTTTAAATTCTTAATACCTGCTGTGAGACAGTCCTTACCTTAGAAGTCCTGTGGGCAAATGATTGCAACTTGTTTTGCAGAGCATGGAATGAGGATGGGGTGGATAATAGCCTTCTGCAACCATCTGAATTCATTATATCTATGCACTGTTTCTGCATAGGTGAGAACAGATCAGAGAGCCCACAATCATGTTAGTAATATAAGTATTTTGTTAATGTCCTAGATGTTTCTTTTTATGTATATAGGATCCAGTCCTATGAGACTGAGTCCTATGAGACAGTGTGGAACTTAGTACCATATCTGCTAGAAAGTACGTATGAAAAGTTATGTGTTCTGAAAAGTTAACTATGTATATGCTCAGTTTTGCTAGATATTTTTTTAACTAGGATCATAGATTTCTTAGAGCTATATTAATTTAGAGAGAGAATTTCTTAAAATTTATCCCAGTATGCAGTGCGGGCAGAAGTTGTCAGATTATTGACTGTGTACAAACTCTTTTGAGTCATTTAAGCCCAGTAAATTTTATCCTGATGCAGGATAAAACGTTACTAGTTGAATAGTCTTTTCCTCCATAACTGCAGAAAAATAGCAGTAAAAATTTTCTCCTCTTCAATCAGAGATCAACTTTGTAATTTCTGTGATTGAGCTAAAAGTAGATAAATTTGACTTGCATCTTACTTTGTTTCTAAAATTAAAAAAGAACGAATTTAAATCATCTAGTTTGGATGGATACTATAACAACATGCACTGATCTTCTTCTTGGATATAACTTCCTCTTAAATTTTTAGAAGGTAATAGTTATTCCTAAAACCAAAATGCACAAGACTTTATAACTGATGCTAAAAGCAGAACAAATATCCGGTTGTTTGCTCAGTTCAAACTTAATTTCATAGTTATTTTAACATATTGTGTAATATAATTTTACAAAGTTGTTTAAGAAGGTATCAGCTATATTCACAATTTTGTCCTTATAAAACAATGTTTTAATTGTCTATTTTCTCCCTCACTCTATCACATTTAAATGCCTTAAGAGAATTTGTTTGTTGTACAAATTTAAAAGGTGGAGCATGAGAAAAGAAGAAAAGAGGAACTTATTATACTCTGCAATGACTTTTCTAGTACACTCTGTCCTTGAGTATTCTGGAAACATAATGATAAATGTTGCTGACTTCTAGTTTCCTTTTTTTGAATCAGAAATTCAGCTTCAGATCATTAAGATATTATTCTAATGAAAAGATTTAGAAAATGAAACATGTATTGAATTAGTGCCTATAAGATACTAGGCCAGTTTCATCCCTGGCAGTCCATTGGGTAGGACTTGGTGATTTCACTGCCATAGTACTCAGTCGCTCAATCATGTCTGACTCTGTGATCACATGGACTGTAGCCTGCCAGGCTCCACTACCCATGGGATTTCCCAGGCAAGAATACTGGAGCTGGTTGCCATTTCCTTCTCCATCACTGCCGTAGACCCAGGTTCAATTCCTGGTCAGGGAACTAAGATCTCACAAGACGTACAGCATGGCTGGAAAAAAAAAAGGGTGGTTTCGTAAAAGTTACCTAATTTCTTTTCATACCTGCCAGATGAAATATACTTTTATCATTTTACAGATGAGATAAGTGATGTTATCTCACTTATCAGAAAGGTAAAGTTGGCCTAAAGTATAAAGAACTGGAGTTGGGATAGGAGCCCAGGTATTCTTTCTACCAAAGAAATAACTTAGTGGAATTCTTGAGATGACAAGAATGTTCCATTTTATTTAGTTTAACTCCCTTATTCTATATGTTGGTAAATGAGGGCTCCAAATAGCCCAAAGATAAAAAAAAAAAATGCTGCTGCTACTGCTGCTAAATCTCTTCAGTCATGTCCGACTCTGTGCGACCCTGTGGACAGCAGCCCACCAGGCTCCTCCATCCACAGGACTCTAGACAAGAATACTGGAGTTGGGTTGCCATTTCCTTCTCCAAGATAAAAGCTAGTTAGTGGGAAAGCAAGAAATAGAATCTAGTTCAGTGGTTCTTTCATTACTCCTTCATTTGGCTTTAGTGACTCTTCATGCTCCTGCTGCTAAATTGCTTCAGTCGTGTCTGACTCTGTGTGACCCCATAGACAGTAGCCCACCAGGCTCCGCTGTCCCTGGGATTTTCCAGGCAAGAACACTGAAGTGGGTTGCCATTTCCTTCTCCAGCTCTTCATGATCTTAGCTTTATTCCTGAATTACTCATGTTTCATTTTTTTTTAATTGGCTTAAAAAACATAATTCTCATGAAACTCTTTAAAAAGGGGATGCTAGAATACTAGCTTGGATTTATATCCTCATTCTTTTAATTTTTAAAATTTATTTTAATGGGAGTATAATTGCTTTACAATGTTGTGTTTTGGCTGTACAACAACATAAGCAGCTGTATATGTACATATATCACTACCCTCTACTCATTTTTCCTTCTAAATCTCTTTGGCTTGATCTTCTTTTCTTGCACATCTTTCATTGGTGGTCGCATCCTCTGTATGATTTTTAATACTAGCTATAAAGAATGAAAGTGAAGTCGTTCAGTCGTGTCCAACTCTTTGTGACCCCATGAATTGTAGCCTACCAGGCTCCTCCATCCATGGAATTTTCCAGGCAAGAGTACTGGAGTGGGGTGCCATTTCCTTCTCCAGGGGATCTTCCCAACTCGGGGATCGAACCCAGGTCTCCCGCAGTGCAGGCAGACCATCTGAGCCACCAGGGAAACTTAATACTAGCTGTACATGACTTGTAAGTTGCATAATTTTATATCCAGCTTCCTGAGATCTCCACTCAAAGGTCTAATAAATATCTCAAATTCATCCTGTCTAAAACTGACAGATTTTTGTTTTCCTTAGCAAATCTGTTCCTCCCACTATCTTTCTCATCTCATTTGATGGCAGCAGCATCCTTTCAGTTATTTTCAGCTACTCAGGCCAAAACACCCTGATGTTCTCAATCCATATTTGATGCATAGGAAAACCATACTGCCTCTATCTTTAGAATATACACAGAATTCAGCTACTTCTTACCACCTCCACTGATACTGCTCTCTTTTGAGTCACTAGAGTAGTTCTTTAAAAAAACATTGTCAGATCCTGTTACTCCTTCAGAACCTTGCAGTGACACCCCCCCCATTTTCTTCAGAGTAAAAAATTAAAGACCTTACAAAGAAAGGTTTTGCCAGGAATGATGGATGACAACATTTTTAGAGGGTCACATTTGTTGCTAAGTTTTTTTCTCACTAGAATGTGAACGCTGTGGAGGCAGGAATCTGTGTCTGACTTTGGTTTTTCTACTCTATCCCAAGCACATCTATGCCTAGCAGATAGATGGTATTGAATCAGTGTTTGTTGAATTTAAGTCCATGCATTTGTTAGATATTTATTAAGCTCATAGTATGTGACCAGTGCTAGATACAGCAAATCAGTTGTAGCCTCTGCCTTCATGAAGCTTTCATGAAGTAGATACCAACTGTCAGAGATACCAGTTCAGTTGGTCTTCTATGTATTCCAATTATATGTATATTTTTTAAATTATTTCAGATAATTTTCATGCATATCATGTATTGAAAGCTTATGTGTGTGTACCTCACTACAGAAATAGATTTATTCTTCAGACTATATCATTAGGAAACTCAGAAGTAACCTGGTCTCTAAAGGATGAAAAAGAATCCTTAGCAGGAAATATTACAGGATAAACATCCAATAAACACTTTAGGGAGCACATACTGCACAAACCCCTCTTTCATGTTAAATAATCCAAGTTTCCAATAACCCTATCACTTAGATCTACTGGTTTAATGGGGTTAGAATAAATCTAGCTCTTTACAGCTGCTTTCACATCATTTGCCCTATCACATATTTTGTGCTATCCTGGCCTGAAGAAAGATGTAGGAGTCAGGAGAATCAAGTTATTTTCCCAACAATGAAACTGAGTTGATAGTCTCGCTGGAGCTCAGGTTCCTTATCTTTAAAATGAAGGTTTAGACTAAATTAAACTCCCTCTAGCTGCAGTATTCAAGAATTCAGATTTTACTTTCTATATGTACATATGTTAGAATTGATAATCGTTAAAGAAACAATGCATATCAGAATTTGATACTGTTTTGAAGGAAGAGTTCATCATTTTTCCCATTATAGAAGTCTTTGTTGTTTCCAGGGTAACATACTATAAATAAAAGTCTTTCATTTAAAATATCAGTCAGTTCAGTTCAGTCACTCAGTCATGTCCAACTCTTTGCAACCCCATGAATTGCAGCATACCAGGCCTCCCTGTCCATCACCAACTCCCAGACCCTACCCAAATTCATGTCCATTAAGTCAGTGATGCCATCCATCCAACCGTCTCTTCCTCCGTTGTCCCCTTCTCCTCCTGCCCTCAATCTTTCCCAGTATCAGGGTCTTTTCAAATGAGTCAACTCTTTGTATCAGGTGGCCAAAGTATTGGAGTTTCAGCTTCAACATCAGTCCTTCCATTCAGATCTGTCTCCTTTAGGATGGACTGCTTGGATCTCCTTGCAGTCCAAGGGACTCTCAAGAGTCTTCTCCAACACCACAGTTGAAAAGCATCAATTCTTCGGTGCTCAGCTTTCTTTTATAGTCCAACTCTCACATCCATACACAACTACTGGAAAATCATAGCCTTGACTAGACGGACCTTTGTTGGCAAAGTAATGTCTCTGCTCTGTAATATGCTGTCTAGGTTGGTCATAACTTTCTTTCCAAGGAGGAAGCATCTTTTAATTTCATGGCTGCAGTCACCATCTGCAGTGATTTTAGAGCCCAAAAAACTAAAATATGTCACTGTTTCCACTGTTTCCCCATCTATTTGCCATGAAGTGATGGGACCGGATATTTCATTTATTTTCTGTTTTTTGCTAATTTCAGTTAATGAATCAACATGGCTCTTTGGAACGTTCAGTAAACAAAGTAACTACATTTCTGATTACATTTCAGAACAATCATAGAAAAAAGTATTTTCACAATCATTCTCATTACTTCCCATCTAGTATATTTTAGGGATATGACAGATACCCATCATTAATATGGCTTACTGTGGGAATGTGGGCTACATCATAATCTTTGGGGAAAAGAAGGTGTGATGTGGAAGTGAGGAGGACACATATAGAATTTCAGTTTTCCAAATGATTTTGGTATCTACTATCACAACCCTCTACCACTACTTCCTTCTTGAGAAACTGTTCTGAGGAATAAACGAATAAACATACTCATTAACTAATTCAAAACCATCACTGTATTTGCATTCCAGGAAAGGAACTATTTTATTTCGGTGTCTGTATTCTTTATCCACTTCATTGTATAGTACCTGAATTCAAAAGATTTATTTGTCATACATCACTATCTACCATTCTGAACATCATGAAGGGGAGAATAACTGACACATTACATTGAACAGTTCATGAAACTTCTATTCTAAATGAAGATAAGTCTACTTCAAACAAGTTATTTCTTAAGAAAAACAAAATTAGAATATAATCATTTTATAAATAATGGTGGTAGTTTTCAAGTGGATGGAGTGTCTTTGAATACCTTGTATTCTCTAGTTTTTACTCCAAATAGGGTAAAGAAATGTGCAGATATCTTTAAGATAAAATTTCAGTCTTTTACAAGGTTTCTGACAGTAACCTGAAGTTAAAGTATATACCCTGAAGTCAGAGTCCTGGTTTGCTATTATAGCTCTGCCACTTACTAGCTCTGTAATCTTGGGCAAATTGCTTAATCCCTGTAGGTCTTAATTGCATCAGGTATAAAATGGGGGCAATCATACTTACTTAGGTGTTATATTTTGGATTTTATGATCCAGTGCATATGAAGTGTTTGGCACAGTGCCTAACTTCTAATAAGCCAGTGTGTCAAAAGTAGGAACTAGAGAGGGTGGTAGTTCATGTCTTTTTTTTTAACCTCTTATAATCTGTACTAATACAAGCTTTGCAAAAATGAGGTTTTTTTAGTCGCTAATATGAGTTGACGCCAAACCTTCAACTTTCAAATAGTCTTTGGTTATTTGACACAAGTACTAGTTTTCCTGTTATGATGGTGATTTTAGTTTATTATTTATACTGAAATTTGATCTGTCACTAGCAAAAAAAAAAAAACTTTTGCTTAATGTAGTAAATAGCATTGCAAATAGTGTTTCCCAATCTTTCATGTATAGATGAATTGTTTAGAGACAGAAGCTCAGATTTTCAGGCCAGTATCATTATCACCTTTGAAGTAAGCCCCAGGAATCTGCATCGTTATCCTCTGCTTCCTAGTGGATGAAAGTGATCCCTGGAACCATTCTTTGAGAAACGTTTATTTACAAAATAGCTATGAGTGGCAGTCAGAAGACTATGATGATGAACCTAGTGTTGCCATAAATTTCTAGCTCTGCATCCTGTTTTAACTTCTGCTTTGAGGACATGAGAATCTCTGTCGAGTACGTTGAACTTTTTCAAAGTCAGAATATAAATTAAGAATTTCTATATGTTTGAAGTGTAATAAACAGTAAAATTCATGGGGCTGGGAATTGTAAGACTACATTTCTAGTCTAGTTCTACTGCTTTCTGGTGTGATGATTGGGTAAGGTGAATAATGTCTCTGAATCTTAGTTTCTCTGTATTTATTAATAGAATATAGTTAATACTGTATTCATCAAGAATGTCATATTGAGCTAGGATGTAAGTACCAAGAAATCAGAGACTTGTTTTCATTCACTGTTGTGCATCCAGTGCCTAGAATAGTACCTGGCACATAGTAGGTACTCAGTACACTATGGTCAGATGGGTGAACTGTCTTATTTGAAGTGATCTAATAAATCCTGGAACTACAAACACAAAAATGACACAGTATCTTCCCTCCGGAAGTTCATAACCTGGGTGAGACGTACATGCAGCATAGTTAAATGAATGAGTGCATGGTGAAGATCACCTGAGGTAGTGTCATGATACACAATGCAAGTTATAGGTGCCAGTGGCACTTGTAGAGAACCGAAGAAAGAATGCAGGTTCAGAAATGTGTCTATTAACCCTTTAAAGCATTTCTTCAAGATTTATGGTCAATTTGAAGTTAAGGCCATGATAATCCAGAGAATGGTGTTTGTGTTTAGTGAAGGTGGGGGCATGAAATTGGGCACACAACAGGAACATGGGATTAGAATGAAAGTGCACATGCTGACACACATGTAGCTGTATGCTTACATCCCTGCGTGTCTGATGGGGAAGAGGGCGGTGGAAGTGAGTGAACACTGTTGCACAGGACAGTGGAGAGAAGGTAGTAATGAAACAAAAGAGTAAGGAGGCATAGATGTAGCTAATCATTCTAAAATCATCCCTTACTAGTACCCATTTTGATTTTTCAGTACTCATGTTAATAATAGGGTAAGAACTGGGATTTAGGTTGGAATAAAGAGTTAGAGGAGAAGAATGTTTAAACAAAACAGAAAGTAGACCTAGGTCTCCAATGACCAGTACTTTATTTTATTGATTACCTGATATGTAACATCTTCACTTATTTGGAGTTTTTTTCTTTGTTTTTAAGGCTGGAGGCCAATCAACTAATTATAAAATCTTCACAATATAAAAAGTGGAAACTGCTTTTAAACCAACCAAAATCATTTTTGTACTATTGCATAATAGCAGAATTATGCTTAAAAGTCACCCACTAGTGAAAGAAAAGTGGTTTCCTATGCTATGAAAGGCAGTGTGGGCTGTTATCATCATTTTTAGACTGCTTTTTTGATCATCTCTTTAAAAACTGTGCATACTGATATCTTTCATATGCTGCTTTTTCTATTTAAATTACAAGTTTGAATTTGTTTCTAAGACAAAAGTTTATAATACGGGATCCAAGGGGTCTCTCTTGAAGATGGGTAAACCTTCTGACATTGCTGGAAAAGTTCTGTAATTATGTACATCTTTCTGGAGAGGGGTCCATTTTTCTGGAGTGAAGGTGAAAGTGTTAGTCACTCAGTCATGTCCGATTCTTTGCCACATCAACAGTAGCTCCAAAGTTTATGACCAAAGCAAGATCTTAAGAGAACAGTTTTAATTCATTCACTGAAATAATTATCCTTTTTAAAGACTACTATGGAGACTAAAGTATGTAGTTAAAAGTATTTGAAAGTCATCAGTACATATTTTTGTTTACATAATGATTGATCACATTTAAAAAAATACCTTTCAGAAATATCTTGAATCTTGGAATATGTGTCTTACCACATGATCTGTTTTGCAGGTTCGATTCCCTTCTCACTTCAGTTCAGATCTCAAGGACCTTCTAAGGAACCTGCTGCAGGTAGACTTAACAAAGCGGTTTGGAAATCTAAAGAATGGTGTGAGTGATATAAAAACTCACAAGTGGTTTGCCACAACAGATTGGATTGCTATTTACCAGAGAAAGGTGAGCCTATTCTTTCTTTCATTTAAAAGCTTTTTAAGTTACTATTTAAATTATATGGAGTAGAGGTATTTTAACTTAGCACAAAGTTTTAATATTTTTTACCTTTTGAATTAATCTTATGCAGGACTTAAAGAACCTTTATAGGGCTTCCTTGGTGGATAAGTGGTAAAGAATATGCCTACTAATGCAGGAGACGTGGGTTTGATCCCTAGGTGAAGAAGATCCCTGGGAGAAGGAAATGGCAGTCCACTCCAACGTTCTTGGCTGGGAAATCCCATGGATAAAGGAGATTGGTCAAGTACAGTCCATTGGGGTTGCAAAAGAGTCAGATGTGACTTAGCAACTAAACAACAACGAAGCTTATAGCTCACAACGTAAATGAGTTTTCTCCTTGAGAGAAGGGAAAGAGTATAGTCTGTATAGATCATCAGTTGGAAATATTTCCTTGTTAAATTTTTCCTACCTATACCTTTTACTTTTCATAATGCCATGGCAAGTACATATTAGTGTCCTAATAATTTGCATTTCAAAGCTGATGTAAAGTCACATTAGTAAGACAGTATGTAAACAAATACATTCACCTACCCAGAATTGGCACACAGCCAGATTTAGTAACATTTAATTGTTGGATTCATTAAGGTATTTTTCAATCATCATTACTTTTCCTTTGGGATAAATTGAGACATTTAAGAAAAACTTTTGCTACGCTGAATTACCTTTATCTCTCCTTTTCCTTCTTAAATGCCCAAAGATAATTCATATGAATGAAGTATTTTCATCTTGAATATGTTAATTTTTTTTCTTTTCCTATAAAACCAAAACATCTAATGTCCCCGAAATTTGCCATATCTAGTAATGCTATGAAGTCATATGAGTGAATTTCCTTGGGAAAAAATGTAAATGCTCTAATTGTAAATAGTTGTTTTTCTAATTTATATTCTTATAAAAGATTTTTTTAACACATAAAAAAATTTTAATTCAGCAAACAGAAAACATAGCAAGACCAAAGCAATGTGAGTCCAGTACAGCCTTTGTATCTCAAAGAGGGATTCAGATACCCTCTAACCATTAAATTCATGAACATTGCCGTTAGCATTATTATTTTTAGTGAATGTATTACATAGTCAAGAACAAAGTCCAGAGCAGCTTAAAATAGATTTTAGATGTAGTGAATAAATAATGTGTTTTTATGCTCTGTCATGTCTGACTCTTTACCATCTCATGGACTCCAGTCTTCTTTGTCCATGGGATTTTCCAGGCAAGCATACTGGAATGGGTTGCCATTTCCTCCTCCAGGAATAAATAAACATATCATATTTTCTCTAAATTTCCTAGCACCAGTGAAGTGCTTTAAAATTTATAAAAGCAACACTGTAATGTCTCATTTTAGTCTTTGGAGTAATTCTATGGGATAGGTGATGCCATTTTCCCCAATTTACTAATAAGAAAATCAGCTCAGAAAGGTAAAATGCTTTAAATTGTTTGAGCTGTTAAATAACATCTATATTAGCTTCCATGGTGGCTCAGTCGTAAAAGAATCCACCTGCCAATGGAGGAGACACAGGTTTAATCCCTGGGTCAGGAACATCCCCTGGAGAAGAAAATGGCAGCCCACTTCAGTATTCTTGCCTGGGAAATCCCATGGACTAAGGACCCTGGGAGGCCACAGTCCTTGGGATTGCAAAGAGCTGGACTGGACTTAGTGACTAAATAACAACAACATATTTAATTCTGGGTTCTTCAAATTCCCAATTCCAGGATCACATAAGCCGCTCAGTTGTGTCCGACTCTTTGTGACCCTGTGAATCTCAGCACGCCAGGCCTCCCTGTCCATCACCAACTCCTGGACCCTACCCAAACTCATGTCCACTGAGTTGGTGATGCCATCCAACCATCTCCTCCTCTATTGTCCCCTTCTCCTCCTGCCCTCCATCTTTCCCAGCATCAGGGTCTTTTCAGATGAGTCAACTCTTCGCATGAGGTGGCCAAAGTATTGGAGTTTCAGCTTCAGCATCAGTCCTTCCAATGAATAGTCAGGACTGATCTCCTTTAGGACAGACTGGTTGGATCTCCTTGAAGTCCAAGGGACTCTCAAGAATCTTCTCCAACACCACAGTTCAAAAGCATCAATTCTTCATTGCTCAGCTTTCTTCACAGTCCAACTCTCACATCCATACATGACTAATGGAAAAACCATAGCCTTGACTAGACGGACATTTGTTAGCAAAGTAATGTCTCTGCTTTGTAATATGCTGTCTAGGTTGGTCATAACTTTCCTTCCAAGGAGTAAGCATCTTTTAATTTCATGGCTGCAGTCACCATCTGCAGTGATTTGGGAGCCCAAAAAAATAAAGTCAGCCACTGTTTTCCCCATGTTTTCTATTTGCCATGAAGTGATGGAACAGGAGGCCATGGTGTTAGTTTTCTCAGTGTTGAACTTAAGCCAACTTTTTCACTCTCCTCATTCACTTTCATCAACAGGCTCTTTAGTTCTTCACTTTCTGTCATAAGGGTGGTGTCATCTGCATATCTGAGATTATTTATATTTCTCCCAGCAATCTTGATTCCAGCTTGTGCTTCTTCCAGCCTAGCGTTTCTCATGATGTACTCTGCATATAAGTTAAATAAGTAGGGTGACAATATACAGCCTTGATGTACTCCTTTTCCTGTTTGGAACCAGTCTGTTGTTCCATGTCCAGTTCTAACTGTTGCTTCCTGACCTGCATACAGGTTTCTCAAGAGGCAGGTCAGGTGGCCTGGTATTCCCATCTCTTTCAGAATTTTCCACAGTTTATTGTGATCGACAGAGTCAAAGACTTTGGCATAGTCAATAGCAGAAATAGATGTTTTCCTGGAACTCTCTTGTTTTTTCAATGGTCCAGTGGATGTTGGCAATTTGATCTATGGTTCCTCTGCCTTTTCTAAAATCAGCTTGAACATCTGGAAGTTCACAGTTCACGTATTGCTGAATCCTGGCTTGGAGAATTTTGAGCATTACTTTACTCATTACTTTAGTGTATGAGATGAGTGCAATTGTGTGGTAGTTTGAACATTCTTTGGCATTGCCTCTCTTTGGGATTGGAATGAAAACTGACCTTTTCCAGTCCTGTGGCCACTGCTGAGTTTTCCAAATTTGCTGACATATTGAGTGCAGCACTTTCACAGCATCATCTTTTAGGATTTGAAATAGCTCAACTGAAATTCCATCACCTACACTAGCTTTGTTCGTTTGCCTGTTTAACATGGCAACCCACTCCAGTATTCTTACCTGGAGAATCCCACGAACAGAGGAGCCTGGCAGGCTACAGTCCATGGGGACACAAGAGTTGGACATGACTTGGCGACTGAAGAGGGAGATTAAAATAAAGCCCCAAACCACGGAGCAATACATTGCTTCTTAAGATATTTATAGATTTTTATATATTATCTGCTTAAATTTTATGCCTTGAGCATTTTTAGAGTAGAAAGACTGCCTAAGAATGCAGTGAAGAGTGAGTGTGAACTCTGAGGTTAGGTAAACATTGATTTGAATACCAGATCAGCCAGCCATTAGGAGTAAGAGCTCAAGCAAATTACTTAACTACTTTAAAGCATCAGATTTATCATCCTTAACATTTAGGTTAAAGTAGAGAATGCAAAAGAAAGTAGTTTGGAGAGAAAAATTAAATAGATTGGCTCTATTTTTCTTGCTGTTTGAGGTGTGTTTCATACAGTTGTCATAGGTAATTTGTTAAGTAAATAGATTTTAAATCATCATAATCCATCATTCAGATAGTACTTCTATTAACAGTTGGCATATTTCTTCCTTTTATTTCTGTGCTTTGCCTCACTACAGTCCATTCCATGACTTTAGTAAAAACCTTCAGTAGTAAATCTGCTTCCTCCAGGCCTTCACTTTCCCCTCAACTTCAGACTGTGTATGCATACTTAGTCACGTTCAACTCCTTGCGACCCCATGAACTATGTAGCCTGCCAGGCTCCTCTGTCCATGGAACTTTTTAGGCACACTGGAGTGGGTTGCCCCTCCCTCCTCCAGGGGATCTTCCCTACCCAGGGATCAAACCCGAGTCTCCTGCAACTCCTGCATTGCAGGAAGATGCATTACTCATTGAGCCATCAGGGAGCCACCACATCCTTTTATGTAGGTTTATAGTGTGATTTTTTTCAGTTTTCAAGATACTTATATATTTAATATGTGGAATTTTTATAAATATTTATGAAAAACACATATTTCAGTTTTCTCCAGTTTTATTGTAGTAAAGTACATATAACATAAAATTTAATATGTTAACCAAATGTAAGTGTTCTGTTCAGGGACATTAAGTACATTCATACTGTTGTGACACCATCACCACCACCCATTTCCAGAACTTCCTTCTTCAGAACTGAAACACTATACCCAATAAGCAGTAATTCCTCTGTTTTATTGGTCTTCCCAAATATTTATGTTATATTGGGGGATCTTAATTGGGATTACATGTATTAATTAGAAGAAAACCAAAATCTTGAAAATTCTTCATAAGGAACATGTTATATTTGTACAGTTATTCAAATATTTTCTGTTATCTGGTAAAGTTTTAGAAACCCCTTACCTTATACAAGTCCAATTTCTTTCTCAAAGTTTTTCCTTAAATTTATATTTTGGTTGCTACTGTGAGTATGTTTCTTTCCCATTAAGAGTATGAGGGCGAAAACATTTCTGTTTATTGTGATTGGCCACCTTACTAAGTAAATTCTGTTATTGATTTCCTTAGATTTTACTGGAAGATCATCACAGTAGGTAGAGGTGTCATTTGTCTTTTTAATATCTTTTATTTCCATTTTGTTTTCCTTGTATATGCTAGAATGTCTAGAATAATATTTTAAAATAGTGGGCCTGTTGAGCAGTCTTATCTTACTCTCTTTTGAATGGGAATGCTTTTTATGCTTTACCACCAGATATGATATTAGCCATTTGTCTTGGATAAGTACTCTTGATCAGGTTAAGGAAATATCCTTGACTGCCAGTATACTGTATTTTATCTTCTTTGACATGTTAGTATAAAGAGTTATATT
Organism: Antilocapra americana; assembly: GCA_007570785.1. NCBI lineage: Eukaryota > Metazoa > Chordata > Mammalia > Artiodactyla > Antilocapridae > Antilocapra > Antilocapra americana. The sequence goes on from ML661344.1 coordinate 22,058,211, forward strand.
GGTGAGATAGCCTAACTTTCCTGAAATGAATATCCTTTAATCATAGGGTATTATTATTTTAATATCTGCTTGAAATTAATTTGCTAAAGCTTTATTTAGGATTTTTACTCCTGTAGTCTTAAATTTTATCAACCTGTAGTTTTTGTTTTTCTAGAGTTGAAATTATTTAGATTCATAAAATTAGGTTGGAAATTTTCCGTGTGTCTTTGGGAAACTTAAGGAAGATAGGAATTATATTTATACCTTGGAAATGAAAACAAATTAATTCTGTGGATATTGGCCTCTTCAAATTTTTGCCTCTTATTGAGTTAATTTTAGAATTTTATATTTTCCTATAAAATCATTTATATCCCTTTGTAATTATCACTATACTATCTTTATTGTTGTAGTATTGTTAATTAATGCTATATTTAGATGAATTAATTAGATTTCCTTGAGGAAATCTTATTAATATTCTAAAAATTTATGATGTATTTTGAATATTTTAAAACTTATATTTAGAAATAAACATTTCTCTTGTTACTTAGCCAATATTTACTATTCTATGCATATCATGTATTTTAAATAATTACTCTTAAAATGGGTAGAACTGCTACTACTCATCTAAATGGTGAGCCCTTTCCAAAGAGCTTGGTTATCTGCTGAGAAGTAGCACAATATAACAAGTTATTGTATTGGACAAATTGATTGATAGTAAATATTGATGATTAACAGAAATGGACTTAGGAATCTCTGGATAATTTACAAATAAAAATAATTCAGTACTTTAAAATAGCCATTTGTTTTATTTATTTATTTATTTTTTACATTATCATGTTGGTTTTGCCATACATTGACATGAATCTGCCATGGGTATACATGTGTTCCCCTTCCAGAACCCTCCTCCCACCTCCCTCCCGATTCCCTCTCTCTGGGTCATCCCGGTGCACCAGCCCTGAGCATCAAACCTGGGCTGGCGATTGATTTCACATATGATAATTAACATGTTTCAATGCCGTTCTCCTATATCATCCCACCCTTGCCCTCTCCCACAGAGTCCAAAAGACTGTTCTATACATTAGTATCATGTCAGTGATAAGTATGTAGATAAGTGCAAAAATGATAGTAAATTTGAATAGTTTTCATAGTCTTTATTCCTTGAGCAAGTGCTCATGAACAACAAAATAGTCATCTGGCAGAAAGACAGAAATGGAAGAAAATGGCCTGGACAGCTCACATTGTACAGTCATTTTCTAGAGATGATTGTCTCAATAGGTGTGAGCATAAATTACTGCCTGGCTAGACATGAGGCAACTGTCTGCTTAGCTCATTCTTCTGTGTGGTGCAGACCTGCAGGCCCCCATACAGGGCACACAAGGCAACCAGTTAGACTTCCCATTCCTACTTATTTTTTAAACCTTATTTTTTTAGATGTCTTGTTTGTGTGTAATAATTTAGCCATGTGTGTAAATTATTTATAAATAAAAATTGTACATTTATTGGTGATATATACTGAAAGGTGTTTTAGTAAAGGCATATTAATCAAAATTCGTTGGAAATCACTGGTATAAATATTAGAAACAGCTCTGGACTAAAAGTGAAGACTTATGAATTTGAAACCTACTTTAGCCACTTACTAGTCATGTAAATTTGATCAACTTTTTGTTTTATAATCTGTAAAATGGGACTAAGGCTACCTGCCCTGCTTCTCTCACAGTGTTATTTTGAGAAAGAAATTAAATCATGTACATATAATTGTTTATAAACATTATAGATGTTGTGTAAATTGTGGTATTTTTTCAGCTTTTAAAATCTTTTCCTCAGACATATTCAACACAATATAATCTTTATAGAGACTGTTAAATAATGGAAAGACATTTTATTTTTAGGGTCCAAAGAGTTTTGAAAATGTTGAGAATTTAACAATTTTGTAATTCTAAAAGACTTTTTTTTTTCAAATTTCCAGAAAGTTTTGATAGCCAGATATTTTAAACAAAATAATCTTGGGAATAAAAAAAATAACCTAAAGAGGAAGGAATTAAGGAAAGGAGGATAGAAAAGTAGACTTCAGAAATAAGAAACCGATGAAGGAAAACTGGAGTTCTGTAACTTTCAGTTCAGCTCAGTTGCTCATTCGTGTCCAGCTCTTTGCAACCCCATGAACTGCAACATGCCAGGCCTCCCTATCCATCACCAACTCCCAGAGCTTGCTCAAACTCATGTCCATCAAGTCGGTGATGTCATCCAACAATCTTATCTTCTGTAACCTTAAGTACCAGCATTTTGATGGCAGCAGTGAATTATCCTAGAAATCTCAAGTTTGTTGGCCTATACCATACTTTGAATGAAAATGTTGAGATTAATAGCAAACCTATCGTTTGTATCTTCTTTTAATGTTGTTATCATTTAGGGACTTAAAGGCATTTAAAGATTGCCACTGCATTAGTAATAATCGAGAACTTATTTTCCTTAAGTTCAGTTCAGTTCAGTTGCTCAGTTGTGTCCGACTTTTTGCAACTCCATGAATCTCAGCACGACAGGCCTCCCTGTCCATCACCAGCTCCCAGAGTTTACCCAAACTCATGTCTGTCGAATCGGTGATGCCATCCAGCCATTTCATCCTCTGTCATCCCCTTCTCTTACTGCCCCCAATCCTTCCCAGCATCAGGGTCTTTTCCAGTGAGTCAACTCTTCGCATGAGGTGGCCATAGTATTGGAGTTTCAGCTTCAACACTAGTCCCTCCAATGAACACCCAGGACTGATCCCCTTTAGGATGGACTGGTTGGATCTTCTTGCAGTCCAAGGGACCCTCACGAGTCTTCTCCAACACCACAGTTCAAAAGCATCAATTCTTCGGCTCTCAGCTTTCTTCACCGTCCAACTCTCACATCCATACGTGACTACTGGAAAGACCATAGCCTTGACTTAGTGTTTGGAAATTCTCAGGCATTTGTTTTTCTTCTTTTTTCCATGCAACCAAGCAGTTAACTCACTTCTGACACTTACTGTCTGGAGATACCAACTGCAAGACCAGTTTGTGCTTCTGACTAACAAGCTACAGATCAAGATTCCCCCAAAACCTTGGGGTTTGATTAATTTGCTGAACTGTCTCACAGAACTGAGAAAAGTTGCTTCCTAGGTGACCAGTTTATTATAAATGGTGTAACTCAAGAATAGCCAGATGGAAGAGATGCCTAGGGCAAGGTGTCTAGAAAGGAGATCCTAGTTTCCTGCTCTGTCCAGGCATGCCATTCTCCAACAAGCCCCACTGGTTCACCACCCCAGAAGCTCTCCAAAATCCAAACTCTTTCTTTTTGGGGTTTCATGAAGGCTTCATTATAAAGGCATGATTGACTCAATTACTGCCCTTTGGTGTGAGTGTTCAGTTGCTCAATCATGTCTGACTCTTTGCGACCCCAAGGACTATAGCCCTCCAGACTCCTTTGTCCATGGGATTTCCCAGGCAAGAACAACGGAATGGGTTGCCATTTCCTCCTCCAGTGGATCTTCTCAACCCAGGGATTGAACTGCTGTCTCCTCTGTCTTGTGTACTGGCAAACAAATTGTTTACCACTGAGCCATCAGGGGAGTCTAGTTGAACTCAATCTCCAGCCCCTCTTCCCTCTCAGATCAGGTTGTGGTTTCGGTCACTCAGTTGTATCTGACTCTTTATGACCCCAAGGACTGCAACACGCCAGGCTTCCCTGTCCTTCACTATCTCCTAGAGTTTTCTCAAACTCCTGTCCATTGAGTCGGTAAAGCCATCCAACCATCTCATCCTCTGTCATCCCCTTCACCTCCTGCCTTCAACTTTTCCCATCATCAGGGTCTTTTCCAATGAGTCAGCTCTTTGCATCAGGTGGCCAAAGTGTTGGAGCTTCAGCTTCAGCATCAGTCCTTCCAGTGAATATTCAGGACTGATTTCCTCTAGGATTAACTGGTTTGATCTCCTTGCTGTCCAAAGGACTCTCAAGAGCATTCTCCAGCACCACAGTTTGAAAGCATCAGTTCTTCAGCGCTCAGCCTTCTTTATGTGTCCAGCTCTCACATTCATACATGACTACTGCAACTTCACGGTAACGCGTCTGCCTACAATGCGGAGACCCAGGTTCCATCCCTGGGTCAGGAAGATCCGCTGGAGAAGGGGATGGCAACCCACTCCAGTACTCTTGAGTGCTGGAAAATCCCATGGGAAAATCCCATGCACCAAGAAGCCTGGTAGGCTACAGTCCATGGGGTTGCAAAGAGTTGGACACAACTGAGCGACTTCACTTCACTTCACTGCAAAAACCATAGCTTTGAATAGATGGACCTGTGTCATCAAAGTGATGTCTCTGCTTTTTCATACGCTATCCAGGTTTGCCATAGCTTTTCTTCCAAGAAGCAAGCATCTTTTAATTTCATGGCTGTAGTCACCATCCACAGTGATTTTGAAGCCCAAGAAAATAAAGTCTGTCACTGTTTCCATTGTTTCCCCATCTACTTGCCATGAAGTGATGGGACCAGATGCCATGATCTTAGTTTTCTGAATGTTGAGTTTTAAGCCAGCCTTTTCACTCTCCTCTTTCACTTTCATCAACAGGCTGTTTAGTTCCTCTTCACTTTCTGCCAGAAGGGTGGTGTCATCTGCATATCTGAGGTTGTTGATATTTCTCCCAGCAGTCTTGATTCCAGCTTGTGCTTCTTCCAGCCCAGCATTTTGCATGATGTACTCTGCATATACGTTAAATAAGCAGGGTGACAATATACAGCCTTGATGTACTCCTTCCCTAGGTCAGGTAGTGAACTGAAAGTTCCAATCTTCTAATCACAGTGTTGGGTACCCTGGCAACCAGCCACCCTACTTAAGTTACCTATGCGCTTTCCCAAAGACACCTCATTAACATAACAAAAGGCACTTTTGCCATGTTCAGCTCAGGAGATGCAAAGGCTTTAGGTGCTTTGTGCCAGGAACTGACACTAAGGCCAAATATATATTTCTTATAATAAATCATAATATCACTCTTGTTTTTCTGTTTCTCAATTACAGGTTGAAGCTCCATTCATACCAAAGTTCAGAGGCTCTGGAGATACCAGCAACTTTGATGACTATGAAGAAGAAGATATCCGTGTCTCTATAACAGAAAAATGTGGGAAAGAATTTTGTGAATTTTAGAGCAGCAAGATGACATCAGAGCTCCCACTCAGTCTTTGCACTCTGTTTAGAGATAAGGTAGAGCCGAGACCGTCCTTGTCAAAGCAGTTACCGAGTTCCTTCATTCCAGCAACTGAGTGAGGTCTCTATTCCCGTCATCCGTGTGTGCACTCTGCATCCACCTCTGTAGGAAGGCACTGCTAAGCGAGCGCTGTCTGTGCCATAACACAGAACTAGACACTCCCGCTTCCCTTTGGTTCGTCATTCTTCTCTTCTTCCACATCCATTCCGTCCTGTTTCATGTCCATTAATTTTTCTGCAAATAGTGCTCATTTTATTTTCTTGGTGTTTCAAATGGGCAGCGTTATGGCTATGTGACTTTGGAAGGGAAAGATAAATGTTGCTTTTAGTAACTCTTAACCAATATTTGTGTTGGTCAGTTGCTTGAGGATATGCTTTCTAACAATTATTTTTACTTTGAGTAGCTCATACTCAGTTTTTGCCAAAACGCTGGACAGTTTTTAAAGATAGAATGTCTTTTCACCGAGAATATTTACACAAATGGAACATTAACTTTCCTAGAACTCACTAATGCAGAGTAGCTAGACCCAGCAGTTTGGATTCATACAGATCAGAAGCTCTTTCTCACTTCACTGCCTTTCCTGTCATCCTTCCCTTGAGTAAATAAGTAACCAACCTGTGCAGTGTGACAATTGTGTCTCATTTGCAGGAGAAGCTAATAACATGGATCATAATCATCCAGATTCTCTCACTTGGTACCAGCACTTATGTAGGTATCAAGAGAAGAGTTCTAGGATTTATATACTTTAACTTTCCATAAGGATTTTAGACAGTATTTTAATGGAACATGACTAGTGAAAGTGACAAATTTTTAAGTTTCTCAAAAAGTCCCCATTGTAAACTTTTTAAAAGAAATGAACTAAAAAGAACATTGATGTGAACAAATACTCATCTGAGCCAAACAAATGGCTTGATTCTTGTAAACAATATAGAGGAACTTGTTTAGAGGTATTTGTTTAGAGGTATTTGTTTAGAGGTATTTGTTTGTTTTGCTTTGCTTTGTTTTGTCACAGTTAAGAACAAAAGTTGTTGCCAGGTGATTATGCTGGTGTGCTGTACGTGTCGGCCTGAGATAGAGGCGCCGCTGCAGCTTCAGCTTTGGTCCTGTGCCTCGGCACTGAGGAAAGGGGGCAAAGTTTATACAACTGCCACAACTGTATTTTAATTTTGAGGTGTGGTATTTTTTAGATATGTCATAATTTCTAGCTTCTTTCAGTAAATGGAATTATGATCATGCAAATACAATTTTGTATTTGTCTTTTTAATATACTTTTTTTTTTGCCAACTGACCCAATAACATTGCTGTCATGTGAAATTTCAAGCACTTTTGCCCATTTCGTTCACTGTTTGTTGAGAATCCATGGCTTAACTCAATTTTTTAACATTTTTTTCCTTTGCTTTTAAATTTCCTGTCTGGTTTTATCTCTGTGTCAGTGACCTATCTTAAAACAACACACCAAAATAGTTGAAAATAAACTGTGTTCATTTTCATGATCAATTTACAGGCATATGAGAGGAGTTGTGTTTAATCAAACTGATATTAATGTATATAAACTCTCTGCTTCATTATCGGTGCGGGTGGGTCACTGATTCTACTTCTTTCCACGTGTACCACACCTTTGTAAGACCTTTGAAGATGCTGAAGAAATCTGAGATGTTCTCTGCATCAGTCTGTACATCTTTTGGTTGTCAAATGTTTCTGCATGGTCATGTCACTTAAAGCTGATACTGATTTGTTGGTCCACTTATATTTAAAATGTGCAAGGGAAATATGAAATACTTGCTGTAGCGAATTTTATGTAACAATATATCATGTTAATAAATCTTAAACATCATTTGTATAAAATATTTTAGGTTTTTTGTATTTCATTTAGACCCAAGAACATGCTGATCATGTATTCAATGTGTATGCTATAAATGCTATGGTACCTATGTTGTATATTATTGTAAAATTATTACATAATAATTTTAGTAAATCATGGGGGTGACAATTTGATTATTACATTTTTAGTTTTCAGTAATTAAAAAGGTTTCTATGAATTCTAAAAAAATAAGAAAATCATGAAATTACTACTGCCTGGCACAAATTTGCTATAAAATCTTCTTGGGTGGATGACCCATAAGCATGCATTGACTTCAAGGGCTATTTAGCCATTCCATTTAACTTCCCATTTGAAGGACATCAGCAAGCTTTGTCCCAGTCCATCAAGGGAGTCTATTTCCAACCACTCAAATACACTGAATTAGAATATCTTAATATTATATAAAACTCCCAGTTTTAGCCACAATTTAGCCAAAATAAGATAAAAACTTGAATAAGAAATAAGTGGAATGAATCAGTATTTAATCTCAGATTACCTTATTTGAAACAGAAGAAATAATAAGGAGATGACATTGTCAGGAAAGGAGCCATAGACTGACAGTCAAGGCATCTGAGTGTCAAGCCTTGTCTGTCACTACCAGCAGTGATCTTGGCCTCAGTTCTCTTATCTGTGAAATGGACACGTTCCATTAGGCAGTTTTTAAGGTGAGATTCTTTTTATTTGACATTCTGAGGGGATAACATGCTTTGAAGTAAGTCTCAGTAAGGCAATATTCTAGGGCATCTTTCTTCTCCTTAATTCTTACAGTGTTCTTACAGTTCTTTGAATATCATGAGAACCTCGTGTCTGTTCTGATTCCTTCCTCCTTCACTGATGCTACATATCCAATTGATATCAAACTGTCAACCTACCAAAATGATATTGTGGCTTGTGGGCATTGCTGTCTTATTCTGATATGTTCCTGTGGTGAGTGCCCATTGGCCTGCAAATACTCATTGTAAACCTAAAAAAATCATTTTTCTTTCCTACTGTTTTTTCTGCTTGTTGAAGAATCAAATGAAATAATGTATGTGAAAGCACCTTGTAAACTGTAACCTATCAATGTAAAATGTTAAGGTGTGTTATTTCATTAATCACTTCTTTATTTAGAATGGAATTTCCTATGCACTCCTGTAGCTAGGAAATGCTGAAAACAACTGTGTTTTTTAATTAATAACTGCAAAATTAAAGTATCTTGAAAGGATAAAACAATTTGAGTCTCGGATTGTATTTAGTACCCTTATTTCCTGATCTATTTTCTGTGTATACTTCAGATGCTTATGGATTCCTAGTTCTTATGTATTTGGGTGAGAACAGAGCAACAGAGGGTCAAATGACCACTAGCCTATTCTAACTGGGTGTTTACTGAGAAACTACTAGATTTATTCCATAGTCTCTAAAGTGTTTCTACTTTTTCCTAATACTATTAGTCTAAATTCTCATAAAATAATGTTGAAAATATTCATATTTTAAAGATTAACTCTAGAAGAGCCCTCATCCTTACTTTTAATAGTGAACTATGAATTTATATATTTTTTTCTTTACAGGTGTTTTTGAGCTTCACCATTACCTCTTCTGGTTTTAGCCAAGTTGATTAATGTGTGTTACTATAGTTGGCATTTACCTCAAGAAATACCTTTTTAGGTAATTGATAACTTACCATTTTTTGTTTTGATTGTTACTACAAACGTTTATAAACATTGATGCATTTTATAACCATATGCCATAATCTGGGCATATCTTCACTCCAGAACTATCATCATTTGAAATTCCCTCAACTTTTCTCTTACAAATATTGGATATGAATACCTTCAGTTTAGCTTTGCTGAACATTTTCTATATGCCTTCTGATAAGGGCTGAATCGTGTCCTACCAGAATTCCTATGTTGAAGTCCTAACCCACAGTACCTCAGAATATCGTATTTGAAGGTCGGCCCTTTAAAGGGATAATTAAGGTCAAATTAGGTCATATGGTTGGGCCCTAATCCAATAAGACTGGGTCTTTATGAGAAGAGATTAGGACAGAGAGAACACACAAACTGAGGGAAGACCATGTGAGAACATTAGAGGAAGAGGGCTATCTACAAGCCAAAGAGAAAGGCCTCAAAAGAAGCCAGCCCTGCTGATACCTTGGTCTTGGAATTTTAGCCCCCAAGAATGTGAGGCAATAAATTTCTGTTGTTTAACCACCCAGTCTGTGGTATACTTTGTAAAAGCAGTCCTAATAAATGAGTACACCCACTGAGTGTACTCCCATGGTAAATGGCTTCCAGTCATCTCCCTTCAAATGCTTTATACTTGGCTAATACTGGCTTCCCCCATGGCTCAGTGGTAAAGAAGCCATCTGCAATGCAGGAGACGCCAAGAAGTTTGATTTCTGGGTCAGGAAGATCCTGTGGAGAAGAAAATGGCAACCCACTCCAGTATTCTAGTCTGGAGAATATCATGGACAGAGGGGCCTGGCAGGCTACAGTCCATGAGGTTGCAAGGAGTCAGACACAACTGAGTGACTAAATAACATCAAGCCTGACCATAAACCAAAAAGAAAAAAAAAACTGTGGTCACAGAACCTCACTTAACCTGCTGCTTGTTTCTATTCTTCCCTGGGATATTAGCAGGAAACAGTAGCTAATGAGAGTGAGGGTGGTAACTGAAACCATGACTAACTCCTGGTCTAACTTACCCTTGGCATCAAACTATCCTCTTGATAATACAGTATAAAATTGAACACACTAGACTCGTTGAGTTTAGAGTCTTTCAGTTCAGTTCAGTCGCTAGTTGTATCCGACTCTGCAACCCCATGGACTGCAGCATGCCAGGCCTCCCTGTCCATCACCAATTCCCTGAGTTTACTCAAGCTTATGTCCACTGAGTCTGTGATGCCATCCAAGCATCTCATCCTCCATAGCCCCTTATCCTCCTGCCTTCAATCTTTCCCAGCATCAGGGTCTTTTCTAATAAGTCAGTTCTTTGCATCAGGTGGCAAAAGTTTTGGAGTGCCAGCTTCAGGATCAGTCTTTCCAATGAATATTCAGGAATGATTTCCTTTAGGATGGACTGTTCGGATCTCCTTGCAGTCCAAGGGACTCTCAAGAGTCTTCTCCACCACCACAGTTCAAAAGCATCAATTCTTCAGTGCTCAGCTTTCTTTATAGTCCAACTGTCACATCCATACATGACCACTGGAAAAACCGTAGTTTTGACTAGATGGACCTATGTCATCAAAATCAAGTCTCTGCTTTTTCATACACTATCCAGGTTCGTCATAGCTTTTCTTCCAAGAAGCAAGCATCTTTTAATTTCATGGCTGCAGTCACCGTCCACAGTGATTTTGGAGCCCAAGAAAATAAAGTCTGTCACTGTTTCCATTGTTTCCCCATCTCATGAAGTGATAGGACCAGATGCCATTATCTTAGTTTTCTGAATGCTGAGTTTTAAGTCAACTTTCTCACTCTCCTCTTTGCTTATCTCTTAATGCTGATGTTAATACAACAGCCAAAAGGAAAGTGGGATGGGGATAAAGGGCTGGTGAGAGAAGCCCAGTTGGTTCATTGTCTGATTATTGATAGGGTAGTTATATGCATAGCCAATGATTACTTTAACATGTTAGTTTTTCCTTGGCTCCTGTAACAAGTTACTGCAAAATTCATGATTTGAAACAACACAAATTTATTATCTTACAGCTGACATACAAAGTGAGTCTCTCTAGATTAAAAATCAAAGCACTGGCAGGCTTGTATTCCTTTCTAGAGGCTCTAGGTTTCCTTGCCTTTTCCAGCTTCTAGAGACTGCTTACTCTCCACATATAAATGATAGGATATATTTTCAAATACCTTTAAGGATACATTAATGGATTGCACCCAAGACAAACATCTCCACAGACAAAAAAGATGAAAATACACAGTGGCAAGTGGGGGCTAAAGCCACAGACATGCTACTAGGTAAGATATTTATTACAGTGAGATAATGATACTAAATGAAAATGAAATTAAAATTCAGAGGTTCTCATGGACACTGTGAACAAAGATAATCCACAACTGGCATCCCTGAATTAAGAAACTATGGTAGCTTGATAGGAATTGCATTGAATCTATAGATTGCTCTGGGTAGTATACTCATTTTCACTATATTGATTCTTCTAATCCATGAACACGGTATATTTCTCCATCTATTTGTGTCCTCTTTGATTTCTTTCATCAGTGTTTTATAGTTTTCTATATATAAATCTTTTGTTTCTTTAGGTAGAAATATTCCTAAGTATTTTATTCTTTTTGTTTCGATGGTGAATGGAATTGTTTCCTTAATTTCTCTTTCTGTTTTCTCATTGTTAGTGTATAGGAATGCCAGGGATTTCTGTGTGTTGATTTTGTATCCTGAAACTTTACTATATTCACTGATTAGCTCTAGTAATTTTCCAGGTGGACGGAACTGGAGCCTATTATCCAGAGTGAAGTAAGCCAGAAGGAAAAACAACAATACAGTATACTAACGCATATATATGGAATTTAGAAAGATGGTAACGAGAACCCTGCATGCGAGACAGCAAAAGAAAAGCAGATGTATAGAACACTCTCGTGGACTCTGTGGAAGAGGGCAAGGGTGGGATGATATGGGAGAATGGCATTGAAACATGTTAATTATCATATGTGAAATCAATTGCCAGCCCAGGTTTGATGCTCGGGGCTGGTGCACCGGGATGACCCAGGGGGAGGGAATCGGGAGGGAGGAGGGAGGGGGGTTCTGGAGGGGGAGCATATGTATACCCATGGCGGTTTCATGTCATTGTATGGCAAAACCAACACAATAAAGAAAATTTAAAAAAAAAAGAAACTATGGATGAAATAGTGTGTGAAAAAAATACCTTTTCAGGAAAAATTGACACACAGGTTTCAACACCAAACTATAGTCCAGTGAAGGTTTCAAACTTCAAGGATTAAAATTTTTATACATAAAATTAAGACCCTCGAGGTGATGGCAGAATCTGGCTATATCAGATGTCTCCTTAATATTACTTGGTGCCAAAAGACAGTGATGGCATGAAGTTCTAAGTGAAAGACATTGTGAGCCAAGAGTAGTCACCCAATCAAGTTAAAGGAAAACCTATGGCCCCTTCACACCCAACTGGATCTTTGAAAAAGAACTCATTAATGAGGAAGCAGAGATACAAAACCCATGGTGAACACTGAATCTATTTGTCATACTAACCACACACATAAGAGTGGGAATTAAAGTTACAGAACCAGATGTAAATGTTTTAAACCTTAGCAAAATTAGAAAAAGATAGCTAACAAAATTGGAAGTTAGGAAAAGGAAGTAAGACTGGCCATTTCCTTATCTTTTATGGCAGAAAGTCAACTAATAGAATCTAAAACTAGTGCATGTGGTAATATAAGATAATGACTAACTTCTCAATGATTCTTTTTATAATTTCATAATTGTTTTGTGGGAAAAGAACATTTATCAGCAGCTTTCATTTTTACTTCAACTTCTTGTGTTGAATCCAATTACATTTATTTTCATTTCAGTTTCTTCTACTAAATTGGATTTTATAAGTAAAATTAAATTGGAGATGTTCTATTAAAAAGTATGATATAATTTTTATTAAATAAGTGCAATCTAGTTAGTACATTTCTTTGTCTCTAGCCTTCTATTGCTGTTCACACATAGAGAAAAGCCTAGCATGGTAATAATGGTGTGGAATTTGGGGTGATTTTATAACTTCTCCTTTGCACTTTGCTGAATTGCTTGCATTGTTTATAATGATAAAGTAATTCTTCAAAAATAAACATTCCCCATGTCAGAGCATTAATATCTTCATCCATTTTTAAAATTCAAATATTATGATACTTAGCAGTTATGCCAGTTCCATCAAGTTCAGCTTTCTTAAGAAATCCTGATCCATTCCTTCTAGGACTGAAAATCATACTTTTGAGCAAGCCATCTGTTGTCACTGAAATGGCATCACCAGCAGTATCATTGCCATGAAGAAATGTTTTCATCTCATTCCTCATTGCCCAAGCTCAGAGAGTCCTTCCTTTTAACAGCCAACACCATTGTCATGTGGAGAAAAAACTCTTTGTCTTTGCTGCCCATTTCTTCATACAGTATGCTAAAAACTCATACTCAGTGACCACAAGCTCCCTGTTATTAAAATTTTCACTATTTTCTGTAATACTGTCAAAGTCAAGAAACACATAGTTACATGCAGAACATTCTCCATGAATAAATATGGTTACTAGCATCCAGGAAAAAAGCAATGTTCTTCTTTGTCACTTACTGATCTGCAGATAACCTCATTTCTATCTATACTGTGGCTGAGAAAACAATCACTAACCAAATAAAAGTTTTCTTCCCTGGGATAAACAAACGAAAAAGTTGCTGAACCTTTTTCCTTCACAAACCAACACCGAAAGCCCAGTGTAGAATCTCTCATCAGTGGCTTCACCTACATTGTTCCAGGTAGTATGCCACCAATTTTGTTTCTCACTTTGCTTTCCCTCCATATATACTTGTCATTTATTTGGGGCTGATTTTGCACAATTCTTAATTTAGTATGCCTAGTATAATTTTTGCTATACAGGGGAACACTGAATCTTGCTTGTATACTTTAGGAATTGATAGTCAAAGCTCTCTCAGAAAGTGACAGACCACTCAATGCAAAGTAGCTTTAACAAAAAGGGGAAGCAGTGGACTCACAGAAGCAGGAAGTCCAACGGTGGGTTATTGTCACAATATCAGATCAAATTGTACATCATTGGAACTCTGCCTCTCACTGCACCTCTTAACCCTGCTTCCTTCAGAACTGACTTCAGTTCCAGGAGACACTCTCCATGGGGCAGAAAATCAAACCACCAGCACTCAAGGCTTGCACTTTCAGGAGCGTTCATAGTCCTTGATGAAGGAGAAGGTCTCTCGTGAATTATGTCAGTACCTGAATGGAACTAGTGGTCCTGCCTGGGTCAGAACCTACCTCTGTGCCCAAGGTAAGGTTATATATGACAACAGCCTCACTAGAATTGCATGGGTTGGGGGAGGTGTAGTTGTCAGAAGAAAGATGTATGGGTCAGAAAGGGAAAAAAAGCTGATATTCACTAAAAACTGTTCTACATCTTCACCAACAAAAACCAAAATATTTGTATGGAAAATAATTATTTTGTGCATAGTGGAAAAACTTAATAGGTCTACCAGAATGAGAGGCATAAAAACTTCACTGGTACCAATACCACTTATTACGAAATTATCCTAGTAAACAACATCACTGACTAGGGGCAAAGGACTGACCAATCCCACAAAATTCTATTTTCAGACGTATCTGAGTCTTCCCTCTTCCCACTTTGATTGTCCCACAGCTTTGCCACAATTATAATTTAGGAAACCATCAAACTCAAAGATTTACTTGTTCCAATACATGGATTCACAATTAATATTCTCACTGAAACCTACCTCACTATTTAAAATATTAAAAGTACTTTGAAGTATTTTGTTATTTTCCTTACTATTTTTATTCTTCAAAAAACTTTTTGGAAACATTAATATCTTTCTATAAAAACATGAAATTTAACAATAACACATAAAGTATTATTTAAAACAAACTACACCCTGTTAACTGAATATTATTTTAGAGAAAATGACCAAACAGTACCTGTGGGGGGTGACAGCTGTTCTAAACATGGTCACAAACTCTTTTGACATTCTTCCCACTGAGAAATGAGGTCTATGTCCCTTCCCAGTAAAGACGCTTTCAGGTGACACCAGCCCCCTCCGTGGAGACACTTCCAGCTGTATAATATTCCCAGTTAATGCTCCAGACATCTTAATGGCAAGGCAAACCATTTCTGCTCCTGTTTGAACTTGTGACCCATGAAACATTTGTACTTAATAAATGAGTTGCTTTAAGAGGCTAAATTTTGGGGTAATTTGTTATGCAGGAAAAGATACATATAGCAGACAGACCATCATCAAGGGTTAAGAATGTAATGGCTAAAACCACAGTAAGACTATCACACGCATGTCAGTTGGGCTAAAACTAGAAAGCTTAGCATATAATTATAGCAAAAATGTGGAGCAATCAAAATCCTCTTTCCCTGCCATTGGAGATATGAACTAGTCAACTATTTTGGAGGGCAAACCCAGAAAAATCTAGTAAAATTGCCCATATACATGCTCTGTGAGCCCCAGTTTCACTCATACAATAGAGCCTAAAGAAGTTAATTTGTCCTATAGGAGACACGTATTTAAAAAATCATTGCAACATTACTTTTAACAGCAAAACTTTGAAAATAATCTAAGTATCCATCAATTTGAGAATGAACAAATAAATAGAGGTAACTCCACAGGGTTAAGTTCTACATAGGAGATAAAATGAATAAACTAGAGCTACAAACCTTACTGTGGAGGAACCTCTGAAGCGAAAAGCTACAGACAATTTCAAAGAAAAGAAGAAACAACACAGTGCTAGAAAAACAGAGGAAGCTCAAAACCTGGTATGAGAAGGAGCTAATGTCAGAGTGGCTCATGAGAATATTAGACTAGCTTTAAGCTCTGGGACCACCGGTGAAGGTTTATTGCCCGCTAGAGCCAGCAGAGAATGTGCAGCCTTAGGCCACATTAAAAAAACAAACAGCCCAATCCAAAACTGGGCAGAGGACCTAAATAGACATTTTTCCAAAGAACGCATACAGATGCAGGCACAAGAAAAGATGCTCAATATCACTAATTATTAGAGAAATGCAAATTAGAAACACAATGAAGTATCACCTCATACCAGTCAGAATGCCTAACCTAAAAAAGTCTACAAACAACAAATGCTGGAGAGGGTGTGGAGGAAACTGGTGCAGCAACCACGAAAAACAGTATGGACGTTCCTTATAAAACTAAAAGCAAAGCTGCCATATGGTCTAACAGTTCTACTCCAGGGTGTGTATCCAGAAAACAACAACAACAACTGCAATACAAAAGGGCTTCTTCAATGGTTCAGCAGGTAAAGAATCCGCCTGCAATGCAGGAGACACAGGAGACATGGGTTAGATCCCTAGGTTGGGAAGATCCCCTGGAGGAGAGCATGGCAACCCACTCCAGTATTCTTGCCTGGAGAATCCTCATGGACACAGGAGCCTGGAGGGCTGCAGTCCACAGGGCTGCACAAAGGAGGACACCCCTGAAGTGACTTGACACAGCATGCTTACGTGGACTCTAAAACAACGTAGTGAATAGAACCAAAAAGAAACGTGATCCAGGGTGCTCAGGGCTGGTGCACCGGGACGACCCAGAAGGATGAAGTCGGGAGGGAGGTGGGAGGGGGGTTCTGGAAGGGGAGCACATGTATACCCATGGCGGATCCATGTCAATGTACGGCAAAACAAACACAATATTGTAAAGAAAAAAGTCTTTCTTGAATTTGTTACAATAAAAAAAAAAAAAAACAGAACTGTATATACAAAGGGCCAAAAAAAAAAAAAAAAAGAAACAGACTCATGGTTATAGAGAACAAATGTAGTGTTTACCAGTGGGGAGAGGGAAGGAAAAAATGTAGTGGATGAAAAGGTACAAACTATTATGCACAAAATAAATGACTTAAGGATATATTTTACAACACACGATATTTTATAATAATAAATGAAATATTACCTTTAAAAACTGAGAATCACAATGTTGGACATCTATAACTTATAAAATACTGTGCAACAAATATACCTAAATAAAGAAAAACTTTCATTAAAAATATATATATATATCCATTGAGGAGAGGAACAGAAGATTCTTGCATAGTAATCTACACACTGCTGAAGAATTTGAAACCTGGAAAGTAAAACTGAATGAATAACGCAGAAGGTGGCACAGAGAGATAAAAGTATGTAAAAGTTTAAAGGAATTATAGAATAAAATGAGAAGATACAAAATACATCAAAGGGAAAGTAATAAATACTCAACTGTCATAGCAACAGTGACTGAGAATTTTCTACAATTGAAGGAACATGAGTTTTTAGATAAGTGCATCAAGAAAGGTAAACAAAAGCAAATTCACACTATGCAGCAGAGAAAACTGTAGAGCATCAAAGCATAGGAGAAAATCCTCAGAGTAAACAGAAAGAAAAAACGACCTACAAAAAAGGCAATTAGACATACTTTTTTTTTCTATTATCCAGTATTTATGCTGGACGAGAAGGCAATGGCACCCCACTCCAGTACTCTTGCCTGGAAAATCCGATGGACGGAGGAGCCTGGTGGGCTGCAGTATGTGGGGTTGCAAACAGTAGGATACGACTGAGCGGCTTCACTTTCACTTTTCACTTTCATGCATTGGAGAAGGAAATGGCAGCCCACTCCAGTGTTCTTGCCTGGAGAATCCCAGGGATGGCGGAGCCTGGTGGGCTGCAGTCTATGAGGTCGCACAGAGTCGGACACGACTGAAGCGAATTAGCAGCAGCAGCAGCATACAGGCTGGAAGATCCAGAGTAATATCTTCAAGAGCTGAGAATAAGTATCTGTCAGCCTAGATTCCCATTTCAAGCTAAGCTATCCTTGAAGAGAAGGAAAAACAGGGAAGACATTTTCAAAGTCAGAACTAACCACTCAGTCCCTCACTGAGAGAAGTATTTTTTAAGTACTTCAATAAGAAAGTAAATCCAGGAGAAGGAGTGATTGGATATAAGAAGCAATAGTGAGCAAGGAAATTAGCAAATATCTCAGTAAGCATTAATAGATAAAAGGAAAATCAGTGAAATGAATATGAATCAGATTATATCATTGATCTTTCCTTTTAAGCCATGAACAATTTCTAAGTACACTTTGAAAAACACTCAAATAGGTTTTTCTCCAATAATTCAAAGGAAGTTTAATGTTAGTCAATCAATTATTCTATTATTATAATTCACTACATTAGCATTCACACCTAAGTTTAAAATTAAAAAAAATCTTTGTATTAATAAATTATGGACAGAAGGAAGCTATAGTAACATGGGACTGGTATCTACCAAAATCCTATCACAAAACATTTACTTCACAGCGAAATAGTGGAAGCACTTACATTTAAGTGAAGAACAAGACACCATTTATTATTCAACCTTTTCCTGAGACTTTAACAAAACAATACCAAAAAATAAACAGAGGTTTAAATATTGACACTAAAATGGAAATTCATGACCCAGATAATCACGATGGTGTGATCACTCACCGAGAGCCAGACATTCCGGAATGTGAAGTCAAGTGGACCTTAGGAAGCATCACTATGAACAAAGCTAGTGGAGGTAATGGAATTCCAGTTGAGCTATTTCAAATCCTAAAAGATGATGCTGTGAAAGTGCTGCACTCTAGATGCCAACAAATCTGGAAAACTCAGCGGTGGCCACAGGACTGGAAAAGGTCAGTTTTCACTCCAATCCCAAAGAAAGGCAATGCCAAAGAATGCTCAAACTACTGCACAGTTGCACTCATCTCACATGCCAGCAAAGTAATGCTCAAAATTCTCCAAGCCAGGCTTCAACATTATGTGAAACATGAACTTCCAGATGTTTAAGCTGGATTTAGAAAAGACAGAGGAACCAGAGCTCAAATTGTCAACATCTGTTGTATCATTGAAAAAGCAAAAGAGTTCCAGAAAAACATCTACTTCTGCTTTATTGACTATGCCAAAGTCTTTGACTATGTGGATCACAACAAACTGTGGAAAATTCTGAAAGAAATGGGAATACCAGACCACCTGACCTGCCTCCTGAGAAATCTGTATGCAAGTCAAGAAGCAACAGTTAGAATTAGAGCATGGAATAACAAACTGGTTCTAAATAGAGAAAGGAGTACATCAAGGCTGTATATTGTCACCCTGCTTATTTAACTTACATGCAGAGTACATCATGAGAAACGCTGGGCTGGATGAAGCACAAGCTGCAACCAAGACTGCTGGGAGAAATATCAATAACCTCAGATATGAAGATAACATCACCCTGATGGTAGAAAGTGAAGAACTAAAGAGCCTCTTGAAAGTGAAAGAGGTGAAAAAGTTGGCTTAAAACTCAACATTCAGAAAACTAAGATCATGGCATCTGGTCCCATCACTTCATGGCAAACAGATGGGAAAACAATGGAAACAGTGACAGACTTTATTTTTGGGTGCTCCAAAATCACTGTAGATGGTGACTGCAGCCATGAAATTAAAAGACGCTTGCTCCTTGGAAGAAAAGTTGTGACCAATCCAAGAGAGCATATTACAAAGCAGAGACATTACTTTGCCAACAAAGGTTGGTCTAGTTAAAGTTATGGTTTCCCCAGTAGGCATGTTTGGATGTGAGACCTGGACTATAAAGAAATCTGAGCACCAAAGAATTGATCCTTTTGAACTGTGGTGTTGGAGAAGCCTCTGCAGAGTCCCTTGGACTGCAAGGAGATCCAACCAGTCCATCCTAAAGGAAATCATCCCTGAATATTCATTGGAAGGACTAATGTTGAAGCTGAAACTCCAATATTTTGGCCACCTGATGAGAAGAGCTGACTCATTGGAAAAGACCCTGATGCTGGGAAAGATTGAGGGCAGGATCAGAAAGGGACAACAGAGGATGTGATGGTTGGATGGCATCACCAATTCAACGGACATGTGTTTGGGTGGACTCTGAGAGCTGGTGATGGACAGGGAGGCCTGGAGTGATGCATTTCATGGGGTCGCAAAGAGTTGGACACGACTGAGTGACTGAACTGAACTGAAAAAGTAGAATCCATTTTTTTCTCAACATCAGGAACATTTTTTTTTGGGTGGTAGGCATGACAGTAACTCCTTAATTATGTCCAAGCTCTAATCTCTGGAACCTATGCTCATCTTACCTTACAGAGCAAAAGGGATTTTGCACACATGTGACTAAAATTATGGAATCTGACATGGGCAGATTATCCTGGATTATCCGGGTAAGCCAATCAAATCATATAAGTCTTTAGTAAGAGAGGACCTTTATGGGCCATGGTCAGAGAGAAATGTGGTGAGTGAAGAAGGACCAGAGAAATATTGCTTTGAAAATGGAGGAAGGTGCCACCAGCCAAAGAATTTCGGTGACCTTTAGTAGCTGGAAAAGGCAGGGAAACAAATTTTCTGCCTTAGAGCCTCCAGAAGAAACCAGCATTGCTGACACCTTGATTTTAGCCCAAGGAGACACACGGAGGACTTCTGACTCCCAAAACTATAAATCTGTGTTATTCAGCAAGCCATTATGCAACCATGGTGTGTAGTAGGTGCTAAGCTTAACTTGTTACAATGGCAGCTGTGACCCTGAAGGTGCTGGATCATAATACTGACATGGCCCTGGAGTAAAAAGCATTTCATACTCAAAGCAACAACTCTGTTTTTGATTCTTGACTATTTTGATCAACCTATATATAATGTATAATAAGACTTAAATATAGTTACAGTAAATAAACATTAATTATCCAAATGACAGAAATTAGAACGTAGAAGATGTGAAGTGCCCTTATCTTCCATGATAGAAACTTGGGGCATCACTGAAAGTAGATGGGACAAGAAAGGGAGATTTAAGCATGTAATCCAAAGTTGCATAAAGGTACCAATAGAAAAACTAAAGATAGTGTTATTAACTCTCAGAAATTATGATGAAAAGGGAGAAAACGCCATGAAGTGGTATAAGAGAATATCTAAAATTAAAAAACCATCAAATAGCAATATAAGTGTTACAAAGTCACAAAATTTATTTTTTAAAGAATATGTAGATCCTTTACCTTATCCCTTTTTAATCCGAACTCCCGCCACTCCATCCCACCTCTGGCCCCTATTCTCTGGCTAAGGGGGAAATGAGTTTTCATGTTATTCAATTTAAAACGTAGTCCAGTCTGATAAGTCACGCAGTTCCTTTAGAAAATTCAGTCTGCCTGATTCACTGAGATAATGAAGCTACAGAGAGGGTGGGGGGGTTACCTGTGTGTCTGCATTGAAGGAAGGAGGTCCTGCCTTGTGCTGGACCTTGGGAGTGACTGGCCAGCATTTGCAGGCCTTTGGCATTGTTGCCCTGCTTTTTTCAGTTCAGCTCATTTGTGAGTTTCCACATGTCAGGAACAATGCTAGACTTGAGTCTATAGTATCTGCAATTTCCTACAAGACACCCTAGTCTGCTTCAGCCCCATCAAAGTAGCCCTCCTCTCATCTCACAGTGCATTTGGTCCACGTGAAACAGTTAGCAGTCCCATGCTAACTTGGGCTCAGTAGCTCCACACACAAGGATGTCCTGTCATTCGTTGTGAGATTGCAACTGATATTTAGTTACTAATAATTAAAATGCCAAAGATCCGTTTTGATTGGAGTGATCTCTTTGACAAAATCCTCGCAATTATTTGCAGTCTAATAAACTATATTACATTGAATTTAACATTCAAAAAAACTAAGATATGGCATCTGCTCCCAACACTTCATGCCAAATAGATGGGGAAACAATGGAAACAGTGACAGACTTTATTTTCTTGGGCTCCAAAATCACTGCAGATGGTGACTGCAGCCATGATATTAAAAGACGCTTGCTCCTTGGAAGAAAAACTATGACCAACCTAGACAGCATATTAAAAAGCAGAGACATTATTTTGCTGACAAAGATCCATCTAGTCAAAGCTGTGGTTTTTCCAGGAGTCGTGTATGGATGTGAGAGTTGGACCATAAAGAAAGCTGAGTGCCAAAGAACTGATGCTTTTGAACTGTGGTGCTGGAGAAGACTGTTGAGAGTCGCTTGTATAGCAAGGAGATCAAACCAGTCAATCCTTAAGGAAATCAGTCCTGAATATTCATTGGAAGGACTGATGCTGAAGCTGAAACTCCAATACTTTGGCCACGTGATGCAAAGAACTGATTCATTTGAAAAGACCCTGATGCTAGGGAAGGTTGAAGGCAGGAGGAGAAGGGGACAACAGAGGATGAGATGGTTGGATGGCATCACCAACTTGATGGACATGAGTTTGAGCAAGCTCCAGGGCCTGGTGATGTACAGGAAAGCCTGAGGTGCTACAGTCCTTGGGGTCACAAAGAGTCAGACATGACTGAGCAACTGAACTGAACTGAACACACTTTACGTGGGCAAAAGTGGAGATGTGACAGCTATGACCCCACAAACACCCAGGGGAGTACATCACACATATTGAGTGTCACAGTAGAAGGATCCAGAGTTGCTAACACGCTTACTTGTCACAGCTCCTGTGCTATGACAGTGCTCTTGGGTTACTCTTTACTTTCTTACTCTCATCAGACAAGTACTCGCAGGTTAGGGTTGAGTCTTATGCCTCTTTGGATCAATCTGGTGGCCTCTTTACAGAATGTGTGTTGATTGACTGCCCGAATAGTGGCCTGAGAATACTTGGGACATATTAGTCCAATAAGATCATAAACTGGATGAGATAACATAAGCTGCAATTTCTGGTACATAAGCACAAAAATTAGATTTTGCAACTATTTTCCTGCATCAGCAGTATCATAAGTGGAATGAGCATGGGCTTTAAAATAACAGCTACTGGGAATAAACCTCAGCCCTACCATCTCCTGGTTGTGTAGAATTGAGCAAGTTACTAGGCCTCACCTGTCCTATCTTCTCACTTGTGAAATGAAGATTTAAAAATGCAAATAAAATATGTTAAGAGAAGAAAGCCTCTAAAGCATCTAATGCACTTTCTAGTTTGCATTAGGTGTACAGAGGGTAATTCTTTTTCCTCTTGTGCCTTTCCCTCAAGGAGCTGGGGGGCCTGATATACCAGGGAGATGGGAGAAGAGGAAAACTTCAAATAACAAAACAGTGATTGCTGTCTGGTTCAGTTCAGTTCAGTTGCTCAGTCGTGTCCGATTCTTTGCCACCCCAAAGATTGCAGCACCCCAGGCTTCCCTATCCATCACCAAGCCCCGGAGCTTGCTCAAACTCATGTACATCAAGTGAGTGATGCCATCCAACCATCTCATTATCTGTTGACCCCTTCTCTTCCTGCCTTCCATCTTTCTCAACATCAGGGTCTTTTCAAATGAGTCAGTTCTTTGCATCAGGTGGCAAAAGTATTGGAGTGTCAGCTTCAGCATCAGTTCTTCCAATGAATATTCAGGACTGCTTTCTTTAAGGGTGGACTGGTTGGATCTCCTTGCCATCCAAGGGACTCTCAACAGTCTTCTCTAACACCACAGTTCAAAAGCATCAGTTCTTTGGCACTCAGGTTTCTTTAGGGTCCAACTCTCACATCCATACACGACTCCTGGAAAAACCACAGCTTTGACTAGACGGATCTTTGTTAGCCATGTCTCTGCTTTTTAATACGTTGTCTAGGTTGGTCATAGGTTTTCTTCCTAGGAACAAGCATCTTTTAATTTCATGGCTGCACTCACCATCTACAGTGATTTTGGAGAGAGACCCCAAAAATAAAGTTTGTCACTGTTTCCATTGTTTCCCCATCTATTTGCCATGAAGTGATGGGACCAGATGCCGTGACCTTAGTTTTTTGAATGTTGAGTTTTAAGCTGCCTTTTTCACTCTCCTCTTTCACTTTCATCAAGAGGCTCTTTAGTTTCTCTTCAATTGCTGTCGTAAGGGTGGTATTATCTGCATATCTGAGGTTATTGGTTTTTCTACCTGCAGTCTTTACCAGGCAGTCTGTCTGGTAACTAACTGAAAGTGATGTGGGTCCAGGAGCCAAATGTTCACTTTTGCCCCTGGAGCCTGCCCTGCTACACTTGGGCCAATGGTAAGTGACTGTGAGACTGCCCTTAAGGCTGATCTTCAGCCCAGCTCTTCCAGTTGGTCTACAGGGTTTGCTGGCCAGGCTCCCCCAGACAACAAGTACTGCTTTGTGCCTGCTCCTTCCATTTTTAGAAAACTAAACTGCTCCCTGTCTGAGAGAGAAACGCCTTGTAAACCGTCATCCTTGCCCAGATCTATGACTGTATTGCAGGAGGCTGCAGGGTTCACAGGTCCCTGGCACTTCCTGAGGTGGCAGCACTGCAGGATTAAATACCTGACCTGGCATGGCTTTCCCCTGCACATCTAGACAGGAAAGAGTCTTCACACCTGGACAGGAACACCTACAGAAGACCAAGGAAATGGGAGAACCTAAAATTCACTCCCCTTAACCCTCCTTTTACCAGAAAAATCCTCTTTATATGAAACATTAGCCAAGGGTTGTTCTTTCGTCTGGGTTACAGGGGAAAATCATGTTATTTTAGAAAGGAAGTGAAGTGGCATTTCTTGGCAGCCAATTTTGAATTCTGCATTTTAAATCATTCAAAGAGCTTCTGCAGCTGGCGGAAGATAGAAACTTATTTGAAAGGAGAAATGAGAAACTCATCAAAGAATTACAACTCCTTGGGGTAATTTTGATCATAAATAGGACAGATGCCATCTGTCTAGCATGGTTCCTTCATTCATTCATTCATTCAGAAATATTATTAGGCACCTCTGTTGTGAGGCCGGGGTTAAGTACTCATGTCACAGAGATGATATGACACAAAGACGGGAAACGTACGTGTGAACACATTCTTGAAGTCACATGAGACAAGTTCAATAGAAAAAAAAATGCATAAGCAATGCAGTGAGAGCTGCAAGGAAGGGCTGTGAAAAGGTAGAGGGGAAAGAGGGAACATCTCACAGAGAAAGACCTGAGCTTGGGTTTAAGGATGAGTAGGTTTCCAGGTATATCAGTCGGGAAGAGCTCTTCAGGCCAAGGGATGAGCAGGTGTTACACCACATCAAGTACGGAGGGGCTCCAGTGACTGTTCTGTAATACAGGAATCCCAGCTAGCAATGAGAAAGTGGTAAGAGAGGAGGTTGGAGAGGTGATGCAGGCTCTTATCATGACAGGCATGGAAGACCGTACTGAGGACTCTGGCCTACATCCTGTGAGGTACTGGAAGGCACTGAGGATGTTAAGTAGAAGAGAAAGTTCAGGTGGCCTGTTGCCTTTTAGAGCTTAGGCTGCAATCAGGTCAGGATGAAGAATGAAACCCACAGAATGAGTGTAAAGAGTGTGACAATAATCCAGCAAAGGGACAATCAAGGACCCCTGTTAAGTGCAAAAGTGGAATGAATTATGGGGCCATTGAGTCAGAAAGTAAAGGACCCCCAGGTTTCAAGCTTGAGAAGCAGATTTTTCCAGGGAGCTCATGAGTGGGAATGGCCCTGGGGAATGTAGTCATAGATGCTGTTCTCAGCTTCTCAGAGAGGTCTAGATGGACTCAGAGGTTTGGGAGTCATCCCGCATAGTGTAGGGGGTGGTTGAATCCTTGGGCTTAGTGAGATTGTTTCCAGTGATAACATACAGAGCAGAGGTTACAGATGGACAGCTCATGGCTGAATACATCAGTAGATGTGTTTGGTTTGGCTTGTATGATACCTTTAAATATTTAAACTCATAGCCAGCATTTAAAAGTTGGAGGATATAACAAAGAAAGGAAATCTAAAATTGCAGATTTTAAAAAAAAAAAGATCAGAAGATCTGGCAACTCTGGGACCACATTCTCACATAGTAACAAATAGCCGGAGTGGATTAGCTGCTGCCCATCTAGAAGGGACATCCAGTTCACTCTGTCTCTCTGTCCTGCCTCACTCACTCACCTGGCCTGTTTAGCCTCTGAAAATTTCAAAAAGAGGATAAACAACAACAACAACAAAGGGCCCTGCAGCCGCAGAGTGATGCCTTCCCCCAAAGACATCCACATCCAAACCCTCGGAAGGCTGCACACCAGCAGACCTTAAAATAGAGTACTGCAGGTTACCCATGTGGGCCCAACATAATAACAGAAATCTTTCAGAGTGGAAGCAGGAAACAGAAGAGGAGGTCAAAGTGATACAGTGTGAGAAGTGGCTGGCTTTGAAGATGGAGGAAGGGAGGAGCCCCTTAAGGTGGAGCAGGAAGGGAGGAGGAGAACCAGAAAAGAGAGATGTGACTACAGATGTATGGTCAGAGCGACATGACATGAGAAAGACTCCACCAGCCATTACAGACTTTGAAGATGGGCCACCAGCCACTGGAAGCTCAAAAGAGAAGGAAGTGGATCCTCTCCTAGAATCTCCAGAAAGAAACGCAGCCCTGCTGATATTTTGGTCTTAGCCCACAGAGACCCATGAAGGACTTCTAACCTACAGAACTGTAAAATAATGAATCTGTTTTATTTCAAAACACTAAGTTTGAGGTTTTGACATTCATAGAAAGCTAATATGTGACTGGTAGAAAAGAAGTAGCAGGGGAAAAGGCTGAGAAAAAGAACCAAAGGAAGTACGGTTAGAGAATCAGGTGAGGGGGTGTGAGCATGTATGCTTAATTGTATCCAATCCCTTTGTGATCCCATGGTCTGTAGCCCACCAGGCTCCTTGGCCATGGGATTTTCAGGCAAGAATACTGGAATGAGTTGCTATTTCCTACTCCAGGGAATCTTCCCGACCCAGGAATCAAACCCCCATCTCTTATGTCTCTTGTGTTGGGAAGCAGATTCTTTACCACCACACCACCTGGGAAGCCCAGAGAATCAAGAAATGACCCATTTTCAAGATGGAAATACCATTAAACGACCCCTAGATATCAAGTCCAGTTCTGAAGTCAAAGGGTGAAATGGATCCATGATAAACTTAGGGACACATCAGAATTACTCAGGGGCATTGTTAAAAATTCCAGGGTCCATCCCAAACTGTGGCTCTAGACTCTGATATGGAACCAAGTTTAGTCATCATGGAATGAGATGACCTGGTTTACCAGATTAAATGCATACTTCACACTTGTTGATTTAACTCTTAAGTCTCCATGTGGCCTTTAACAGAAGGAAACCTATTTGAAATTTAAGAGCACATTTTATTAAAGCTATTGATCTGCATGATTTTTGTCTTTACATGGATAATAAACCCCTTGCAGGTGGTAGACACTTGCCAGATGTTTGCTGAATGGATAAATGAAAAAGATGGAGCCACAGGAGGATGTGGTAGTTTTCCAAAGCCAGAAGGATGAACAGAGATCATTTACCACTTAAGTCTTTATGAATTATTCATTTGTGCACATTTACTTGTTGTAAGATGAAGTCACACTTTTTGACTTAGATGCCTGGAATCCTCCACTACCTGTTAGGTCATCAGACCAGCTAGGATTAACCTTCAGAGGGATTCCTGGTTCAGGGGGACAAGGCACTTCCTTTCATAGTCTCACTCCTGAAGTGGCCTTTGGTGGTGGTTGTTCTGGCTATTGCCTTAGGTAATAGTACAATAATCTGAATAAAATCAAACTTCACTCTACCCTAATCCAAGAGGTGGCAGAGAACAATCCCAGTTCAATGCCTAAAGGGCTGACCTAGAAGACTGGCCCCTGAAAATGATTGAGCTGAGAGTGCCAGCTCTGGTAGAAGACTTGGAGTAAGTCTGAAGGTCAATGTGTGACATGAGTGTGGGCCTCGAACACACTGGATGACTGAGGCCTGACCTACTTTGCCACCTGGGGAAAAATACAAAGGCCAAGGAGAAAGCTTGTGCCACGGCAGTTCCAAGGCAGGAAGGAAATTTCAGATGCTCTAACGGAAGGCCAGACTTCAAGAAGAGCTTTCAGGCAAAACGAAGAGCCGTGAGCTGAGACTCAGTGGGAAGAGTCTGGGATTCTGAGGGACACCCTGCCTCCTAGAAAGAAGGGGGATCAGCCAGCTATGCAGACATAATGAGGGGCTGCAGAGTCTTGACTACATTCTCTCATGTCAGTGATAAGCGTGACATTGTCGAAAGAGTTGGGACAGAAGCCAGGTTGCTGTGAGTTAAGAATATGTTTCTGAAGAGCTCAGATGAGATGGAAAAGTAGGTCAGGGTGCTAGAAAGAAATGCCATAAGGAAGGAAGGTTTTTTTATTTTGTTGTTATGTGCTTGGTTTTATTTTTAGGATTAAGGGGACATGAACATTTACAACATCTGAGGAAGGGAGAGGCTCCAAACACAGGAAGGGAAATGATAAAGAAAGACGAAGGTGAGGTGAAGAGAAGGGATCATCAACCCTAGATACAGGTAATGTTAGTTAATATTATTTAATAAAGTATCTAGTGAGTACTGACTTACGTGCCAGTCACTACCCTAAGTGCTGGAATGAACAGCACAGACAGAGACATAATCCTTTTCTAGTGACATTAGGGAGGGTCACCATTAAAAGGAAGGGTGTTTTCTTTCAGGACTCTTTAGTTGAAAGTGCCAGTAACTCGACCCACTTAAGAGAAAAAGAGAACTGACTAATTCATGGAACTGAAAAAAATCCAGGCATGGCTGCCTCCAAAGACTCAACAAAATGTTGTCAGGCATCTCCCTCTCCCCTTCCCTGTTCCACTTTTCTCAAGCAGTCTGCACCCATGTAGTAGCAAATATGGTGCCCCATCTCCATCATTCTATGACCCATAAGCTTGATGGGCTCAGTAAAATAAACTACATCTCAGTGGCTCTGGACAATTCTGAGGGACCCAGGTTTCATTTGTGTGCTCATTCTGACCTATTTCTGTGGCCAAAAAGTTGGAGTGTTTCGATTGGCTCTAAGTTGGTTACATGTCCTCTCTGGAACTGGGGTTGAGTCAATGCCAACTCAATCACGTGGACAAAGAAAGAAAGAGGATGGTTCCAAAAAGGCAACTGGGCTTTTCTTGGCTAGAAGAAGGGACACAGAGGAGAAAAAAGAACACAAGTTCACCACAGAAGGAGTCCTCTTGAGTAGAAGGCAAGGCCTCCCGTCTCTTCAGGCTGGAGGAGGGAGGGACAGCTTCCAGATGGACAACGTTGAAGATGCTTGTTGAGAATGGGAAGGCAGTGTCTAGCACACTGGTTTTCCTGGAATAATGGAGGCCAGTGCATGTGCAAAGAGGGTGAGGGCAGAGGTAAGTTAGGAGACTTGTGGGCAAGGGTTAAGGTTTGGAAGAGCAGCTGAGGGAACACAGGAAAAAGAGCTGGCCTGTGACAAAAGGATTGTTAAGGGTGGATTTTGAAAAACCATGAATTTGTCATGGCCCTGATCTACAGTTACACGATTTTCTCCTGCATGATGGCAGCTGTGGTCCTTTGTAGAGAAACACACGGCGAGGAGGCCAATCTTCCTATCCATCCTGGGACAATCTGGCCATCAGGCAGCCCCCCAGGAACTGCGTTTGTACCACGGCGCCTAGCCTCCCAGGAGAAGTGGTGAGGAGGACAGAGGACGGGCCTGTAGGACACTGACCCGAGCTGCTGCAGCCTCCCCATGCCCCAGGAAACACCGAAGACGGGAGACTCACGGGGGGCTGGGGGTGCCCAGTGCTTGGACCCCCACTCCCCAGAGACGAAGAGTGAGCAGGCTGCTCCTCAGGTGTGTGCCTGGAAAATGCCTCTCAGCCCTGCCCCTGGTACTTGTCAAAAAAGTTGGAGAACTAACTTTTTTAAGCTTACCCCAAATACCAGGCACCTTAAGTTTGCTGTCTCTTTTAGCCCTCTCATCATATTGAATAGATAGATACTATTACTCTAATTTTACAGAAGGGGATATTGAAGCTCAAGATGCTGATGAACTTGCCCGAGGTGACCCAGCCTGCAGCTCTGTCCAAGCACAGCCTGGAAGCGGGGGAGGGTCTGGGGTGTGGAAAGGCCATGCCTCCATCACTGGGTCTCCAGGAACACTGCCCCCACACACCGAGACCCAAAGATTCCTGGAGGTCCTCAAGTGTATTCTCGGGGTCTGTGAGAAGGCTTTCTGTCTTTAGAGACTTTGACCTGGACAACTGCGCTCGCTTGTAGGGAGGTACCTCTGAGCCCTGAGCTGGAGTGGGAAGGAGTTTTAAGAGCAAGTGCTGGGCTTGTCCTGGGGTGGGCTTCTGATGACTGGGGCCACCCTGGCTGCCCCCAGCAGTGCCTTTGCCGGGGTGCGATAGACAGGGATGGCTGTAGCTTCCCAGCAAGTCAGGAGGACGCACGCAAACTGCCAAGTAGAAAATGTCAAGGACAATAATGATAACAGCAGAAAAAATATCCTGATTGACCTTCAAGGGGCAAGGTCCAGGGAGGTTGGTGCTCAGTGCTAACACTCAAGGAGGCTCAGATCATATTTCAGGTCAAGCATTCCCTACTCCCAAGCTTGTTCCCAGGACCAGGAGGATGTGGGAAAGGACAGTTTGCATAGAACATTACATCTAAAGAGCACTTCCACTTAAAAGAACTTTCATACCTTCCAAAAACCTCTCCAAGGAGAGTTATTAAGCCCATCCTATCCGGGAAGAAATAGAAGTCAGTGAGGCAGGTAGACAGCAAGACAGTAGTGGGGAGAGAAATCAGTTCTAGGACCTTCCAGTGCAGGTCAGTTCCACTGAGCCCACTTACAGCACCTTTCCCGGCAGTGCTGGGAGAGATCAGTGTTGGTCAGTTGCTATCTCCTTGAGTTATCTCATTAATATGCTTTCATATAAATGTGCCATTTTCTCTTCCTGTAAACAGCCAGTGAATCAATACATGTTTCATAAAGGGATATTCTTCGGTGGAAAGTTGTACATTGGGACAAAGGTCTTTAATACTTCACATTCAGTTGATGAGAAGCTTTCTCTGACTCCTCACCAGATAAAGTCCCTTTTTAAATAAAGTTAAATACATCATTTGCTTTCATTGCCATGGTGAGCAGAGGTGAGGCATATAGATTTCGGCTTCGATAATAAAAAGGAAGAAATGGGGCTTTGGAAAACACTGTGCTGTGCTTAGTTGCTCAATCATGTCCAGCTCTTTACAACCCCGCCAGGCTGTAGCCAGCCAGGTTCCTCTGTCCATGGGGATTCTCCAGGCAAGAATATTGAAGTAGGTTGCCATGCCCTCCTCCAGGGGATCTTCCCAACCCAGGGAGGGCTTCCCAGGTGCTTCACAGAGAAAACACGACATGTTATAAACAGTGATGCTCTCCATTTAGTCCTTCCCACCAGGCTTTGCTTTCTTGACAGTGCCCCTCAGAGCCATCCACACCTATGGCCAAGGCAGTGACCAGGCAGTACTTGGGCAAGAGCCACCTGGCTAATGGAATTTGGCCTCCATAGTTTTTTCCACAGTATTTTTTTAAAATATCTATTTGGTAATTATTATTTAACGTTTGATTAAGACCATCAAAAAAATCAGATTTCTGACCCAACTCAAAACCCAACAAACTCATTAAAAAATGGACAAAAGACTTGAATAGACATTTCTCCAAAGATATACAAATGGTCAACAAGCACATGAAAGGATGCAGAATATAACTAATCATGAGGAAAATGCAAATCAAAACCACAGTGAGATACCACTCTGCACCCATTAGAAGGGCTATTACCATTAAGGAAGAGAGGGAGGAAGAGAAAGAGAGAAAGAAAGTATTGGTAGGAATGTGGAGAAATCGCTGTGGGGTACAATGTAAAATGGGACAGCCACTGAGGGAAATAGCATAACAATTCCTCAGAAAAAGAAAAAATAAAAGTTACCATACAGTCCAGCAGTTTCAATTCTGGGTATATACAGAAAATAACTGAAATCATGAATGTGAACATATTTGTACATCCATGTTCATAGTGCTTTATTTACAATAGCTAAAAGGTGGAAGCAACCTAAATGTTCAGTGAGGGGTGAACGGTTTAACAGAATGTGGTAGGAAGGAAATTCTGACATATGCTATAACTTGGATGAACCGTGAGAACATTATGCTAAGAGGAACAGGTCAGTCACAAAATGACAAACATGGTATGATCCCAGCCATATGCGTTACCTATAGCAGTGAATTCACAGAGACAGAAAGCAGAATGATGGCTTCCAGGAGCTGGGGGTGGGAGGAATGAGGAGTTAGTGTTTAATTGGTATGGAGTTTTCATTTGGGAAAAGGAAAAAATTCTGAAGATGGATGGTGGTGAAGATTACACAGCAGTGTGAATCAATGTACTTAACGCCACTAGATGGTTACAATGATACCTTTTATGTTATACATATTTTACCACAATAAATAAGTAACCACTTTTCCATTTTTTCCTGGAAAAAAAAATAGAATAAGAGTAGGCAGTGAAATTGGGCCCACATCCTCTTGGTCAGCATATTCATGATAATAAAGGAAGCATCTGAACAGAGTGGGTAACGTGAGCCCACACCCTCAAGCAGCAGATTACTCTGTCAGCCAAGAAACCTACAGTGAAGTTTCAAAAGGATTAA
Source organism: Antilocapra americana (assembly GCA_007570785.1). Classification (NCBI taxonomy): domain Eukaryota; kingdom Metazoa; phylum Chordata; class Mammalia; order Artiodactyla; family Antilocapridae; genus Antilocapra; species Antilocapra americana. Next base: position 22,090,389 of record ML661344.1, read on the forward strand.
AAGGACCTACGCAGTCAAAGTGGATAAAAATGACAAAGCCTGGGGACTCTAGGTGTTATTTCTGGGAATGTGAGTTTAATTCTCAAGGCTCACAGGATTGATGACTAGCCATGTGAGCATTCACTGTCTGGCCTACATTGTACAATCAGCTCTCTATCCACAGGTTTCACATCCACAAATTCAACCAGGACAAAAGAAAAATTTTTAATTAAATTCTAGAAAGTTTCAGAAAGCAAACCTTGAATTTTCCGCACTCTAGCAATGATTTATATGTAGCATTTACAGTGGTGCTGGTGGTATAACGGTTAGCACAGCTGCCTTCCACAGCATTTATGTTGTATTTACAACTATTTACAATAGCATTTACATTGTATCAGGTATAAGTAATCTAGAGATGATTTAATGTATTCAAGAAGATGTGTGTGCTATATGCCATTTTATATAAGGAACTTGTGTATCCTCAGATTTTTCACATCTGCAGAGAGTCCTATAACCAGTCCCTCACAGATCCCAAGGGACTGCTGTATATCCACAGGTCTTATCTCAGGCAGGATCCTATCTTATTTTCTGAGGAGGAAGACTCTCCTGCATGCAAATGTTTCTCCTGGGCCTGAATGGAAAAGCTTATAACACACGGTATGTCTCGGCTGGGACCCAGGTAGCCTGGAGATTCATAAATCCCTCCAGCTGGGGCAAGAAATCCCCAAAGACCATTTTCAGTCCTGAATATAAGGACCTTACAATCACCACTAAGGGCTAACAAGTAAAAAGCTAAGTGGGACTTCCCCAGTGGTCCAGCAGTTCCGAGCTTCTACTGCAGGAGGCCCCAGTTCAATCCCTGGTGGGAAAAGTTCCACAAGACCACACAGCATGGCCAAAAAACAACAGCAACAAAAAACTGAATGGACTGAAAATAAGCTACTCTGTTGGATTCATAAGAGAGGGAGAACACAGAACAAACCACTGCTCCTAATAATGGGGAGACAGACAGGCAAATAAAGGGCGTTACAGCTTACCTGAGCAGAGATTCTTGAGCAGAAACTACCGTGGGAACCAGTGACAGGATAGGAAAGCCTGAAATGTACTCAGTGAATTAAAGAAGGCTCAATGTGGACAAATCTGAAAGTTAAAACCACAGGGGACCCAGTCTTAGGGGGAGCCCCAAACTTTTGTGAGTTTTACCTTGTAAAACTTGAGCAGGTTCTCACAGCAAACCTTGGAGAAAAACTCCTTCAGGCTTCCTGCAGGGGAGAGGCGAAAGGAACCATTTTGAACTACGTCAAAACCCAGCTGTTCTTAATAAGGCTGATCAGGAGATTGGATGCAGGTGAAACTAGTTAATCAGCGCAAACTCCCTGAGGTCTTATCCTGAGCCTAACTGGACTTGAGGAAGGGGTATACTCAACTCCATCCCATCCTGTCCCACCAAAGCATGGAGAAAAATATTTGTGAAGTTCAAAGTCCAGAGGCACAGGCTCACCGAGAGACCGAGTCCTAAAGACAAGACAAGACTATAGAACACTCCATTTCTTCCCACACCTCACTGCCATACTCCCAAAGGCCCATTTACAGGCGTTTATTTTAACTGGTACATCAGGCCCAGTTATCAAGAAAAAACTGCAAGGCATACTAAAAAGGGAAAAAAAAAAAAAAACCACACACACTTTTTTTGAAGAGACAGATCAAATGCCTAAAACACAGAACTATGGAACTCCTAGAATATAAAATAAGAGAAAATCTAGATGATTTTGAGGAAAGTGATGACTTTCCAGATACAAATCATGCTCCATGAAAGAAATAATTGATAAGCTGGACTTCATTAAAATTAAAAACTTCTATTCTGCCAAAGAAAATGTCAAGAGAATGAGAAGATGACAAAAGACAGGGAATATATCTTGCAAAACATATATCTGATAAGGAACTGTTATCCAAAATCTACAAAAGAACCCTTAAAACCCAACAATAAGGAAGTAAACAAACCAGTGAAAAATGGGCCAAAGACCTAACAAGACTCACCAAATAAGATACACGCATGGCAATTAACCATATAAAGCCTTTGCCACATCTACTACAAGAATGAAGACCATTCTCAGCAGACTGTCCACATTTCATAAAATGTTGACATCACGTTGAAGTGACACAGTTACTATGAAGGCCCCCAGAGGAAGCCTGCAGAGGGACGTCAATCATATCAGTGTAGAACTGTTTCCTTGGAAAGAAGCAGCTCGAGGCTGACAAAAGGTAGGGAAATAGAAAAGCACCGCCTACTGTTCACACTATCTGTAGTCGTGACCAGGAGTGTCACGCTGGGCTTCCATCACAAGCCGAGGTCTATATGTGCTCACTTCCTGCCAATGCCATTGTTCAGGACAACAGGTCTATTATTGGAATACAAAATTTCTTAGGTAAAAAACAGATCCACAGGATTTGGATGAGGCTGAGAGTTTCTTGCAAAAGAGTTAATTTTTGCAGGAAATATCACAGGTCATCAGGGAAATGCAAATTAAAAACACAATGTGATTCCACTATAGACGCAGAAAATCCATGAAATCCACAACCCTGGCAACAAATGCTGGTGACGAGACGGAGCAACAGTAACTCTCACACTTTGCTGGTGGGAATGTAAAATGTATAGCCATTTGGAACACAGACTGGCAGTTTCTCACAAAACTAAACATAGTGTTAGTCATTCAGTCCTGTCTGACTCTTTTGCAACCCATGGACTGAGTCTGCCAGGCTCCTCTGTCCATGGAATTCTCCAGGCAAGAATACTGGAGTGGGTAGCCATTCCCTTCTCCAGGAGATCTTCCTGACCCAAGGATCAAACCCGGGTCTCCTGCATTTCAGGCAGATCCTTTACCATCTGAGCCTACCAGGGATGCCCACTCTTACCACATGATCCAGCAGTTGTGCTCCTTGATATTTACGCAAGGAAACTGAAAACTTATATCTACACAAAAAACCTGCATATGGAGGTTTATGCAGCTTTCCTCATAATTGCCCATACTTGGAAATACCCAAGAAGTTGTTTCAGTAGATGAATGGATAAATAAACCGAAGTACATCCAGACAATGGACTATTATGCAGCACTGAAAAGAAATGAGTTATTAAGTCATGAAAAAACACAGAGGAAACTTGAATGTATATCATTAAATGAAAGAAGTCAATCTGAGAAGGATACATACTATTTGATTCCAACTATCTGACATACTAGAATAGCAAAACTATGGATAACCCCTAACCAGGGGCTAAGAGAGGGATGAATAGAAAGAGAGGGATGAATAGGTGAATCACAGCAAACTTTTAGGGCAATGAAAACATGTCATTATACATTTTTCTGACCTGGGAGACTGTACAACAGCAAGAGTTAACCTTAACGGAAACCATGGACTTTGAGTGATTATGATGTGTCAGTGCAGATTTACCATAGCAGAAGTATCTTCTGGCAGGGGATGTTGATGTTGGGGGAGGCTATGCATGTGTGGGGTCAGGAACGTATACGAAAAATCTCTGTGCCTTCCCCTCAATTTTGTTATGAACGCAAACTAATCTGAAAAAAAAAAAAGTCTTGAAAGAAACCCAGGACCCGTTTGAGGTCTCCCTGATACACTGAGATGCACCTCCCAGGGCAGGGGCCAGGCGCCCCTGCAGCAGCACCCAGAGGTGCATTGTGAGAGTGATCCTGGGCTGAGCAGAAGTCCCTTACAAAGGCGGTATTTGACACAAGTGCTAGATCAAAGAATAGATCTGAGAAAACAGATAGAGGATTTGGAAGAAGGAAGAAGAAGGAAGCCCATCAGCTGGAATAGCTATTATTGGGCAAACTAACAAGAGGACAATTGGAGGCAAAGGTTAAAGTTAGACCAGAGTCAGAGTCAGGTGCTGGGGCTGCGAAGCTGGTCCCGTTTGCCCTTCAGAAGCGCCCAGCCCCGCGCTGAGTACTCCTGTCACTGTGGGTCTGGGGCACGTCCTCTCCCTACAGATAGCTGCGTGTGTCCCTGGAAAGGAGGAGAACCCCAAACACGTCAGAGGCCAGCCAAAAACACATTTACAAAACTTCAGTTCTCTGGAAACCTCTCAGACAAGGTCTATTTCAGTAATATTACTTCTTCAACAGGCATAGTTTATAACAGTACAATTAGAAAGACAATTACAGGGACAAGTCCCTAAGCCCTCACACAGTCAGCGCTGACTCATGTCCTCATCTAATGTCCAGTAGGCAGTCACTCTCCGTGCCTGAAAGGCTTCTCTGATTGTGGCAGATGGAAAAGCTTCAACCCAAAGGCGGAATTTGTTCACAGACTGACTTCCTTCTGGCCCTGAACCAATTTCCCATGACTGACTTAGTAATATAATTCGTGGTAATAATCTGTTAACATGTCATATAAATCTTCATATATTCAGCACTGACTTCATTATCATGGGCCTCCTGGGGTGTGGCTTCATTTCCTGTTAAGCAGTCTTTTCATGGTTTTTACTTTCCTTAGCCCATTTGTGTGAAATTGTGCATTTTTACAACATTCATGCAAAGAAATGTATGGACAGGCACATAAACACGATATTAATTCTTAACTTGGACCAGAGAAGTTACATAGTTTTGTTTCTTCTATTTAATATGCATTTCATTGCACAGAAACATAAAAATGAGAAGGAAAAAATCATTATGTGTTAAATTCATTAGAAAACTCAATGTTGTTTTAAGTTGGTTTTTAAACATTTTTTGGTTTTTGGATGTGGACCATTTTGAACATCTTTATTGAATTTGTTATACTACTGCTACTATTCTGTGTTTCAGTTTTATGGCTGTGAGGCATGTGGGATCTTAGTTCCCTGACCAGGATTCGAACCCACACCCCCTGCGTCGAAAGGTGAAGTCAACTACTGGATCATCACAGAGGTCCCCGTTTTAAGTTTTAATTAAATCAATTTTACTTAAGTGCTAATATTTTGAAACCAAAACTAGAACTAGAAATTCTGCTGAGGCGTATGGGCTAAATACATCTGGGAGAGCTGTGTTCTAGAATTTGAATAATGACTTAGGGCTCCCCCAGATTCTGAGTTGCTTTATTTACCTAACTAACAAATATCCAAAGAAATTAGGATGGAACCCATATTCCTACTAACACTGATGCCTGCTAGATAAACACAGAAAGGTCCAATGTATGGTCAGGTATCAATAAAGGCAAACGCCTGAGTCCTAACTGAACAGCTACTAGGTGCTGGTTTCACCAGGTCTGGGTATACTGTGCGGAGGGTAGGGTCGGGGTGTGTCAGGTCAGGGAGACGGGAAAAGCAGTTCTCTGATGTCCAGAGTTGTCTGGGCATTTCTGTGGCTGAGTTCTCTGAACTCATTGCTCACTTCCCTACTTCTCTAGTTTCAATAAGCTTGTTGCTTGGAAACTCACAGAAAATGTGAAGTGGGAGCATGGCAAAGGAACCTGTCACAACCCACCATGCCCTGTTTTATTACCTTTATGGCATTTCAAGGTGAAAGTCTATATTTAGCCTTGTCTTCTGCTTTCTCCGGGGAAATTCCATACGGCTGCAGAGAAGCTGTGACACTTTTCCTGCCAGTCAGTGAGATCCTGCACTCTCACACCCTGATCCGCAAGAAGCAGGTCTGGGGTCAGCTCTTCTCTAGGACAGGGAAGAGTCTAGCCATTTGCAAAACTGGGCATGACCACCAGTCCCTTTATCTCTTCTTAAATGTCACAGCACAATCTTAGATGTGAGAACATTTTTTTTTCTTTTTTAATCTGAGTTTTGCATAAAGAAATGGCTGGGAAGCTATTTCCAGACCAATTTATCTGCTGTTATGGGAAGCTTCTTTATGGAAAAGACATAATCTGTCTGACATCCTTCAGCCACCCACTCCCCTATCTCTTTTCTAATGAAAAATGTGCTGTGGTTAAACTCCCTCTGCATCCAAAGGCCATCTGGCTAATGCAGGATGCTATACTTTTCAGAAAATGAACAGTTTTTTTAAATGAATGAAAGAAATTCCTCACATTTTTTCAGATATAGCAAAAAACAAAGCAAAAAAATTGAAAGAGAGTCCCAAGAAAGCGCTAGCAAATATTGTCAATAGGCCAAAATCTCTCCATGTTGAACAGGAAGAGGGTGTCTGACCTTTCCTCCACAGCACTGCTATATGGATTTCTGACTTTGCCCCTGCTTTCCTTATTTGCTATCTCTTGTATGGCAGGTGGTAAATCATCACTCCCTAACCCCACCCTGCTTGAAAAGTGTCTCTGACTCTAGAAATCACCATGTAGGTGACTATTCACTTAAAGGCACAAGGTCTGCAATCAAAAGATCTCAGTTTGAGACCTGTGTCCATCAGTACTCACTACATAACCTCGAACTGATGTTACATATTCACAATGAATTGTATATTGTACAATGTATATTCCACATCTGAAAAAAGTGGGATAATAGTTGCACCTGCTTCCTCTTCTATTAAAAGGAAATAATAACATTGTTGTTGTTGTTTAGTCACTAAGCTGTATCTGACTCTTTTGTGACCCCATGGACTGTGGCCCACCAATCCACTGGGATTTCCCAGGCAAGAATGCTGGAGTGGGTTACCATTTCCTTCTTCGCGGGATCTTCGCAACCTAGGGGTTGAACCCGTGTTTCCTGCATTGACAGGCAGATCTTTACTGCTGAGCCAACAGAGAAGTCCCTGATAACATTACGTACCTCCATAACATTCATCTCAGTGTGAAGATGAAATAAGGGCTTACTGTAGTTAGTCTAAACAAGGTTTATTCCTAACCAGCCACCAGTTGTCTTTACACTTGTAAGTACCACAGGCAGCTCAGATTCAATACATTCAAATACAGGCATCTTAACTCTTTTTGACTCTCATGTCAACCAGATCCCTCTTTCTGTAGTATTTTAATATTATCTTGAAAACCAGCAGCCTGAGAGTCACCCTGAGGCCTTCGCTGACCCTCTGCCTCTCTAATATTTCACTTCCTGATATGCCTTGAATCCATCATCCTTGGCTCTTCCATATTTTTGCCTTATATGAAGCCTCCTCCCCTCTCTCCTGCACTATTGCAACAACTTCTTAGCCACTCCTACTCTCTAATCTGTTTTCTCTCTGCGTCACTCTCCGTACATACTTACCACACACATGATCATTCTAAAAAGCAATTTGATCACGTCACTTCTCTAAGCCCCTGCAATAATTCCCTATCAATAAAAGGATTATCTCCAAACTCTTGGCCAAGGGTATAGATCTGCCATGCTCTAACCCTCCCTTCCCACTTCAACTTCATCCCCACCAATCCTCCATGAGTGTCGAACATTCAAGCAATGAGAAACTCTTATCATCTCAAGAATATTGCAGGATCCAGACTTCAAGATGATCCTCATGATCCCCACCTCCTGGTGTTTATGACCTTGGGTAGTCTTCTCCCACATCGTACCAGAGTTGGTCTGGGTGATCAATAGACTGGTAGAATGATGATAATCTAACCACTCCTGAAATTCAGTTATAATGACTAAGGCGTCTATCTTGAACTGTCTCTCGGATTACTTGCACTCCGGGAAGACAGCTGCTGTCTCCTCTGAGTAACACTGTGGAGCAGCCTCAGCCTCCTGAGGAACTGAAACCTCCTGCTGACAGTCACATGAGTGACCTTGAAGACTGCTTCTCCAGCCCCTTTGGATGACCACAGTCCCTGCCAATCCTTAAGAGCAACCTCACGAGACACCATAAGGCAGGAGCTTCCAGATTCATGATCCTCAGAAGCTATGTGAGATCTCAGACATTTACTACTGTAAGCTGCCAAGTTTCAGTGATTTGTTATATAGTGATAGATAATTATGGCAAAATTTACCTTCATTTAAACCTCCCTTCTCTTGTGCATTCCTCTATACATCATACATACCACCCGTCCATTGCCACCATGCAAGCCTCAGTTAAAACGTCACTTACTCTATAAAGCCATCCCACTTCACATCCTGTCTGCAGTTCATTTATACAGAATCTTCTACTTAACTCCACTGTGACCCTTGTCACATTGCCCTCTGTGGTATTCACTGAATAAAGTTACCTCCAAGATGTCAAGGTCCTAATCCCAAGGGCCTATAAATGTTACCTTATATGGCAAATGGGACTTTGCACGTGTGATTAAGTTAAGGATCTTGAGATGAGAGTTTTCCTGAATTATCTAGATTTCCTGGGTTACCTGGATATCATCACAGAGACCATATAAGAGGGACCTAGGAGGAGTCAGAGTGAAGGGAAAAGGTGATGCGACCATGGAAGCAGAGACACTGGAGTGATGTGCTCTGAAGACAGAGGAAGGGGCCACGAGCCAGGAAGACAGGCAGCCATTAAAACCTAAAAAAGGGCAAGAAAACAGATACTTCCCTAGAGCCTCCAGAAGGATGTGGCCTCCTGGCACCTTGATTTTAGCCAAACAAGATTCATTTTGGATTTCTGATCTCCAGAACTGTAAGAGAACAAATGGCTATTATTTTAAGCCTCTAAATTTGTGGTCATTTGTTACAGCAGCTATAAAAACGAACACATCCTGTATTTGTTCATTTACCTTGCCCTCTGCTCCCTCCGTGCTCCCATATACAACAGACTGTTAACTCCTTGAAGATCATGTCACATTTATCTGTACCCAGGGCCTAAAGTGGTGCCTGGCACATATCCATAAATGTGTACTGGTTGTTCAAATAAATGAACTAGTCTAAACTCTTCAGGTTATAACAAGTATTTCATTATAGAATTGCCCCTCAATATCCACCGGGGACTGGTTGCAGGATTCTTGCATATACCAAAATTTCTTCAGATGCTCAAGTTCCTTACACAAAATAGTACAGTACAGTCACCTTCTATATTTGTAGGTTCCTCATCTGCAAATTCAGAAAGCTGACTATATTATCAAAGGTAATGACTTCCTTCTAGCAATTTTTTTCCTGGTAAAATGTCACTAGTTTTCACAGATCCAGATAGAAATATAATTCCTGTCTAGAAAAAAAAAAAAAAAAAACCTCAAAGGTTTATCCTTGAAGTAAAAGAGAATGTCAGAGGTTATTTCCTGGATTTAGTAACTGAGGTAAAATATTTTTTCTGGAATAGAACCTTCTCTCAAGCACAGGTCCTAAAAGTGGCATGAAATTGTGGGCAGAGTCCAATGAAGTAACACAAATGCATGTAAAGGGCTGGGATCCAGGTGGTGGCACCTGTCCTTCTGGTCATTAGCATTTGATCTACAGAGGGTGCTTCCACTCGGCCCTTAACTCTCCATGAGACCCTGAAAAAGCCACTTATCCTCAGCTTTTGACCTGTATAATTAATTGATTGATTAAAACTCACTCAGAATTTTATTCACCAAATATTTGTTGAGTACCTACTATGTTCTAAACATAGTTCTTGATGCTAGGAGGACAGCTTTAACAAGATTCCTCACTTGAATGGATTCTAGAGGGTCAATTAGTTAATAAACAAAGTAAATGCAAAAAATATATACTATGTTGTGCTGCGTGCTTGCTAAGTCACCTCAGTTGTGTCTGACTCTGTACAACCTCATGGACTGTAGCCTGCCAGGCTCCTCTGTCCATGGGATTCTCCAAAAAAGAATACTGGAGTGGGTTACATGCTGACAAATGCTAAGGAAGGAAACAAATTAGGGAAGGCGCTCAGTGAATACAGGAGTGGAGGTAGATGAGGAACTGAATTTCAGCAGGGTGGTCAGATAAGGCTTCATTGGAAAGGTGAAGTTTGAATAAAGTCCACAGAAGGTTAAAGAACAAATCATCCAAATAATTCGAGGGAACATTTTCTAAGAATGGAACTAGCAAGAGCAAAGGCCCGGAGGCAGGAGGATTCCTGATAGATTCCTATGTTTGAAGAATAGCAAGGAAGCCAATGCGGCTGGACTGGATGGGGGTGAACGAGCACCGAAATGAGCAGCAGACAAGATGAGGAAAGTTTTTAGGGAGGGACCGGACAGTGAAGACTAATGCAGTCTGATATAAATTGTAAATATGACTCAAGCCAGAAATGTGAGCCACCTATGTCATTTGGTCTTCTCTTGGCCATACTAAAAAAGTAAAAAGAAACTGGAAAAGTTATTTTAATAATAAATTCTATTTATCAAATATATTAAAAATACTATGATTTCAATATATAATACATGCATCCCAATGTTTATAGAGGATTACTTATAGTAGCCAAGATATGGGAGCAACCTAAGTTTCTATCAACAGATGAGTGGATTAAAAAGATGCATACCATGTATGGAATGTGACTGCGGAATCCTGCTTAGCCATAAAAAGAAAGAAATTCTGTCATTTGCAACAACATGGGTGGACCTACAGGGTATTAATGCTTTAGTGAAATCAGTCAGATACAGAAAGATGTGAAATCTCACTTATATGTCAGATCTAAAATGAGAAACATACAAATGATATAACAGTAGGAACAGATTCACAGGTTCAGAGAACCAACGGGTGGTTAACAGTGGGGAGAGAGAATTGGAAGGACAAGATAGGGATAGGTACAAAGTATTGTGTATAAAGTAAATAACTACAAGGATATATTGTACAGCAAAGGAACATAGCCAATATTTTATAACACCTTTAAATCGAGGGTAACCTATAAATAGGTTAAATCACTAATGTGTACACCTGAAACGAACATTTGTAAAGACTCGTACAACTAGTAGTTGTAAATCAACGAGACTTCAATAACAAAAAGAATGAGACCCTTGGGAATGCGTTATGGATGTTTTCATGGGCTTTAATCGCTTGGTCAAAGTGCTGAGCTTTTTTTGAACCCAGGTGTCTTTTTCTGTAACATGGAGACACCATATCAGGAAGAGGAACCTCAAATGCAAAGGCCCCAAGGCAAGAGCGAGCCGGATTTACTCAGGGATGACCACTGTGGTTGAAGAGGAGAAGCAAGGATGAGTGGTGGGTGGTCAAAAAGTGATGGGAGGCGGGTGGTAGCAAGCCGTGTTACTGTTTCTCCAACTTCAAAGAAACAGGGACTAACAACAAGCAAACCCACCAATGAAGCCTAGGCCGCTGTGCTGTGGTTAAACACTCAGTTCCAGACTCTTCTGAGCCAAAGTTATCTTCTTCTGTAGGTCTCCCGCTTTACATTTCCAGAAATTCATCTAGTAATATATATGGAACTCATAGATGATTCGAGTAACAGTATTCTTTTGATTTGCTCCAGAAGGAGGAAGATGCTCAGAGGCAGAGCTGCTGTACAGGTGATACGGTTTAAGCTTTCAGGTTTTTCACAGGCAGAAGGCTCTTCCAAGGCTATCTTGAACATTGTATTCATACTTTAATCTTTCTTTCCTTCAAGAGTATCTCTAAATTATAAACTTCAGGACCAACAAAACCTAGATCTCTCGTACTTAGGAAGAACATTCCATCATAGATCTGTGTTAAAAATAAAAGTAACTGACTTGGGTAAAAGTTGGGGAGGGACTTGGACACACCTGTCTGCTAAGCATACCTGGGGAGGGCTGGTCATTTATGCTGCAGAAAAGGAGCTGCCCAGCAACCACCCTTCAGAAAGGAAAAGTTAAACAAAGAGAATTATGCAGGAAGAGCTCTGTTTGTCCTTCCCAAATCTGTTTGATCATAAAATAATGTGCGTTGCTTTTAAAATGTATAGATTCCCAGGCCTTACTCCAGACCTATTGATTCAGACACAGTGGTAGAGCCTGGGAATCTTTAAGAAAACTCTACCTGTGGGCCCCAGTGCGTTAGGGTTTCTGAAGCATAATTTTGAAATAATGAGGCATAACCCTGAGCATTTCTGGGAAGACAAGCAGCCTCAGTCCCAGAAATGGGGTGGGAGAGTTCCTGCTTGCTGTGGAGAGAGACACTCGATCAATGATTTATAATCTGGTAGCTCTTCCCCTACCCTCCAAAGTACATCCAGTTAAATGAAGGCCCAGCATCAGCTCCCTAAGACCAGGCCCAGGTAAGAGGAGACAGACTCCAAGAGGCTGCCTTCAGCTGGCCTCCAAGAACATGGTCATGCACATCTCCAGGAGGAGTACTGCCCTCTACACCTACGGAGACCTGCGTCAGAGCCGTGGGAATCATTGCCTCCTGGACTCGGAGTTCCCACACCTGTCATGAGTCTGGGGGCCACAGGGAGAGGCTGAGGAGAGCAAGCCCAAGGGCGTCCACATAGAGGACAGAGCTGCAGTTTAGAAAGACAAAGTGATGCGCTCAGGGTTACCCAACCAGTAGATGGTGGTAGATCTGGGATGATGTAAACCTGCAAGTGTCAGGACAAACAGACAGACTTAGTTACATGCAATGAACAGAGTTTGCATCACAGGGATGCAAATGCACAGAACCTAACCAGTTGATGAAAATACAAAATGAGCTGAAAGCAGTCATCTCTGCTTAAGTCTCACGGTTTGATGGGGAGGAAGGTGGGTGGGAGATGGGGAAGGAGAAGCCTACTCATGGCTTTTCTCTAGAGGTGCAGAATGGAGAAGAGGGCCCGACTGGCTAGAATACAGAGGGAGCTGTGCAGGTGCTGAGAACTTGCTGCCTTACCACTTCCGATCAGATGGGCATGGAGAAGTCCTTGATAACAGTTGCTTAAAGGGAAGACGTTAAAAGCGAGAAGGTAGAGAGGAGCCTTTAAGAGGGCTCAGCAAGTCACAGAATGCTGAGAAGGCTAATCCAGAGGTAGACCCTCACTTCCCACTAACTGAGGTGGGATGGACCCCAAGGTATTGACTTTAACAAACGCTGTTACTTTATTCAAAAGATGCACCATGAAGAATGCCCCCACGACCTTGTATACCATTAGTGAGGGAACATAAAAAAGATACATATTTCCTTTGATTCACAAGACACCCAACTTCCAGGAATGAATTAAAGAAAGTTTAAATCTCTCTGTAATAACTTCCAAAGTTTGCAAATCTGACACATAGCAAGGAATCAGATGGGTCGATACTTTTAGGACAAATGAACAAGAAAGAACATGAGGTGAAAGAGACTGAGTCAGAGGCAGTGTCAGCTTCTATTTTCAGACAAGAGCAGCCTTGGACACAAACCAAAAGGCGGGCGATGTGCAAGCTCTGGCCCTGAGACCAAGCCCACATCAATCTCTGGTCACAGCTGCACGCAGAGATAGCAAATCACTATTTCCCCATCCGAGGAACCAAGATAAAGACTGCATGACATCACAATTCTTCTGCAAAGAAAACGAGCACTAATGGCACTCTGCCTCTGGGTTAAGACTCTTTCTGGCCTCCCCATTGATCTGCAGCCTCTAGCGCTAAGTTCTTTCCCAGCCAGAGAGGCCTGCTTGCCATACTAATAGCCTGTGGACATGCTCAGCATTTGGGAACTTGCCTATCTTAGCACCTAGGAAGAGGCAGAGGCGGAAACTAAGCAAGAGCCTTCACACTCTGACTTCAAACTTGGCTTTGTTTTTCTTTCCTTTTTCTTTCTCCTAGGGCTTCTGTTGTGACTCAGTTGGTAAAGAACCCTCCTGCAATGCGGGAGACCTGGGTTCAACCCCTGGGTTGGGAAGATCCCCTGGAGAAGGGAAAGGCTGCCCACTCTGGTACTCTGGCCTGGAGAATTCCAAGGACTATGTAGTCCATGGGGTTACAGAGAATAGGACACGACTGAGCAATTTCACTCACTCACCCAGGACTGATCTCCTTTAGGATGGACTGGTTGGATCTCCTAGCAGTCCAAGGGACTCTCAAGAGTCTTTTCCAACAACACAGTTCAAAAGCATCAATTTTTCGGCACTCAGCTTTCATTATGGTCCAACTCTCACATCCATACATGACTACTGGAGACACCATAGCCTTGACTAGACAGACCTTTGCAGGCAAAATAATGTCTCTGCTTTTTAATATGCTGTCTACGTTGGTCATAACTTTCATTTTTTAGTTAAGCGTCTTTTAAATTCATGGCTGCAATCACCATCTGCAGTGATTTTGGAGCCCCCCAAAATAAAGTCTGACACTGTTTCCACTGTTTCTCCATCTATTTGCCATGAAGTGATGGGACTAGATGCCATGATCTTAGTTTTCTGAATGTGGAGCTTCAAGCAAACTTTTTCACTCTCCTCTTTCACTTTTATCAAGAGGCTCTTTAGTTCTTTTTCACTTTCTGCCATAAGGGTGGTATCTTCTGCATATCTGAGGTTATTGATATTTCTCTCAGCAATCTTGATTCCAGCTTGTGCTTCATCCAGCCCAGCGTTTCTCATGATGTACTCTGAATATAAGGTAAATAAGCAGAGTGACAATATATAGCCTTGACGTACTCCTTTTCCTATTTGGAACCAGCCTATTGTTCTATTACCACCATGAAATATTTATATGATATTTCAGAAACCATGGAGAATTATGGTAGGGCAGAAGGGAGGCTTCTAAATTGATATTGGGCAAAGGTATAAATGAAGTTTATAAAGGCATAAAATGAAGTTTCAGAAGTTGTAAGGATGGGTGGGAGTTAGCTAGGTCAAAATGTTGGAAGAGTGTTTCTGGGCAGACAAAGCAGCATGCCTGTGGAACAGATGCATGAAAGCCTAATGCAGCTCTGCAGGAGGGTCTGTGGGACTACAGAAAGGGCTAAGGGAGTAGCTGTGACCCAGAAAGGATGCTCAGGGGCCAGAGCACGAAGGGCCTGTATGCTACGCCAGGAGGGCTGAACTGGAGTCCTGATGCCAGGGAGAAACAGAAGAATTTTAAGTACAGAAGTATGATCGTGTTTTGGGGAGGGTAAATTGGACAGAAGTCAAACCAGTGGCAAATGCTTAAGTGCCACCTGACAATGCAAATTCCAGTGCTCATTTCAAGACCTACTTCAGAGCAACTGTGTCATAGGAACTGGCATTTTAATTTAGTACATGGTGTATGTGTGCTAAATCATTTTGGTCATGTCCAACTCTTTGTGAACCCATGGACTGTAGCCCACCAGGCTCCTCTGTCCACGGAATTCTCCAGGCAAGAATACTGGAGTGGGTTGCCATGCCCTCCTCAGGAGATCTTGCCTCAGTGTAAATAGTATGACAATAAAGTTGAGGAACAACTGATACGCAGTTTACAGTGGTGAATAAGAGTATAGGCTCTGGACTCAAACTGTCTGTGTTTGAAACAAGTTTCTGCCACTTCCTAGCTGGGTAGTCTTGAGCAGGGTATCTGTGGGTCTCATTTTGACCATCTGTAAAATAGAAATAATAATAGTACCTGCTTCAAAGAGTAGCTGTGTGAACTGTACATGGTTAGAATGCACAAGCATGCATTAGTGTGGACCAGTAATTAGGGGTGGAGTTGATGCTAGGAAGTCTGTTTGGTCTTCAAGTTCTCTCCATGAACTGGTCACCTTCACTCGACTTCTTGGCGGTGACCCTATGGACAAAAATCAGCTGCCAGTTAAGCCACATGAACCACAAAACTCCCACTTACTCAGTTTATGTAAAAGAAGTATTTCTAATACTCACTTGAGCATCAAGAAAATTGTAATGCCTCAAACACCTCAGTTGATTATTTCAAGCACCATAGGATAAAATCTACATTCTGTCATACTTAGGGACTTTTTATTCCCATCTATTTCTTAATATAGTAAATACTCAATGCTTACAAACCAAAATACACAAAATGTGTATTACTGATGAACATAGATGCAAAAATCCTCAACAAAATTCTATCAAACAGAATCCAACAACAAATTAAAAAGATCATACATCATGACCAAGTGGGCTTTATCCCAGGAATACAAGGATTCTCCAATATCCTCAAATCAATCAACGTAACACACCACATTAACAAATTGAAAGATAAAAACCACATGATTATCTCAATAGATGCAGAAAAAGCCTTTGACAAAATTCAACATCCATTTATGATAAAAACTCTCCAGAAAGCAGGAATAGAAGGAACATACTTCAACATAATAAAAGCTACATATGACAAACCCACAGCAAACATTATCCTCATGGTGAAAAATTGAAAGCATTTCCCCTAAAATCAGGAACAAGACAAGGGTGCCCACTCTCACCACTACTATTCAGCATAGTTTTGGAAGTTTTGGCCACAGCGATCAGAGTAGAAAAAGAAATAAAAGGAATCCAGATTGGAAAAGAAGAAGTAAAACTCGCACTGTTTGCAGATGACATGATCCTCTACATAGAAAACCCTAAAGACTCCACCAGAAAATTACTAGAGCTAATCAATGAATATAGTAAAGTTGCAGGATATAAAATCAACACACAGAAATCCCTTGCATTCCTATAGACTAAAAATGAGAAAACAGAAAGAGAAATTAAGGAAACAATTCCATTCATCATTGCAACGAAAAGAATAAAATACTTAGGAATATATCTACCTAAAGAAACAAAAGACCTATATATAGAAAACCATAAAACACTGGTGAAAGAAATCAAAGAGGACACAAATAAATGTAGAAATATACTATGTTCACAGATTGGAAGAATCAATATAGTGAAAATGAGTATACTACCCAAACTAATCTATAGATTCAATGCAATCCTTATCAAGATTCCAACAGTATTTTTCAGAGAAATAGAACAAATAATTTCACAATTTGTATGGAAATACAAAAAACCTCGAATAGCCAAAGGAATCTTAAGAAAGAAGAATGGAACAAGAGGAATCAACCTGCCTGACTTCAGGCTCTACTACAAAGCTACAGTCACAAAAATATAGATCCATGGAACAAAACAGAAAGCCCAGAGATAAATCCACACACCTATGAACACCTTATCTTTGACAAAGGAGGCAAGAATATACAATGGAGAAAAGACAGTCTCTTTAACAAGTGGTGCTGGGAAAACTGGTCAACCACTTGTAAAAGAATGAAACTAGAAAATTTTCTAATACCATACACAAAAATAAACTAAAAATAGATTAAAGATCTAAATGTAAGACCAGAAACTACAAAACTCCTAGAGGAAACCATAGGCAAAACACTCTCCAACATAAATCACAGCAGGATCCTCTATGACCTAGATCCCAGAGTAATGGAAATAAAAGCACAAATAAATAAATGGGACCTAATTAAACTTAAAAGCTTTTGCACAACAAAGGAAACTATAAGCAAGGTGAAAAGACAGCCTTCTGAATGGGAGAAAATAATAGTAAATGAAGCAACTGACAAAGAATTAATCTCAAAAATATACAAGCAACTCCTACAGCTCAACTCCAGAAAAATAAACGACCCAATCAAAATGTGGGCCAAAAAACTAAACAGACATTTCTCCAAAGAAGACATACAGATGGCTAACAAACACATGAAAAGATGCTCAACATCACTCATTATCAGAGAAATGCAAATCAAAACCACAATGAGGTACCACTTTACACCAGTCAGAATGGCTGTAATCCAAAAATCTACAAGCAATAAATGCTGGAGAGGATGTGGAGAAAAGGGAACCCTTTTACACTGTTGGTGGGAATGCAAACTAGTACAGCCACTATGGAGAACAGTGTGGAAATTCCTTAAAAAACTGGAAGAAGAACTGCCATATGACCCAGCAATCCCAGTGCTGGACATACACACCGAGGAAACCAGAACTGAAAGAGACACATGTACCCCAGCGTTCATTGCCACATTGTTTACAATAGCCAAGACATGGAAGCAACCTAGATGTCCATCAGCCGATGAATGGATAAGAAAGCTGTGGTACATATACACAATGGAATATTACTCGGCCATTAAAAAGAATACATTTGAATCAGTTCTAATGAGGTGGATGAAACTGGAGCCTGTTATACAGAGTGAAGTAAGCCAGAAAGAAAAACACCAATACAGTATACTAACACATATATATGGAATCTAGAAAGATGGTAATGATAACCCTTTATCTGAGATAGCAAAAGAGACATAAATGTATAGAACAGTCTTTTGGACTCTGTGAGAGAGGGCAAGGGTGGGATGATTTGGGAGAATGATATTGAAACATGTATACTATCATATATGAAACAGATTGCCAGTCCAGGTTTGATGCATGAGACAAGGTGCTCAGGGCTGGTGCACTGGGATGACCCAGAGGGACAGGATGGGGAGGGAGGTGTGAGGGGGGTTCAGGATGGGGAACACATGTACACCCATGGCAGATCCATGTCAATGTATAGCAAAACCACTACAGTATCACAAAGTAATTAGCCTCCAATTAAAATAAATTTATATTAAAACAAACAAACAAAAAAACAAACTGTGTGTTACAAGGCATCAAGACAAACCCAGTGAAATCAGTATTCTAGAACATTGCCAGTGCCACAGAAGCTCCCCATGTGCCTGCTATGTTCTGAATGTTTGTGTCTGTTCTGCACACATAAAATTCATACGTTGAAATCCTAACTCCCAAAGTGATGGTATATGGAGGTAGGCCCTTTGGAAGGTGATTAGGTCATGATGGTGAACCCTCTTGGAAGGGATTAGAGTGCTTGTAAAGAGGCTTCCTATCTCTTTGGTCATGTGAGAACACAGCGAAAAGATGGCTGCCTGTAAACAAGATACCACATTTGCCAGCACATTGAACTTGAACTTCAAGCCTCCAAAACCATGAGAAATAAATGTATGTTGTTTATAAGCTACGTATTCTGCCACTTGCTTTGTCACTCAATATCATGTTGATCCATATATCTGTGGTTTACTCATTTCACTAATACATATTATTCCACAGTATTTATGGATCTACTCTCCTAACCATGAAGATCTGGAGTATTTTCAGTTGTTCATGACTTTAAACAATGCTGCTCTATAACGTTTGCCATCTATCTCCTGCTGCCATTGCACAAAAGTTACTCTAGACTACTATATCAGCTTCCTTTTGCTACAGTAATGAATTACCTCAAATTTAGATGTTCAGTGGCTTAGAACAACAGAAATGTATTACCCTAATGATCTGGAGGTCAGAAATCTGAAATGGATCTCTCTGGGATAAAAGCAGGGCTGCATTACTTTCTGGAAGTTTTAGACATTTTTAGCCTCTAGAGACTGTTCACATTCCTCCGCTTACAGACCCTTCAGTCTTCAAAACCCACAATGGCTGGTCACTTTCTTCTATGTTAATCTCTTTAGTTTTACTCTTCTGCCTCATCTTCCACTGTTAAGTTTCCTTGTGATTATTGGGCTCACCTGGATTATCTAGGATAATCTCCTTATTTTAATGTCAACTGATTGGCAACCTTAATTGTATCTGCAAACTCAATTCTCCTTTGCCATGTGACAACGTATTCACAGGTTCTGGGGATGAGGATGTGGACAGATATCCTGGGGTGGAGGGTATTAGATTCTGTCTACCACAGTATAAGCCTAGATGTTGAACTGCTGAATACCAGTTTATGGATCTTTCACTTTATATGATAATGTCAAATTATTTTCCAAAATAATCAGACTAATTTACACTCCAGCAAAATAAGAGTTCTGACTGTTCCACACCTCACAACACACTTCTTCAAACTATTAGAATTTTGTCAACCCATTGAGGATGAAACTGCATCTTAGGATTTGAATTTCTATTTTTCTAACATTGAGGTTGAATATTTTTGGCCACATGAGTTTCCTCTTCTGTGAAATGCCTGTTTGTATCTATTTGATTGTGAGCTTTTTTTCTTGAGATTTGTATATTCTTTCTTCTTCTGGATATCTCTACTTTGTCAGTTAAATATGCTGCAAGTATCTTCTCATTTGTAGTTTGTTCTGATGCAGCTAAGTTTCTAATTAATTAAATTAATTAAAATTTCTTCGATATTTTATTTTTTAAAACTTTTTATATTGGAGTATAGCCAATTAACAATGTTGTGATAGTTTCAAATGGACAGCAAAGGAACTCAGCCATACATATACATATGTCCATTGTCCCCCAAACTCCCCTCCCATCCAGGCAATATTTTTCTTTATAAATTATATTTTCGTGTCTTTATAAGAAAATTTTTATCCTGCTGGCATAAAATCTCCCACGTTATCAATTAAAAATTTAAAGGTTTTTTTCCCTTTCACATTTATGTCTTCAACCCACCTGAAGTAGATGTTTTTTGATATGATGTGTGGCAAAGATCCAAGTGAATTGCATTTTTCCCCCAAGTGGGTAACCGATTATCGAAATGCCAATTACACTTATCTGCAAGGCCACTTCCATCATATATTAAGTTCTCTCATATGCCAGGTCTGTTTCAGGGCTCTCTAATATACTTTGGGTCCATTTATCTCTCCCTATGCTTATATCACACTGTCTTCAGTGCAATACCTCTGTAATACGTCTCATCATCTGATAAGACAAACGTCTATTACCCTTGATCTTCTTCTAGAGTACCTTAAATTTTATTTAACCTTCATATTTACCCAACAATTTGCTTTTTTCCTTTACTAACTTCAGTTTTTTTGCTCAGACTTTCTCAGATTGTTTTCCTTCTTGACTATGTCCTAAGAGGTTCCTTTATTAAGAGTTCAGTGATGTTAAACTTTCTCAGTGTTTGTTTTTCTAAACTACCTCTATTTCATCCCCATTTTGACAAATAGTTGTGGCAGAGAAAATTAGTATTTATCAAGTATCCACACAATTCTCTTCATTTATCAATCTCTCACAGTTACTTTGGGACTTTGAGACTCATTCTGACCAAAGGACTGTGACTAGAAGTGACGTGTTTCACTTCCAGACAAAAGCAGATAGAACCTGTGCTCCTCAACGTCCCTCTCTCCCTCCTGAAATGAATGATCTCATACGTCATGTAGCTCTGAGTGATGCCACTACAGAAAGCAGAGCTTATGTCAGCCTGAGGCCCTGAGTGAGTGTTGGTGCAGAAAGTCCTCTGACCTATAATATGAGCCAGAAACTTCTGTGTTAAACCACAGAGGTTTCAGAGTTAATTTGTTACCATAGCATAATCTAACTTAATCTGGCCTATAGTTTTAAGGGGTGAAAGTGAAAGTGTTAGGCGCTCAGTCATGTCCGACTCTTTGTGACCCCATGGACTGTAGCCCACCAGGCTCCTCTATCCATAGAATTCTCCAGGCAAGAATACTGGAATGGGTTACCATTCCCTTCTCGAGGGGATCTTCCCAACCCAAGGATTGAACTCAGGTCTCCTTCATTACTGGTACATTCTTTACCATCCTAACCACTAGGGAAATAATCCTATATGAGTGATGCTATCCCTCAATACATTTAAAAATATTTTCCTACAATCGTGTCTTTTCCATTTCTGTTGCTGAGAATTCAGCTGTCTTACTGTCATTTCTTTACTGGTAATCTGTATTTTTTCTTTGACTAATTTTAATATCTTCACTTTGTCTTAGACATTCGGAAGTTTCACAACAGTGTGTTTAGGTGTGTGTATGTCTGCTTAAATTTATCTCACTGGGGATCCTTTGGGTGTTGGAATCTGTGGTTACTATCTTTCATCAATTGTAAAAATGTCTCATTGATGTGTCTTCACATATTGCCTTGTCTTTTCCTCTATTATCTCCTCTTGAAATTCTGGTTAGAGGCATACTGAATCTTCTCACTCTATCCTCCATAATTCTTAACATCTCTGTCTAGCGATTATCCAACAATTATCTCTTTGTGCTGCATTCTGTGTAATGTCCTCCAATCTATACCTACCACCCCCCTCCCATTGTCTCTTAAGCTTCAGGATCCTCTGCTGTTAATTCTTCCATTAGCCTTTTAATTTTCATCATTTCATTTTTCATTTCTAGAAGTTTTATTTTGTTCTTTTAAAAATATGATAGATACTTTGATATAGTCTCTTTCTCCATCTTCACATTTTAATTTCCTTTATAATTTATTTTAACATATTAAGCACACTCACTTACTTTAAAATTTATCCATGCATTTAAACAATGACATATATTTTCCCACTCATGTTCAGCACTTCAGAGTAAGAGAACTCTTCCACATATTTTAGCTTAATATTTTTATTATTTGTAATTGCATATACCTTCAAATATAAGAAACTTACCACTGGATCCTTCTCTGCCCCTAGATATCTCATTCACTATGGACACAGCTCTCACTATACAATGTTGATTATTGTAGGTAAATCAATATCATCCTATGTCTGCTGTGCAGTGTGTCTTTCCCCTGTTGCCGAGTCTGTCTCCAGTTAACCATAGTTCTACCGCAAATATCACAATTTTAATTCAGGGATCTGTAATTATTTCTCAGAGACCTACCTCCTCCTTTTCATATTTCTAGACAGCTGCTGTGTTTTGGAGAATGTCCAGAGGTTTGACCTTTGGATAAGGGGGTGAACTTGTACAAACTTTGGTTTCTTAATACCATCTGCCTGGGAATAAAATTTTCTGGATGGGAAGAAATAAAGGAAGGAAGGAAGGAAGACAATTTTTGGAAAATCTGTAAATATGTCCTTCGTACTATAGAGAATGTGAGACCGTATGCCAATGATGAGTTTCAATGACAGGTAGTTTCAACAGACAGCAGAGCTGCTATCTACTCATTGTTATAAATCCTGGCTTATCAACTGTACTAAAATTAACCTGCATTTTTTAAAAAACTGATTTATGGCTTGTAATCATGTGTCAGTCCAATTCTTGCAGTGAGGGATAGGTATCACCTCTTTTGTAAACTTTCTAGATTACATCATAGCAATGTTCTTTTATTTCATGTGACAAAACAGACCCCGCACTATTAAAAACAAAAAATCCTGGACTTGTTTTCATGTATACACCAGGTATTTCCTACAGGTATGATGGCCAGCATTACAGATGTAAATCTTAGGTATGGCAATGTTCACAAGGAATATTTAGCTGACACACATTTACGGGTTTTTCATTTAAAGTATATGAATCCATTCTCAATATCAGCACATAAAAACTACATTAGTCCATTACCAAACCTTCTACTGTCCAACTGTTGGGTTGTACCCTGTAGGCCTGCAATTCTTGTACTTGCCCAGCCTCAAGACCAAAGAAAGAGCCTGGAGTCAGCAACAGAGACATCAGTGGTTTCATGGATGGCGGATCTTACATGTCTGAAGTGGCAAGGGAGAGAAGTTACCAATTATAGGCTGGCTCGCTGGTTACCAGGGAAACCTGCAGAGGAACACACCCTTCACGGCCCTTTGATGAACTATCAGTGTGGAGATAGTTCTAATCTAAAGACTAGAACAGTTACCATCTGGGGCCAGGAGCAAGTGTATAAGCATTTACTGATTAGGCTCCATGACTGAGAGGAAAGGTCAGTCTTGTGAATAGGGCATAGGTAAAGTAGGAACCTGTCGAGCAGGGTATACAACAGAACAGCCCTCCTGAGTGGTCTGGCCACACAACAACATATACCAGAACTTGACTGAGAGTTCACATTTATAGACCATTGTTGAACTTATCTACAGAACAAGCTTCCTTGATGGCTCAGTAGGTAGAGAGTCTGCCTGCAATGTGGGAGACCCAGGTTCGATCCCTGGATAGGGAAGATCCCTGGAGAAGGAAATGGCAGCTCACTCCAGTATTGGACAGAGGAACCTGGTGGGCTGCAGTCCATGGGGTTGCAAAGAGTCAGAAGCGACTGAGTAACTAATACTTCCACTTTCACAAAGCAATCAGATTTATAGACATAGAGAACAGATTTGTGGTTGTCAAGGGTGAGAGTGTGGGTGAGGGAGGAATAGACTGGGAGTTCGGGATTAGCAGATGCAACTATTATATACAGGGTGGATAAACAACAAGATCATACTTCATAGTACATAGAACTATATTCAATATCCTATAATAAGCCATCATCAGCTCCTTATAGCAAAATTCAGGCTTACATTAAAGAAAGTGTGGAAAATCAGTAGGCCATTCAGGTAGGATCTAAATCAAATCCCTCATGATTATACAGTGGAAATGATGAATAGATTCAAGGGATTAGATCTGGCAGATAGAGTGTCTGAGGAACTATGGACAGAGGTAACACTGTACAAGAGTCAGGGAACAAACCATCCCAAAGAAAAAGAAATGCAAGAAGGAAAAGTGGTTGTCTGAGGAGGCTTTACAAACAGCTGAGAAAAGAAGAGAAGCAAAAAGCAAAGCAAGAAAACTGGAGATATCAAAGGAACATTTCATGCAAGGATGGGCATGATAAAAGACAGAAACAGTAAAGACTAACAGAGGCAGAAGAGATTAAGCAGATGCAGCAAGAATGCATAGAAGAACTGTACAAAAAAGATGTTGATGACCTGGATAACCACGATGGTGTGGTCACTCACCTAGAGCCAGACACCCTGGAAGTGAAGTCAAGTGGGGCCTCAGGAAGCATTACTATCAGTAAAGCTAGTGGAAGTGACAGAATTCCAGCTGAACAATTTAAGATACTAAAGATAATGGTGTTAAAATGCTGCACTCAATATGTCAGGAACTTGGAAAACCCAGCAGGGGCCAAAGGTCTGGAAAAGATTAGTTTTCATCCCAATTCTAAAGAAGGGCAGTGCTAAAGAATGTTCAAGCTACTGGACAATTGTGCTTACTTCCCATGCTAATAAGGTTATGTTCAAAATCCTCCAAGCTAGCTTTCAGCAGTACTTGAATTGAGAACTTTCAGATATACAAGCTAGGCTTAGAAAAAGCAGAGGAATCAGAGATCAAATTGCAAACACCAGTTAGATCATAGAAAAAGTAAGCAAATTCCAGAAAAATATTCATGTCTGTTTCATTGACTACACTAAAGCCTTTGACTGTGTTGATCACAAAACACCATGAAAAATTATTAAAGATATGGGAATACCAGATCATCTTACCTGTCTCCTGAGATCCTGTATGCGGGTCAAGAGCAATAGTTAGCACCTTACATGGAACAAATGACTGGTTCAAAATTGGGAAAGGAATATGACAAGGCTGTATATTGTCACCCTGTTTATTTAACTTATATGCAGAGTACATCATGTGAAATGCCAGGCTAGATGAGTTACAAACTGAAATCAAGATTGTTGGAAGAAATATCAACAACTTCAGATATGCAGATGAAACCACTCTAATGGCAGAAAGTAAAGAGGAACTAAAGAGCCTCTTGATGAAAATGAAAGAGGAGAGTGAAAAAGCTGGCTTAAAACTCAACATTCAAAAAATTAAGATCGTGGCATCTGGTCCCATCACTTCATGGCAAATAGAAAGGGAAAAAGTGGAAGCAGTGACAGATTTTCTCTTCTTGGGCTCCAAAATCCCTGCAGACGGTGACTGCAGCCATGAAATTAGAAGACACTTGCTTCTTGGAAGGAAGGCTATGACAAACCTAGACTGCATATTAAAAAGCAAAGGCATCACTTTGCTGAAAAATGTCTTATAGTCAAAGCTATTGTCTTTCCAGTAGTCATGAATGGATGTGAGAGTTGGACCATAAAGAAGGCTAAGTGTCAAAGAAATAATGCTTTTAAGTTGTGCTGGAGAAGACTCTTTAGAGTCCCTTAGACAGCAAGAATATCAAACCAGTCAATCCTAAGGGAAGTCAACCCTGAATACTCATTGGTAAGACTGATGTTGAAAACGAAGCTCCAATACTTTGGCCACCTGATGTGAATAGCCAATTCATTGGAAAAGACCCTGATGCTGGGAAAGATTGAAGGTAAGAAGAGCGGGACACAGATGGTTGGATAGCATCACTGATTCAATGGACATGAACTTGGGAAAACTCTGGGAGATTATGAGGGACAGGGAGGCCTGGCATGCTGCAGTCCATGGGGTCCCAAAGCATCAGACGTGACTTAAGAGATTGAACAACAACAATAAACCGTAATGGAAAGGGATATGAAAAAGAATATATATACATGTATAACAATTACTTTGCTGTACAGCAAAAATTAACACAATGTAAATCAATTATACTTCAATAAAATAAATAAATTAAATGTTGTTGAAATAAATACAATTTATCTGTATTAGTTTCTTAAGGCTGTCATAATAAAGGACCACAAACTTTATGAAAACAAGAGAAATATAGTCTCTCACAATCTGGAGGCCAGGAGTCTGACATCAAGCTGTGACAGAGTCAAGTTCCTTTTGAAGTGTCTACAGGAGTTTCCCACCTTGCCCCACCCAGCTTCTTGTAGCCCTAGATGGTCCTTGGCTCGAGGTAGCCCAACTCCCGTCTTCAACAGACCCTTTCCCTCTGTGTCTCTGTGTCCTCACCTAGTCTCTCCTTCTCTGTGTCTTGCTTTGGGTGCTCAGTCGCTCAGTCGTGTCTGGCTCTTTGCAGCCCCATGGACTGTAGCCCACCAGGCTCCTCTGTCATGGGATTCTCCAGACAAGAACACTGGAGTGGGTGGCCATGACCTTCTCCAGGGGATCTTTCTGACGGAGAGATCAAGCCCAAGTCTCCTGCGTTCACAGACGGATGAATGAGCCACTCAGGAAGGGCTTTCTCTGTGTCTCACTTCTTATGAGAAAGCCAGTCTTACAGAAGTAGGGCCCCCCTCCTACTCCAGGATGACTTCATCTTAACGAATTACACCTGAGATTACTCTATTTCCAAATGAGTCACATTCTATTATGCTGGGGACTAGGACTTCAACATAACTTTCACAAGGATACAATTCAGTCCAGGAAGACCATTTATTTCTCCAAAGAGGAATATCTTTAACACACTTGGGTTATGTTGTCTTAGAGCCATTGGGATTTGTTGTCTCTGGACCATTTTAGACACCAATTTTTCAGTTTTCATTAAGCAATGCTATAAGAAATGGCTTAAAGAGTGACACAGTTGTATTTACTAATCAAAGTCATTAGAAACACTGCCCATTTAATTTTTTTTTTCCCAGAACTCAGTGTGACAAAAAATATCCATTTCACTGACTTACTGGTTTTCTTTTAGAGTCAACAGGAATCATATATTTAATTATGTGGATTAATTTTTCTTGCTTTGGTTGCCAGGAAACTTAAAAGATTCAGTCATAACTTAATTTTAATAACTTTGTAGGATGCTGCATCTACCTACCTGTATTTTTATTTCTCCTCTGATGTTGATATTTTATTTACATTTGGATGTTAAATAATTTTTGAAATTACTTTTTATATTATTACAAGTCATTTGAATACTTTGTTTAAAAAAGTAGGTGATAGGTAGAAAAAAAAAGTAAATTCCCTTTTCTCTTTTTCTGCCTCTTTCTTTGTCATCCACAGTAGATTTTCCTGTTGTCCAGCTGATACATCACTGAATGACTAATCAAAGATTATAAACCATCAGCATTCTATATTTCAGTTTACTTTTTAAGTTTACTTTTCACAGGTAAACAGGGAGAGGGGGCAAGACAATGACTCACTTTATTTTTGAGCAATAATTTAGATCTCACTGACTTCATTCAAAGACTTTTTTTAAAGCCCCCCAAAATAGCATCAGATGCATCACTGAAAATCACACTAAAAACACCAAGAAGTAACCCTAAACTGAAGAAAATTGAACTTGGAGGATAAGTTATTGGAAAAAAAAATCACACAATTCAGCAGAATATGATTTAAAAAGAAACTAATCAGCAACAAGATGAAAGATGTGGACAACAGACAATGGAGCACTGACATATGAATGACTCTTGTCTTTGAAGATGTGAATGAATAAATGGAACTGTAAAATTTACATAATAGAAGAATTTTCTGAAATAAATGAGATCTTGAAATTACACTTTGAAAGGGCTCACCACATTCCAAGAATATGTAATAAAAACTTTTTTCTAAAACTTCAGGGATTGAAGGAAAAATCCTACAGTAATCTAGGCAGAGTGGAAAAGGTCACCTTCATAAAAAGAGAAATCATATACTTAGAAGAAAAAATATAGAAAACATATACCAAACATTTAACATAAATTACTCTAGGAATGGATTTATTGGGAATTTTTACTTTCTACTATTAAGTTTTGATTGTTTTAATTTTTAACCACATAGTTTATTTTCATAATGAATAAAATTTTAAACATTTCTTTCTTTAGAATCTTCCCAAATAATTCCATTGTCTTTCTTTCCTTTCTTAGGGGAAGAACTGTTCCACCTTCCTTCCAAGAATAAACACCTCATAATTCTATCTTCTGTGGAATGTTAATCTATTGATTATCCCCTCTGTTCTGAATTTCTGTGTTTCTGGTTCTGGCAGCTTCTTCATTTCACTCTATACAGTTGTCTCCTGTCCCTAAGCCTAGAGCAGACTCCCAGTTCTCACCTGAAGTCTCATCTCGTCAAGGCTCCAAACATCCCCTAATCTGCCTCCATCTTCCAGCTTCCACAATCCCTGAAACTCTTCTACATTGTCCTGGAATCCCTTTTCATTGCTACCACTCTGGTTCAAGCCACTGTTGTTTCTTGCCTCCATTACTGCAATAGCTTCTGGCCTATCTACCATTGTTAAGTGATTTATCCTGGAGAGAGAAGCCAGAGTAACCCTTTAAAAATATGCCTGTTTTACCCAAAAGTCTACAGGAGCTTCCCATTCCATTCAGCATGAAAGGCAAAGGGCTTGTAAAGTCCTCCGCCCTACATCTCCTGTTCCAACTCAGTGATCATCCTCAGTTCTCCTGCTTCTCACCCACAACTCTCTCTAACCCAGCCACACTGGCATCCTTGCTATGTCTTGAAAACTCCAGATACATACTCACCCTGTTGTTCAGTCACTCAGTCATGTCCGACTCTTTGCAACCCCATGGACTGCAGCACGCCAAGCCCTCCTGTCCCCCACAATCTCCTGGAGTTTGCTTAAACTCATGTCCATTGAGTCGGTGATGCCATCCAACCATCTCATCCTCTGTTGTTGCCCCTTCTCCTCCTGCCTTCAATCTCTCCCAGTATCAGAGTCTTTTCAAATGAGTTGGCTCTTCACATCAGGTGGCCAAAGTATTGGAGTTTCAGCTTCAGCATCAGTCCTTTCAGTGAATACTTAGAACTGATTTCCTTTAGGACTGACTGGTTTGATCTCCTTGCAGTCCAGCGGACTCTCAAGAGCCTTCTCCAGCACCACAGTTCAAACGTATCAATTATTCAGTGCTCAGCCTTCTTTATGATCCAATTCTCACATCAGTACATGACTACTAGAAAATAGCTTTGACTAGATGGACCTTTGTTGGCAAAGTAATGTCTCTGCTTCTTAACATGCTGTCTAGGTTTGTCATAGTTTTTCTTCCAAGGAACAAGTGTCTTTTAATTTCATGGTTGCAGTCACCATCTACAGTTACTTTGGAGCCCAAGAAAATAAAGTCTGTCACTGTTTCCATTGTTTCCCCATTTATTTGCATGAAGTAATAGGACCAAATGCCATGATCTTAGCTTTTTTGAATGTTTTCTAAACATTTTTAGTTTTTTAAACCAGTTTTTTCACTCTCCTCTTTCACCTTCATCAAGAGGCTCTTTAGTTCCTCTTCTCTTTCTGCCACAAGACTGGCATCATCTGCATATCTGAGGTTATTGATAATTCTCCCAGCAATCTTGATTCCAGCTTGTGCTTCATCCAGCCCTGCATTTCACATGATGTACTCTGCATAAAAATTAAGCAAGCAGGATGACAATACAGCCTGAGGTACTCCTTTCCCAATTTTGAACCTGTCCATTGTTTCATGTCCAGTTCTAGCTGTAGCTTCTTGACCTGCATACATGTTTTGCAAGAGTCAGGTAAAGTGGTCTGGTATTCCTATCTTTTTGTCTAAAATGTTTTTCTCCCTGAAATGTTTTTCTCTCAAAAATCCACAAGGCCACTCTTTTATCAATGCCCATTCTTCCTTTGAAAGTCACCTCAATAAAATTTACTATACTTAACATTTCAACTGACATTCTCTCCTGTATTCTCAATCTCCTTCATGTGTGTGCGTGCTAGGTCACTTCAGTCATGTCTGACTCTGTGACTCTATGGACTGTAGCCCACGGGTCTCCTCTGTCCATGGGATTCTCCAGGCAAGAATACTGGAGTGGGTTACCATGCCTTCCTCCAGGGGATCTTCCAGACCCAGGGATCGAACCCAAGTCTCTTATGTCTCCTGCATTGGCAGGTGAATTCTTTACCACTAGAGCCACCTGGGAAACCCCAAGGTCCTTTATCCTACTTATTTTTTAATAACATTTGTCATTTTCTAATATATAGAATTTACTTATTTAGTTTATCTATCAATTATTGTCTGTCTCTCCCCCACACACATTAGAATGTAAGCTCCATAAGGCAGTAAACTTTTTATGTTTTATTTATTGATGTATCTCAAGTATCTATTAATAGAATGATGCCTAGTACTTGGCAGTCACTCAAAAGATATCTGTTGACTGAAAAAAAAATGGTTCACAGCCTTGTCAAACCTAATGCACCCTTTAACAAGAAATATGGGTTAATATCCTCTAATATTGTAAGGGGGAAGTCATAAGCTACCTACACATGTAGTTTTTTAAAAATTCAAACACTGAAAGGAAAATGTAAACGTGTGATTCAATGTGGAACTGCTCAGGTATCCCTAAACTAAAAGAACCAATGAAGCAGTCAGATGCTTGCATCCATCTGTAGAATCGCCATGAAATGGATAGCATAAAATGAACTGTATTGCTGATTCTAATTCCAGGAATGGCATTGTCCTTTCACTATGGAAAAACCGTTTTTGTTTATATATAAAACAGATTCTAGACTCACATAAATATAAACAGGATTTTAATCTACACGAATGAGCAGTGGGACAGTCAATTCACACAGGATGTGGGACAGTTCTTTGCTGGGCAGGACTGTCCTGGGCATTGCAAGACATCCAGTGTCATTGTCCCAACCAACTACATTCCAGTAGCTCCCTGCCTGCAATCACAAGCAAAATCACTCTGGTGAATTTCCAAACCAACTCCTGGAGGTACTTTCATCCCAAGAGATCTTGATCTGTAAGTCCAGTGGCCTTTGACAAGCTCCTCCTCACGTCTCTTTCCTGCATCTTTCCTTTTCCCCTCTCCCAATTCCTCCCCGGTGTCATAGTCTCACTCCTCCCCTCCCCCTGCCCACCTCTGCTGCCCTTTTTCCTCGCCACATGATCTTCAACTAAGTCTCAGAGTTCTGTTTCGACACATGATATCCAAAGTCACAATTCCAACTGCCAGTTTGTCATTGAGACACAGAAAGCCTCCAGTTATAAGTGTCCAAAATCAGTCATCTTCTTCCAAAACCTGTTATTCCATCAGTTGTACCTATTTATGTGAATGACATCATCCACTTAATCTAGAAAGGACAACCATCTTTGTTTCCTACGCCTCACTCCTGAATCCAGTTGACTGTACCATTCTGTCCATTTGCCCTGTGAGGTGTCTCATATTTGCTTCCTTTTTTATCACTAGTTCAAACTCTTATCACCTGTAACTTAGAATATTGTCACAGCCTTCTAACAAGTACTTCTACACCAATTTATCTTTTGATACATCCACAAAAGGAGTTTCTCCAGACAATATTAATAATATTATTTATACTTAACTTTAGGAACTTCCCTGGCGGCTCAGTGGTAAAGAATTAGCCTGCAAAGAGGGAGATATGGGTCAGGAAGATTCTCTGGAGTAGGAAATGGCAACCCACTCCAGTATTCTTGCCTGGAAAGTCCCGTGGACAGAGGAGACTGACCTGCTACAATCCATGAGGACACAAAGAATTGGACGACTGAGCATCTAAGCACATACACACACATAGTACCTGGCATATCATAAGCATTCAATTATAATGTTTAATTGAGTGTTCATTATATGCCAGGCATTATACTAAATGCTTCTCACTTCTTTTAATCTGCACAGCCACATGACAAGATAGGAATGATTCATTATTCATAGTAGGAATTATTATTATTTTAATTTTAAAGATGAAAAAGAGATTTGTGGAGGTTAAACAACTTACCTAAGGTCACAGAACTAGCTCCAACGTGACAACAGCAAGATTCTAGGTCTATCTGGCTTCTAAAACTTCCCTGACTTTGCTTTTTTTTCCTTTTCATTTTAATTTTTTGGATACAACTTTCTCATATTGTCTCTAGCCCAGTCACTACCTCCTATTCAGTCTCTGCATCTGTGCCACCTGCCTTTTCCTTCCCCCTCCATTCTTCCAGTCCATAGGTTCTTCTTTTGGTTTCACTTATTTCCATATTTAGTAAAAATTTATTATCAGCTCTTTCAAGGAAGTCCTTCACAGCAGGCTCTTTCACTGCACCCACCACATCCGACACAGCCCTCCTCCCTAGGCTCTCTTCCCAGCTGCTAAGAAAAGGGGTGGAGGAAAAAACAATTGTGCTGGGGGGGGGGGGGGGAGGGGGGGGGGTGGGGGAGAGGGGGGGGGGGGGGGAGGACGAAGGGTCGGGGGACCCCCAACCTCCGGAAGTGCGAATACAAAAAACTCCTTGCATTTTTGAGTTTTCCTCCGCGTATCTGTGTTGCTTTCTGGTTCTAATAAAATGAACTAAGTCAGTAAAAAGTGCTTTGTAAACTGTAAAGAAGCTCTTCAAAAGTAATGGGCAATTATTCACTCTCCCTTTGCATGCCCAGGGCCACACAACAGGTATTCCAAGCAGAGGATGCCACTTGTGTGTTTGGGTGAAAGGAGTAACGCTGTAATATGGACTTGGCCAGAGCAAATCTCTGCTTGTCATAACTGCCAAAACCCAGCTCAAAACTTCATCAGAGTTGCCACGTGCGACTAAGACAGGATGAAAATGGTATTAGCCTGAAACTCCCCTGTTGAAAAGCCTCTCTCGGAGTGCTTCACACCTCCAGCTCCCAGGAATTTTTCAGGTCTTGCAAACGCCCTCTTGGTGCCCCGGCCCCAGCCCTTCCCTCCCGGGCCTCTCGGCTTCCTCGCCGACCCAGCCCTCGGACCCGCGCCCCGAGGGCGGGGACTACAAGTCCCGGCGTGCCCCGCGCGCCCGGCCGGGTGCACTGGGGCTGGGCGCGTGGCGGCCGGCGAGCTCTGCACCGGGGAAAGCCTCCCGGCGCTGGCCATGCGGGGAGGTAAGTGATCGCTCGTGCTGCGAGGGCACTGGGAACGCGCCCGTCCTACCCCCCTGTCCAGGATGGAAGGAAACGAAGAAAGCCACGAGAAAAACTGCCCTGCCCTCCCTCGCCTCTGCTGCGTGTCCGGTGCTCCTGCAGCTGGTTGCACCCCCCGAGTGTGTTATCTGTCACCCCGGAGTGGAAGCGGGGGCGGAAGCGTGCCCGGCCCCGTGGAGCGCTGCGGCTCCGCGGGGGCTGCAAGGCGGAGCTAGCCGGAGGGGACCAGGCGCTGGCAAGGCTCGGCTGGGCGCTTACCGAGCGCCACACCTCCCTACTCCCTTTCCAAAGATGAGTTCCCCTGGGGAGCCCCCAGTCCCAAAGACAAACGATTTCTTCTTGAACATCTTAGCCAGAAACTTTCCCCTCTGTCACCAGTGCCACAAGCGAGTCGTTTGGCGATCGGACGTGACCGCCGATTCAAGAGTCTCTCCGGCATCCCCTCTCCTGCCTTATGTTCTGCCCCCACCTCCCGCTCTCCAAGCCCTCCTCAGTTTCCCCTAGAGACCCTCTAGGGCCCTGCTGAGCTCGACCGTGCCCTTCGGCGACTTCTTGAGATGACTTCTGCAGCGCTGTGTACCCAGGTCTGCGCTCGGAGATTCGGGCTGGAGACGCCTGCGGGCGGATACCTGGAGGCAAGGCAGGGAGGATGGTTCCCCCCGGGGAGGGGGGTGCTTGCTAACTGGGGGATGAGAGATCAATAAAAGAAGCCGATTGAGGCACCAGTTTCCCCTCCTTCCTGACCCATCTCCCGTCCTGTCTGAGCCCATTTCCAAGTGTCCCCTAAAGTACTCCTCCAGAATCTCAGCACGAGGACCTCTGAAGTTACTTTCCCATGATATCCTGGATCAGGGGGTCTTGTTGGTTTGTATCTCTCACTTCTCTTACACACAGAGAGACACAAACACAATGCCTACTGCATATTCTGCAAACACACGAATACCATGACACTATGCACACCATAAACACACACACATACCACAGGTACAACACCCACACATATTACACAGCATACACTCATCACACATACTGCATTTATGCTATGCCCTACACACACACCAGGCACCACACTACACACAAATACACTTAATTTTTATTAGCAGAGAAGAGGGTTAATATCACTTTGTTGGAGGGAGTGAGGAGGAAGTGGTTGAGTACTAGTATAGAAGCTTATAGCCACAAATGTCAGTTTACTCCAAAATTAGAAATTAGCTGATGAATGAAACCTCCTGTTGTCAGGATATGTGGCTCATTTTTTTATAAAATAGGATTGATTTTTCACAACACCTTCTGAAACCCACACCCTTGTCTAACAGGCAAATTTTGATCACAACAAGCAAGACAGTAAGGGATGCCCTCTTCTATACGTAGGAAGAAATTGTTGGAGAAACAGAATCCTTTCTCCTGTGAGAGTGTCTGAGAGTCAGTATAACTGCACTTGCTTTGCCTCTCTTCTTTTAAGAGTGGAGGGCTGAACCTAATATTGTTCTAAGCAGTGACACGACAGTGCTGTCAGGGTGCACTCTCTTCTCTATCCCTTGCCCCCAGGACTCACAGCCCAGCCCCCTTCCATTTGAATTTAGTTGGAAAACAGTTTGACACCTCAGATCAAGTTCAAAAGCATTATGGAATCTGTTGGTGGAAGTCCTCTGTCTCCAGAAGAGTTCATCATTTTGATCATTGGTGATAAACCAAACCAAGAAAGAAAACCACTTGTTTTAACTGTGCTTAAAAAATAGTACTCAAAACTAAAAGAATATTTAGAAGTCTTCCCTAAATTATTATTATTTGCTCTTTCAAGGGGACAATGGCAAAGATGGGCAGAGAACGCATTTGAAATTTTTCTCAGGAATGGTTTTTTAAGAAGTTGAAAATTTCTAATACCATTCCTGCAATAAGTAAGGGGAAGAAAATTGACTTTGAAATTCAGATTGCAAATTTAGATCATAGTTGCTGATTTTCTAGTTGCTGATTTACCCTTAAAAATTGGTAAAGGAAAGAGAGACCAGCAGCTTTCTCTTCAATTCTGCCCAGTCTATACAGTATTACAGCAGGAGATGACTTTTTCTAGGATCCTTCTGCCCTACCTTGAGAGGTTTTGTTGACATCTTGACCTAAAAGTGTGCAAATATTGATTGTTTATTTCAATGACAACCATTTATGTTTCTAGTTATGTACAGTATGTTTGTGGAATGGGAATGTTTCCCTTGAGCAGTAGTTCCTAGTCAAGCAAGAGAACTGTGAGATTGATCAGGGTAACTTAATCAAAAGATCATGCCTGGCCTTTATTCTGCCTTCCCCTTTCCTGAACGGGTACTTAGGATGGTGGAAGATACTATGACTTTGGGGGTTGGCACAAATCTTCTTTTTCATATGTAATCAATATAGTAGCAGGTGCTCATAGAAAAGAAATGTTGAATTTGTTGAATTATGCTTTTTACGCATCTGGGGGAATCTGGTAAAATGAAACCTCCCAGACTAATTGTTTTTGTTTCGTAGAATAAAGTTTGTCTTATTTTGAGTTTTTGGCTGACTTCATCTGGTAGGATGAATGCCAAAATTAAAGAATGTGGGTGTTCTCAGGCGATCTGGTCATCTCCTTTGCATCCTCTCTGAAATATGTTACTTCCTGCATAATGAAGTAAAAGGATTTTCTGCTGGGCAGTGCTTTCCTTATTCTCACAAAGAGCTTGAAAGCCAGCCCTGGGAACTTTGTCAGCAAAAGAGTAACACAGGACTGCAGCTTCTGGGTGTTCACTGAATATAGCCCATAAGCACTGGACTTTCTCTTATTTTTTCTCCCACAGGGGAGGAAAAAAAAAATAGTTTGACACTTGGCATTCATGCTCAGAACAGCAAAGATGCAGAAACAAGTAAGGGAAGGGAGAAAATAATAGCCTCTTGATACAGTTGGTTTTCTTTGATCAAGACAGGTGCAGGGAGAATTCTACAGCTTGGGGACTCGTGATTCATTCACTTCCACTAATTGTGCTGAAGGTAGTTAGCAAAAGTGAACAGGCACACTGTAGCTTTAAAAAGTCAGCCATGAACCAGAAGGCAGTTGGTGCAGCTTGTGTGTGATTCCGAACGTCATGTTGGCTGAGAGCCAGCCTGGTTTTATTTCACTGTGTCAAATTGTACCTCCTTATTGAATTCCTTTGCCAGCCTACTTTGTGAAAGAAAACATTGGGGTTTCTTTGGCTGTTCTTGATAAGCCTATAAAAAATGACATGTTTTAGTTGCTTCTAGGTAGGTTTTCTTTTTACTCTTCCACAAGAAAAGAAAATAATAATAATAAGACAATGTAGTGTGGTGTTGCAGAGTACCATTGTGAGTGTTTTGTTTTGTTTTGTTTCTGAGATGCTTAGAAAATGGTGAATGTGTAACAGTTTCCAACTGAAGTGAAATCATTCTTTTGGCATGGAGCAAGCAGCACTATCTTCTGTCTACTCTGTAACGGTGTGTGGATGTATGTTAATATCTAGATGTATATTAAATGTTGGATTTCTCTATGAATGGTCTAAGTGGTGTAGTGACTGGAAGTTTGAGTGTGTGTGTGTGTGTGTGTGTGTGTGTGTGTATCAGCTGTGAAGATTATCCCACACTTACAATATTATTTGTTAATCATCTACTTCTGTAACAGTGATAAAATCTTGTGAATATACTAAATGATGCACTTGTCATGTCAGAGTAATCCCTAGGGAAGAAGTGCCGAAGTATAAAGTGATTTGAGAGGAAATGTATTTAATTTATGGCTTCAGCTGTAGAAGAACAAGCACGTTTGAGAACTAGTTTTTTTTTTTTTCCAGCAGTTTTGTTCATAGCTTTTTCATCTTGCTAATTGCATATTAATTGTATAGGGATTTTATTTTTTCTGTGTTCTTCCTACTAAACAAAAAGACGAAGTGATGGATGCTACTGTATCTCCTTGAATGTTTTGATGATTTTTACAAAAATCTAATGAGCTGCCTACCCTCTCTTACACACACACACACACACACACACACACACACACACACACACACACACACACACACACACCCCAGCAGCACCATTCTGTGTTAAGGGCTATCTGACATTTTCATGAGCTTCCAGCTTTACCAGAGCATGGCCATCTCACAGACAGGTTTTTAAGGTTTTCATGGACAATATATGAGGTAGGGGAATACTTGCTGACAAAAGCTTTAAGTGCTCTTTTGCATCGCAGTGAAAAGATAGAGAAGTGGGAGTGGACAGGAAAAAAAAAAAAAAAAAACACAGTAAGAAAAAAAGAAATCACAGCCCGAGGTGGAAAGGGGAGGAAAAGGGGGATTGTTTTTGTCGACTTTGACTCATTTATGAGTTGCAGTGTCTTAAGTGAGAGCTTGGCACAGGGAGAAGCTGTACCAGTTCACACAGCACTTGTTTTGAACAAGGATTCAATTTCATTTGCAAATGCTCATTGTCGAGGCAGGGAGTGCCAGCACAGATGAAAGCACCCCAATCTGTCTCCTCCAATTCTTTAGGTTTAATCACATCTCTCCAATCGCTGAGGGAACTGGAGATTTAAGCAAACATATACGTGAATTGGTGTGAGGCTGTAAAAGGGACCGTTATGTTTCCGATTCAGAATATATATTCTTCTCTCACTTTCAAAGAATTAAACACGAGCTTTTCTCCCTTATTGATTAGTTGCTGAAGTAAAGGAACCCTGCAGCCTCCCCATGCTATCTGTTGACATGGAAAACAAGGAAAATGGCTCTGTCGGTGTAAAAAAGTAAGTGAAACTGGCTTGTGAGTTCTGCTTCTGCAAACACCAGAGGGACTTGGGTTCTATTTTTATACTTCTTGCTTATCTACTACAATACACTGTTGGGGGTTGTCTTGGTTGACTGGGCTACACTGGCGACCCGCTTCCCCTCTCCCCCCAGCCCCAATTGCCTTTTTCTGTATTCCACTTCTAAGAGATGACTCAGACATCAAAGTGCATAGAGGGTTAGTGCATCAGGCTTTAAAACAGGGAAGGTTGGAGATTCCAGCCCTGAATTCTGTATATTGAAACAAAAACCCAGAGCAAACATAGACTCTGCCTCCCAAGTCCGTAGGCTACAAGGGGTGTGGGGGCGGGGCGGGGGGGCGGGGTGTGTGTGTGTGTGTGAGGGGGAACAGAAAAGAGAGATTGAGTCTTTTTTGAATAAAACCATCCATCTCACAAACGAAAGCCATAGGAAGGGAAGGAAAAAAGTGTCAGTAAGAATACTAAGTTTAACAACTTCTCTGTCCTTATTTTATGAACTGTTCCTTGAATGTAAAACATTTCTGTATACACCAAAGTCTTCTCTTTTTTACATCTGTTCTTACAGTTGAAACTTCTGATTATATTTATTGTGAGTTATATGCTTGATACTTTTAGGAAAATTTAGTTGCATTATGTAGTGTATTCTGAAACATGCTACGTATTTCAGACATAAAATATCTATAAGTATATGAAAAAATGTTTATTCTAGGAGTTATATTTTGGCTCTAACCACATTGCTTACAAGGAAGAAGTATGCTCCAGTGTTGTCTGTTTCATTGTTTTCCCTGTCATTTTAGTTTAAAATCTCCTTCAACTGAGCTTCAGAAGAAGCTAATGTGATCCATAGAAGCTGTGGTAACTAAATGAAAAAATAGTATGCTATATATGTTTATGAATAGAAGGTGTCTTTTATATTAAAGTTACATTAAACTTAATAAAATCTGCTTTAAAAAATTCTCCTGTAATTTATATATCAAGCCATGCTTCCATGCTTGTTTCCATGTTTGAAGTTTGGGGAAGGTAGATGGAGGAGGAATGAAAGAAATAGATGCTTTTTTTAATGTGTTGGTTAGACCAACTGCTTCCAATAGTACCCTGAGCCGTAATGAAAATGTCCTACACAGATACTGTCCCCCATGGTAGCCACGAGCTGCATGTGGCAATTAAAAACTTGAAATGTGACTAATGTAACTGATGAACTGAACTTTTAATTTTACTCAATTTAAATCAATTTTAAAAGTTAACAGCTTCATTCAGATATGATTGCCATATAATAAACTGCATGTGTTTAAAGTATAAAATCTGATAAGCTCTGACATTTGTATACACCCATGAAACCATTACCAAAATTAAGATAACAAACATATCCATCATCCCCACAGGTTCCTCATAAACCTTTATAATCTCTCCTTCCTGCCCTTCTCTGCCCTCATATTCCCCAGGCAACACTGATAGGCTCTCACTGAAGATGTTTATTTTTCCTAGATTTTTATTTTTTTTAGGGGGAGGGAAAGGGGTCTGGTTTCTTTCTACCAGAATAATTAATTTAGGATTCATTTATGTTATAATATCTATCAACAGTTCATTGATTTTTATTGCTAAGTAATTTTTATTGTATGGATATACAATACTTTGTTCGTTGTCCACCCACTTGTTCACAGACATTGGGTTGTTCCCATTTATTAGGGATTACAACTAAACTGCCTTGGTCCCTTGTGTACAGGTGTGTGGGTGAACATATACATTTTT
Source organism: Antilocapra americana (assembly GCA_007570785.1). Classification (NCBI taxonomy): domain Eukaryota; kingdom Metazoa; phylum Chordata; class Mammalia; order Artiodactyla; family Antilocapridae; genus Antilocapra; species Antilocapra americana. The sequence goes on from ML661344.1 coordinate 22,129,859, forward strand.
CTTGGATAACTATCTAGGAGTGAAGTGACTGGGCCATGTGGTACGTGTATGCTAAACTTTTTAAGAAATTGCCAAACTATTTTCCTAACTAGCTGTGCCATTTTACATTCCCACCAGCAGTGTGTGAGCATTCCAGGTGTTTTGTATCCACAGGAATTTGGTGTGATCAATCTTCATTAGGTGTGTTTTGTTTTGTTTTTTAATCTGAAGGTTGCTTTGTGTAGTATGACCATTTTAGCAGCATTAATTCTTCCAATCCAAGAGCATGGTATATCTTTCCATTACTTTGAATCATTTTCAGTTTCCTTTATCAATGTTTTGCAGTTCTCTCCTTGGTTATTAGGTATGATTTTAATCTTCATTTCTGTAATGATTGAGGATGTTAGGGTTTTTTATGTGCTTATTTTATCTATAGATCTTCTTAAGTATTGTTCAGGTCTTTTGCTCATCTTTTTATTGGGCTGGTTTTTTAATATATTATTGTGTAGAATTTTTACATATTCAGGATACGAGTCCTTTCTTATATACATGATTTGAAAATATTTTCTTCTTGTATGTAATTTGTTTTTTCATTCTATCTACAGTGCCTTTCAAAGTGCAGAAGTTTTAAATTTTGATGAAGTCCAGTTTATAAATTTTTTATTTTATGGATAGTGCTTTTAGTGTCACTTATCTAAGAAATATTTGCTTTACTCAAGGTCACAAAGATTTTCTCCTATGTTTTCTTAGATTTGGGACTATAATTTTTGAGTTGATTTTTGTATATGGTGTGGAATAAGGATTAAAGTCTTATTGTTGATAGTGGTTGGATTTTTTGCCTTTGGATATCCAGTTGTTCCAGCACCATTTGTTGAACTATCTCTGCAACTTTGTTGAAAAAAATAAGTGATCATATATCTGTAGATCTAGCTCTGGACTCTATTTTATTATCTTGTATATACTTATGTCAATACAGCACTGGATAACTATACCTTTATGATAAATCTTGAAATCAGGTAGTATTATCCATTCACTTTTGATCTTTTTGGAACTTGTTTTGGCACTCTTAGGTCCTTTGCTTTTCCATATAAATCAGCTTGTAAGTTTCTACCAGAAAAATGCCTGCTGATCATTTGACTGGCATTGCATTGAGTTATAGATCAATGTAAGGGGAATTGACATCTTAACAATATTGTGTCTTCCAATTCATTAACACAGCATTTTGATCCATTACTTAGGTCCTCTTTAGTTTCTCTCAGCAATGTTTCATAGTTTTCAGTGTCCAGGTCTGCATATATTTTGTCAGATATATCCCTTCATATTTCATATTTTTATACTATTATTAATGGTTGTTGTTTAGTTGCTAAGTCATGTCTGATTCTTCTGTGATCCCATGGACTGTAGCCCACCAAGCTCCTCTGTCCATGGGATTTCCCAGGCCAAAATACTGGTGGGGGTTGCCATTTCCTTCTCTATGAGATCTTCCCGACTCAGGGATTGAACTTTCATTTCCTGCATTAGCAGCAGATTCTTTAACACTGAGTCACCAGAGATGCTCCATTATTGATAATACTTTTTAAATTCAAATTTCTTATTGTTTATTGCTGCTGGTGGTGGTGCTGCTGCTAAGTCGCTTCAGTTGTGTCCGACTCTGTGCGACCCCATAGACGGCAGCCCACCAGGCTCCTCGGTCCCTGGGATTCTCCAGGCAAGAATACTGAAGTGGGTTGCCATTTCCTTCTCTAAAGCATCAAAGTGAAAAGTGAAAGTGAAGTCGCTCAGTTGTGTCTGACTCTGTGAGACCCCATGGACTGCAGCCTACCAGGCTCCTCCGTCCATGGGATTTTCAAGGCAAGAGTACTGGAGTGGGGTGCCATTGCCTTCTCCATTTATCACTAGTATAAAGAAATATGGTAGGATTTTTTATATTGATCTTGTATCCTATAACCTTGCTAAACTCATTTATTATTTCTAATGGTTTTTCATAGATTCTATCAGATATTTAACATAGACAGTTATGTCTTGTGAATTAAGACAGTTTTACTTTTTCTTTCCCACTGTGGATACCTTTCCTTTCTTTTTCTTACTTTATTGTGCTGAATAAGACCTCCAGTAAAAAGCTGAATAGCAGTGGTGAGATTAGACATCCTAATTTTGTTCCCAATCTTAAAACAAGGAAAACATTTTTACTTTTTTTCTTGTCATTCTTTTCAGCCTGCTTTTAAAATTTTCTCTGTGTCATTTTTTTTTTGAGCAATTTGATTATGAGACTCAGTGTAGTTTTATTCATCTTTCTTGTGTTTAAAGTGTGTTTTTGGGGAGGGGGAATCTATGGGCTTAGTTTTCATCAAGTTTGGAAATTTTCAACTGTTATTTTTTAAATTTTCTTTGGTCCCTCTCCACTTCTCCTTTGGGGACTCCAGTTATAGGTTTATTTGATCAGTTGATATTGCCCCACAATTCATTGATACCCTGTTAACTTTTTTCCAGTCTTTTTTCTGTGTTTCATATTTGGATAGTTTCTATTGCTTTTCCTTCAAGTTCACTAATCTTTTCTTCTGAAATGTATAATCTCTTGTTAATCCCACCCAATGCATTTTTCATTTCAAACAAGTTTTCATCTCTAGAAGTTCAGCTTGGTCTTTTTAAATCTTTCATGTCTTCACTTTTACATATTCTCTCTAGCTTCTGAACATTTGAAATACAGTCATAAAATTGTTTCAATGTCCTTTTCTACTAATTCTATCACCTCTCATCAGTTTCAGTTGATTGGTTTTTATTTTCACTATGGGTCAAATTTGTCTGCTTCTTCGCACTCTTGATAATTCTTTACTGAAAGTTAGGTGTTTTGAATTTTGCCTTGTTGAATGTTGGATAATTTTGTATTCCTGAAAATATCCCAGATCTTTGTTCTGGGATGTGCTTAAATTAGTTGGAAACAAGCAATTGATCCTTTTAAGCCTTATTTTATTAATAAGTATTGTTAATCAGGACTAGAGCTGTGTTTAATCTAAGGGTATTTCCCGCTCTTTTATTGAGATAAGACTCACATTTCTACTCTAACCAGTATTCCTGAATGATGAGATATTCCTCTCTGGAAAATAGAAACAAGCACTGTTCCCAACTCTGTGTGATCTCTAAGGACTTTTGTCTCTAATTCTTTTTCATGATTCTTTCCCCAGCCTATTTCCTCATGTGTATGTGATAATCAGTACTCTGCTGAGCACTTGAAGGGAAACCTCTACGCATCTCCAGAGTTCTTTCTCTGTAGCTCTCTCTTCTCTGGAATTCTGCACTCGGGCACAGCCTAAAATCTCTCTTCAGGCAGTAAGTCGCTAGGGCTACCGTGCTTGTTTCCCATCCTTCAGGGATCATTATTCTTTATTGCCCATGTCCAGTGCCTTGAGTGCCAGTTTCATAAATATGGTCTATTTTGTTAGTTGTTTTAGGCAGAAAGGTAGTTCTGGACACCATTACTCCACGCTGATCGGAAATAGCAGTCTCAGCTAGCTTATATAGCAAGTGGCTATTGGCTAACCTGTTGGCCAAGACAGAGTTAGATTATAATACTGAATCCCTAAGACATAGAGTCTTAAGGCTCTCTCTGAGATCTGCTCAAATTGGGGTCACAGTTGCTTCCATTTTGTTTTCCAGGCATAGAAAATATGGTTGCTTTATTAGACAATGTACTTCACAAAGGATCATTTCCAAAGAAGCCTAGGATAATGACCTTATTCACTGGCCATGCGCTGCTGCTCAGAGCTTTAGCTTTACAACGTTGTTACTTACGGGGTCCTTCTCAGTGTCGCATTTTGTGTGAGCCTTGTTAATCCTCACAACCATATTTTGAGGTATGTGCTACAATTCCCCTTTTATAGTAGAGAAAACCAGAGCTCCAGGAGGTAAAAGACCTGCTAAGAGTTCACTGCTTATAAGTCCTGATGTTGATATTCAGATTTAAAGTCTGGCTTTGAAGCCTGAGCCCTTTCTTCTGCACTGGGTGACTAGGTTGTCAAAGGTAGCTCTCAGGCTCTTTCACCAGAGGCACAGCTCTCACTGCCAGGGGGCTATAGAAGCCTAAATACCCAAGGTTTGTAAAATGATGGAAATATTCAATACTATGACCATAACCTAACAAAGACCAGACTTCCCTTTTCAAAATGGCATATTTCTTCTAAGCATAAGACATATTATAAGTCTGTTCTAAGTTATGCTGGGCAGTGCTTCTCAAAGTGAATCAGTACCACTTGGAGGGCATGTTAAAATACAGGCAGCTGGGCCACACCCCCAGAGTTTCTGTTCCGTACATCCCAGGGGCCTGGGAACTTAGGTTTTAACATGTTCTCTGGTAATGTTGGTGCTGATGTCCAGTGGCTTTGGAAAACCATTAGGCATTATTTTCCAGTGTTGAACCATAAATTATTTTATAACTCAACAATTCCGTTTCTGGATATATGCTAGTGCCAGATATATACTAGAAATAACATTTGAGCCATAGATGTAATTTAAAATTTTCTGGTGGTCATATTTAAACAGATGAAATTAATTTTGATACAGTTTATATTTGACTGAAAATACCCAGGATGTTATTATTTTTAAATGTAATCAATATAGCACATTATTAATGAAATAGTTTATATTTTTGTGCTAAATTTTATCAGTCCACTATGTATTTTACACTTGGAGTATATCTCAATTTGGATGAAAAAATTTTATTATAAATATTTGATCTCTATTAGAGTTCATAAAATTTATGATTGAAAAAGTAGAATCACATACCCAAATAATTCTTAAAAGTCTCAATAAATGAATCAAGTACAAAAAATTATTTTCCTTTAATACCTTCGTGTACATTGACACAAGTGGTTCTTCTTTTTTTATATATTTACTTTTTGTTCATTTATTTGGCTGCACCAGGTCTTAGTTGTGGCTTGTGGGATCTAGTTCCCTGACCAGGGATCAAACCTGGGCCCCCTGCATTAGGAGCAGGGAGTCTTAGCCACTGGACCACCAGGGAGGTTCCTGGCTCTTTTTTAGATTTGATTTGACTTGGAAACAATAGCATATCAGTTTCAAAACTGTCTAAGTTAAATAAATTTGCTGATACTCAAAAAAAAATCACATTGTTAACATTAAATTCAAAAGTGTATCACATAAATTTATAGAAATATAAACTTATCCAATAAACCATTCTTCAAATTTTTCTTAAAATTGATTTATGTTAGAAAAATGTGTAAACTTATTTTTATTGTACTCCGAGAAGTTTCAATTTCAACACAAAATTTTGTGCCTCTTTACCTAGGTTACAAATCGGCATTTCCTTTTTTTTTTTTTCCAGGAGCTTCAAATTAATGTCATTTACATATAGTCTAATATATCAATGAGAAAATATAAATTTCTCTGCCATTTTTTGTCTTTAGTTATTGAATATTTGGAAAACATTTTTTCTTTTAATGAAATCTTGAATTGGACTTAACAATACAATAAGTCTTTGTATATGTCTTCTATGACTTAATGAGTATTGGCAAAGAACACAGATCTTTAAATGTGCTCTATTTCTTTTAAGAGTTCCATTGTTTGGCATTGATCTGTGGCATTTACAAATATTTATGGAATGATTTAACAATGGCATTCTTGACACTTTTCAGGAGTCTGCTTCAGAAAACGGAACATGTGTATCATACAGTAGAATGAAGTAATGAAATATGTCTCCTGTTTTAAAAGTATATTAAAACCAGATTTTTTAAAACTTAGTGTGGCTGAAGTTACATCTACCCAGAGGATTTAATTTTCTCAAATCCAGCTGAAGTTATTCTTCAACAAATATAAAACATTTTAAAATATTTAAATAGGAACTTAGTTTTTCAGGCTATAAATTGATAACATTTCTTCTTAAATTTGGAAGTCTTCTGAGACAAAGCAGACTCCAAGAATGAACTTGGCTTTGATGTGAGCTTTCCTTGTGGTTCAGATGGTAGAATCTGCCTGCAATGTAGGAAACCCAGGTTTGATCTCTGGGTCAGGAAGATCCCCTGGAGAAGTGAATGGCTACCCACTCCAGTATTCTTGCCTGGAGAGGTCTATGGACAGAGGAGCCTGGCATGTTGTAGTCTGTGGGGTCACAGATAGTCAGACATGACTGAGTGATTAACACTTTTCACTTTTGATGTTGTACTACTACTCATCTAAAGCTAAAGAAAAGTAGTTGTGTTTTTCTAAATTTGAACCAGTTGATCTTAGACACCGTTAAAAGGATCTTACATTCTTTGGGCAATTGTTTGATGGCTTGATTGAAAAATGTCTCACTTTTGATGAACTGCCTTTTTAGAATTTTTTCATAATATTCTAAAAACATAGAATATGTTTTTAGAATATTATATAGAATATAACATAGCTATTGAAAAAAACTGTTTTCTTTTTTTGTGCTAGAATCCAAGTTGTTAATAGCTTGACAAATTTATGAGCTCAGATTCTGTTTAAAATCACTTCAAAATGTTTTGTTGATTATAGATGACTAATGTTATTAGTTCTTTTTGACTGTTGAGAAGCAAGTTACCAAATTCACTCTGTCTTTGCTAAAAATGTCTCTTAATATTATCCATTTTTTCAAACAGCTTTTTTCCTTTTGCTCTCCTCCAACAAATTGCAATTGCTATTCATCATGAAATTTCCAACATACTCTGAGTCAGGCTCGTTTTTTCTTTACTGTACTGACTCGGGTGCTAGTTTCTGCATCTCCTTTTGATTCTGCATCAGTGGTATGCCTCCTTTTTACATTTTAAAATGTTTCCATACTTACTTTTAACTAAAAATAATTTATTACAATTAAAATAGTAAGATTATTAATTACCAGGTATGACATACAAAGAGAACCTTACAACCTGTGCTGTCTGCATCAAACACATTACAATATCACATGGGTGCATCGAAAAGATCATTTATCCTGAATCAATATATAGATGCCAACTAGATTGCCATGTGTTTATGTGTAAAACTAGAGGAAGAGAGCTGCATCTGATTGAACTTCAAAGTAGTATCTAGGCAATGCAATGGTTAAAGGGAAATGTTATCACACCAAAGCAATGAAGTTGTGTTGATCAGAAACATGATTTACATTAATTCGAGTTTTTAAATTTAAATTAGTTAAAATGAAAAACCCAATTTCTTAGTTGGATTTTTAATGCTCAACAGCCACCTGTATTTAGAGGCTACAATATTGCACAGGTTATAGCCAAAACAAGCTCTTGCACACATACATGGGGAGAAAGGTTAAATGAATATGAGGTTCGGGAGGATGATTCCCTCAGGTCAGGGATGCAGGGGTGGGATGGATATAAGCATTGTCAAGATTATAGTTCTTTTTTAAAAAAAGATTATAGCTTTTATTTTGCATGGTGGATTCATGGTGATTATTAAGTTTTAAAATAACTAAGTAACTAAGAGGGAGCCATCTTAATAGTTTGGAGTATGTTCTTCTAGACAGTTTCTGTATAGAGCTCTCTGTATCCATATATATATATGCTGTGCTGTGCTTAGTCACTCCATCATATCCAACGCTTTGTGACCCCATGGACTGCAGTCTGCCAGGCTCCTCTGTCCATGAGGATTCTCCAGGATACTACTCCAAGAATAATGGAGTGGGTAGCCATTCACTTCTCCAGGGGATCCTCCCGACCCAGGGATCGAACTCAGGTCTCTCGCATTGCAGGCAGATTCTTTACTGTCTGAGCCACCAGGGAAGCCCAATGTATATAAAGGAAACATAAACTTTTATTGAACAAATGGAATCATAGTGTTCTCTTTTTTTATGGATTTCAGAATCACAGATTTTGAATTAATCAAAACTTTGGTTCATGACACTATTGATCTATGTTTAATCATGTAGAATTTTCAATAAATTGTAAAAAATTCTGGGTGTTTCTCATATATGTGCATATCTATACAACTTACAATGTGAATTTTTTCCCCATTCACTTAGTCTTAGTACTCTATTTTTCACCAGTTGGTCTTTTTTCCCAGGATGGAGGAGGAACTAATATTCCCACACACAATAGATGCTTTTAGTAAGTTCGCAGCCTTTCAAGTGGTGTATCTCCCCACCCCCACCGAGCCCCTAACCCCGCAGTGGTGAAGCTCTACTGCAGTAGAATGCTCACAGCAACAAAGTTTAGCAACCTTCGAAAGAAGCTATTTCTTATTAAAATCGTGCCTTTTCTTGCTCATATATCTCACCATCTTCTTCTGCCTTTGTGTTCAGTTGGTTGCTTTATTATGAAGCAAAGACTAAATTTTGGAACTAACATTTCTTTTATAATTAGCAAAGTGATACTTTTCTTAGTAATGAATGTTGGAAAGTTTTAAACTCACTTTAATATTGAAATACTAACTTTTAAACATGGAGATATAATTTTCATATAACATATTAGTTTCAGCTATACCACATAATAGCTCATTATTTCTATACACCATGAAATGTTCATCATGATAACTGTAGTTAACATGAATCACATACAGAGTTAAATTTTTTTCTTCTGATAATTTTTAAGATCTACTATCTTTGACAACTTTTGACTATACAGTGCAGTATCATTAGTTATAGTCACCATGCTGAATGTTACAGCCCCATGAATTACTTATTTTATAACTGGAAGTTTATACATTTTGACCACTTTCACCCATTTTGTGCTCTGCAACCCACGCCCCGCCCCCAACCTCTGGCAACCACCAATCTGTTCTCTGTATCTATGGTTTTGGATTTACTTTTTTTTAATATTTTATTTTTAGATTCCACATATAAGTGAGATTATGTATTTGTCTTTGTCTGACTTATTTTACTTGCAGAGGGCATTTAAAATATATATATACCACATTTTCTTTATTTTCCGGTGATGAACACTCAGATTGCTTTCATGTCTTGGCTGTTGTAAATAGTAATGTAATGAATGTGGGGAAGCTGTATCTTTTTGATTTAGTGTTTTTCTTTCTTTTAGTTAGATACCCAGAAACAAAATTGCTGAATTGTATGGTAGTTCTGTTTTTAATTTTTTTCAGGAACCTCCCTACTATTTCCTTACTACATTTCTACCAGCGGTGCACAAGGGTTCCCTTTTCCACATCTTTGCCAACATTTGTTATCTCTTGTTTTTTTTCAATAATAGCCATTCTAAAGGGCGTAAGATGTTTCCTTATTGTTTTGGTTTGCATTTCCCTGATTATTAATGGTGTAGAACATCTTTTCATATACCTGTTGTCCATCTGTGTATCTTCTTTGGAAAAAATGTCTATTCAAATCCTCTGCCCATTTTTAAGTTCGATTGTTTATTAATATTTATTTTTGCTGTGGAGTTATATGTTTTCTTTATGTATTTTGGATTTGCAAATATTTTCTCTTGTTTGGTAGGTTGCCTTTTCACTTTGTTGGTTGTTTGCTCTGCAGAAGATTTTAGTCTAATATAGTCCCACTTGTTTATTTTTGCTTTTGTTGCCTCTGTTTTGGGAGTCAGATCCAAAAAAAAAATTCATTGCCCAGACTGATGGCAGAGAGCTTACCACTTACGTTTTCTTCTACAGGCTTCATGGTTTCAGGCCTTACATTCAAATCTTTGATCCACTTTGAATTAATTCTTCTGTGTGGTGTAAGGTAGTGTTCCAGTTTCATTCTTTTGCACACTGTTCTCTTGTTTTTCCAGCACCATTTATTGAAGAGGCTATCTTTTCCCCTTTGTATATTCTTGGCTCATTTGTCATTAATTAATTGGCCATATGTGCATTAATACTAACTTTTGAAATAGCCTTCTCTGAGGACTGTTAACTATTAAATATTAAGCTAATTATTAAATTTTAAGAAGTTGTCATTCTTAATGTGAATTAGATGATTAGGAAGTGAATGACAGAAGTAAGATATTAGGATAAAGTTAGAAATTATTATTGGTATTGCTAGAATTTTTAGGTAGGGCTTTCCTTGTGGCTCAGATGGTAAAGAATCTGTCTGCAATGCAGGAGACCTGGGTTTGACCCCTGGGTTGGGAAGATCCCCTGGAGAAGAATATGACAACCCATTCCAGTATTCTTGCCTGAAGAATTCCACTGACAGAGGAATTCAGGTGGACTACAGTCCATGTGGTTGCAAAGAGTTGGACACAACTGAGTGACTAACGTGCCAAATTTCAAAACTCTGACTTCCTTGTAGAATTATTAAAGAGACCTTTCATATAACAAAAATAACAATGGCTACCATTACTTAACCTCATAAAAAAAAATCCAGCAATGTTTATGTGTATAGCAACCCACACATCAGTCAGGCGTCTAATTCCAAAGGAATCAGTCACATCTAGGGTTAAATAAATAACTTCACAGGATATTTATTTATTTGCCTGGAAGTCCTGCCAGGTTTCTTAGGGAAGGAGGAAGAGGAAGCTGTTAGAAGTAATTGTGCATCTGATCACTGGCTTCAGCTTTTGCTCATTTACTCATATTCCTGTCCTTTTGTGTTGTCAAGTAAATAATCAGCAGTCCTTAGATGTATGTTCTTTGAAAGCAAGGAGGAGATTGCAACAAGCTTGCTAGGTAGTTCCTGGATGTTCTGTTTCATCCACCTTTCCCAGGCCCCACAACCATACTGCCTGAGTCTACCTGAACACACTGAGTGAGGGTTCCTGGCATGCTGTTCTTTCCAGGGAACAGCAGTCTAGAACAGGGAGTGCTCGTAATGTAAGATTCCACTCTACTAAACACATGGAGAATAAAATAAAGCTCCCAAGACATTTAAGTGGCTAAATACCAAATACTTCTTAACAGATAGTTTGTTAGAAAGGAAGGAAGAAAGGGAGGGAGGAGAGAGACAGGGAAGGAGGAAGAAAAAAAGAAAGAAGAAGAAAAGAGAAAGGAGAGGGGGTCAGTGGAGAGGAGAAGGGAAAACTGAGCCACTAATTCAGACATGCAAAATGACCTTTCTAATCAGAATCTCATGTTGTAACCCTTCTGTGGATATATTTGGTAGGATAAGTCAGAGTGCTATATGTATGGATTCTTGAATCAGAGAATATATGGTAGTTGATAGTGATACTTGTAATTGGTAGTTTTGTTTTTCTTAATGAAGCTAAAATTAATTCCTTAGTATTTTATGGCTGTCTGCTCATTCTGATGTATGATTATCAGTCCACTCGGTACCCTAACAAAATACCATAGACTGGCTAACTTAAACATAAGAAACGTACTTCTTGCAGTTCTGGAGGCTGGGAAGCCCAAGTTCAGGATGCTGGCTGATTCAGTCCTGGAGAAAGTCCTCTTCCTGGCTTGTAAGTGGTGCCCTTCTCAGTATGTCCTCAGGTGGACTTTCCTCACTGCATGTGTGCAGATCTTACAAGGCCACCAATCCTATTGATTTAGGACCCCACCCTCATGGCCACATTTAAACTTAACTGTCCTGTCTCCTTAAAGCCCTAGCCCAAATGAGGGTTAGGACTTCAGCATAGAAATTTAGGGGGTCAGGGGGACACAATTCAGTCTTAACATATTGTCTTATGATAAAAGTTTGGTTATGTTTGGTTACTCCCTTAAATGACAACTTGGGTTAAGGATTGAGTCTGTTCGATTATACCGTTTGTCCATTGTAAATAGCTACCTTAAGGAAGTATACATTTCAAAAGAGTAAGATGAGCAAAACTATAGAGTCAGCTAAGCATATCATCATATTTTAAGTGTGATAACAACAAGAAGTTCCCATCAAAGTCAGCAGAATTCACAAACTTGCATTATATATCTCATTAGCAGCTTGAAGGGTTGCTGTTTTCTACATAGATTCTGGCATGCTACTGATATTCCTACAGAAGGAAAACCGAGTTTGTTAAAGCAGTAAAGGCACATTCAGTCCTTTGGAATAGTGACCACTGTGCCTGGCTCAGAGCACGGAGGGGGAGTTCTGCAGGCAGTCTGTATGCAGTTGTCTTTAATATTACTTACTGGGGTATGAAACATTCCTATGTTTATGTGTAGTGTGAATGTGAGTGTGAATTGTATCTGATAGCAAATGAAATACAAAAATGAATGGAGTCCTCTTGAGAGGAATGTCTATTTCTACCAGGTCAGAGGTCTTTATTTGTACTAGGAAGTTGAGGACAGGTTGTAGGGAAGGCAGATTTGTTTTCAGAAAAATGGAGTGGGGTGTTTGGGAGACATTCCTGGCAGAGGAATGCTTCATGTTTCAGAGGAAACACATGAGCCTGAGGGCAGATGTCTATTAGGGAAGAAATAATGCAGGAAGATTGACCTCTCTGTTCCTGGGACCTGATCCTGGTGTTGCTCTGGATTCAGGGCTCCACACACCTAACACAGCCTGACTCACAGTGCCCTCCTCCTTCCATCGAGCCATTCCTCCTCTTCCTTAACTGCTCTTTGTAATAAGGCAGGGAACACGTTAAAATCGTTCTTCATCATGCAGATGACTTGAGATTTTCCTTTTCACTAGACTGCAAGTTCCCAAGCCTTATTAAGTGCCAGACTCATTGTGAGCAGGTGAAAATTAATTAATGATGGGAATGAAAGATTGATTGGGTTTATTAGGAAGGAGACATTTAGCCAGTATCTATTTTAAATGAGTAGGGTTCTAATCCTTGAAAGCTGAACAAACAGGGCTTTGAGTAGTATAACCAAAGCTGTGGATATAGGAAGGTCCAGGATGTTGACTGGTTGGATTTCAGTACAAACTTGGAATGGGAAAGAAGCCTGGGAAGTTATGTTTGAATTAAATCCCTGAGTGCCAAGCTAAAGAATTTGGAATATACAGAAGAGCTATTTGCTCTTTCAGTACTTTTGTTACTCTGGGATGTGGCAGTTAAATGGAGGCAACTCTTATGTAGCTGGATATTAAAAAATGAAAAATGTCCTGTCAGGAAATTTTGAATCATCCTTTCTCTTTTTCTGCCTGTCTTTCAGCCAGATCCCTATTTGTTAGGATGAAGGGAGAGGGAGAAAAAGAAAATGGAGATAAAATGAAAGCTCATTTGGTTGCTTCACCCTTAGTGATGTCCGTAGGCCAAGAGATCAATGTTGATTTATTATGGTCAAAATTATATTGCTCTTAGCCAAAGGCTGTTTTAAGATGTGAGCAAAGAGTAGGTTAATTTAATTTGGAAAGTAAGTTATAAAGATCAAAATTGTACAAAGTTCAAGTGTATTTCTAAGTGGAAACACAAGTAATATTGAGAATTAGCTTTATAAAAGGAGTAGTGTGATAAATAAATGTCACCGTAATATATTAACTAGTAGAAAGTAACTTTTGCTCTGAACTTTAAAGTTGAAATGCAATTAGAAAGTATAATGGGGTTTTGAAATCTCATATGGGCTGTATTTATCCAGAGTTTCCTTCTGGTCTTATCAACCTTCAGAATATATAAAAGCATAACTACCGTAAACTGTACACACACGAAATTCCAAGAAAGAGTTTCAAATATTTTTCACCTGTTTCCACTAATAAAATTAAAGGGATATGGACACTTTTGCTGCTAGCACTTCAAATTATCATGTGCCAACATGAAAACATTCACCATAAGGTCGTAATCTGCATGTATCTGCCAAATTTGTTATTTCTTGCATTTCTGTCCTCACGGTTGTGTCTCTTTAGCTCTCTCTAAAAGTGAGGTGATTGTTTAATTAAGGGATAGTCAGTTCCCAGTGTGAAGTATTCATGCATGATATAATTTTTATCTATACATGATGTTCCCAATCATATGCACAAGGACTGAAAGGTAACAGTGTTAAATGGGAACATTGATTTAAATAAGTGATGGGGCTGGAGACAAATTCTGCTGTTCATTTCCTGCTAGTCTTTTTTATAATAAGGCAAAAATGCATATATTGTTTTTTAAAGTCTCCATGCCTGGAAAAATATTCATGAATTAATCATCTTTATATTTACATCATATTCTAGGAAATATTTTGCTGTGACAATAATAATAAATACCAAATGATAATGGAACTTTTATATCTGCCATCTCATTTCATTAGTGCAAAATTAGCAGCCACAAAGGGAACCACCATCTGGGAGGTGTTTTAAACAGCACCATTTAAATTCCTCCTGGAGTTTGACATGGACATGTTATAAGAAAAGATTTGAAGAGAATGGCCCATTTAAAAGGGAACAAAGCATCTCAGTTTGGCCACAAATAACAGTCCTTGAGGAAACATATGGCTTTCCCAGTGGGGAAACGTGACGCTTAAATCCATCCTCTGAAATGTTCTCATCATTTTATCTGGCCTTGGCACTCTGGCCTCCTGAACCTCCACCATCATGTGGCCTTGGACAACCTCCAGGTTTCTTCTGAATACTGTTGCTGAAACCACTGGACAGGTCCAGCAAAATCATTTATCATTATTTAACATAAACACCCTAGAAGTGACAATTGTGCCTGCATATTTCTGCTTCTGCAGACAGTTCTCCTCTCGGGGAGGAACCGAGTGTGTGTTTGAAGCAAGTGATGCCTTTCAGAATTGCATTAAACATTTTCAAGTATCCTAGTCAAGCAGCATTATCCAGGCCCTCCAGTACATGCATCCTCAGAAGCACCAGTTCATTCCCCCAGTTCTAACACTGAGAGTACCCTGTTCACATGTCTGCGTCCCCTCACCAGAGTGCCAGCTCCCCGAAGGCTATGCTTGCCTACCTTGTAACCTGTCTCTAAGCACAGCACTGAGAGGGCAGTAGGCTCTTAGGAGACATTTATTGCATCAGTAAGTATGGGTGGAAAAAGAATAGATACAGAGACAAACATGTATGGAATTCAATCCTGGTTTTATGTACTATGTGATTTGGGGTGAGTTCTTAACCTTTCTGAGTGTTAGCTTCCTAAAAATCAAGTCACAGTAGCCAGTTTACAAGGAGCTAGAAGACTAACAATAGGTAATAAATGAAAAGAGTATTGTATATTGTAGACTGTAAGTACCCTCTGGTTGTTATTCTGTTAATGTAACAGATCTTTGCAGTGTTTCAGCTGTGCACTCCAGTCCAACCAGTGCTGGGTGCTGGAGAGACGCAGAGAAGGAGACAGTTTCTCCTTTCAGGATGTGCATACTCTAACATTGTGATTTTTACATTACTTTGTCTTTTGAGCTAATCAGCTGTAACTTAGGTGGATCAGATGTTAAATACACTGATTGGTCTCTCTTCCCCAGATTCTTCTGTGTGGATCCTCTCACCCTAAGTAGGAGACTTTCCTCATTACTCTTGCTCTTCGTGGTACACTGCCAGCACTTTTGCAAAGCCTTTGTTCTCTGCTGTGATGCTAGTACTCAAGAATATTTCAGAACTGAGGAAGTGATGATGTCATATCCCAGCAAAATAAGAGTCAGGAAAGCCTTCCATCCTAAAATTACAATGTAGCATACTTTGTATGTGTGTGTATATATACATACGTATATATATATATATATGTATTATATTTGTATGTATCGAGGGAGAAGCTCTATAGAGTCAGCAAAAATAAGACCAGTAGCTGACTGTGCAGATCATGAACTCCTTATTGCCAAATTCAGACTTACATTGAACAAATTAGGGAAAACCACTAGACCATTCAGATATGATCTAAATCAAATCCCTTACGATGATACAGTGGAAGTAACAAATAGATTCAAGGGATTAAATATGATACACAGAGTGCCTGATGAACTATGGACGGACGTTCATGACGTGGTACAGGAGGCAGTGATCAAGACCATCCCCAAGAAAAAGAAATGCAAAAAGGCAAAATGGTTGTCTGAGGAGGCCTTACAAACAGCTGAGAAAAGAAGAGAAGGTAAAAGCAGAGGAGAAAAGGAAAGATATACCCATTTGAACTCAGAGTTTCAAAGAATAGCAAGGAGAGATAAGAAAGTTTTCCTCAGCGATCGATGCAAAGAAATAGAGGAAAACAACAGAATGGGGAAGGCTAGAGATCTCTTCAAGAAAATTAGAGATACCAAGGGAACGTTTCATGCAAAGATGGGCACACCAAAGGACAAAATGGTATGGACCTAACAGAAGCAGACAATATTAAGAAGAGGTGGCAAGAATACACAGAAAAGTGTATTTTCACTTCATCAAAAATACACAAAACAAGTCTTCAGATAACTACACCCAGAAAACTACAGTGGTGTGATTACTCACCTAGAGCCAGCATCCTGGAATGCGAAGTCAAGTGGGCCTTAGGAAGTGTCACAACAAACAAAGCTAGTGGCCGCTGCTGCTGCTAAGTCGCTCCAGTCGTGTCCGACTCTGTGCGACCCCACAGACGGCAGCCCACCAGGCTCCCCCGTCCCTGGGATTCTCCAGGCAAGAACACTGGAGTGGGGTGCCATTTCCTTCTCCAAAAGCTAGTGGAGGTGACGGAATTCCAGTTGAGCTATTTCAGATCCTAAAAGATGATACTGTGAAAGTGCTGCATTCAATATGCCAGCAAATCTGGGAAACTCAGCAGTAGCCACAGGACTGGAAAAGGTCAGTTTTTATTCCAATCCCAAAGAAAGGCAATGCCAAAGAATGCTCAAACTACCAAACAGTTGCACTCATCTCACACACTAGGAAAATAATGCTCAAAATTCTCCAAGCCAGGCTTCAGCAATACAGGAACCGTGAACTTGCAGATGTTCAAGCTAGACTTAGAAAAGGCAGAGGAACCAGAGATTAAACTGGCAACATCTGTTGGATCCATGCAAAAGCAAGAGAGTTCCAGAAAAACATCTACTTCTGCTTTTATTGACTATGCCAAAGCCTTTGATTGTGTTGATCACACACACACACACACACACACACACACACACACACACACACAAAATGTGGAAAATTCTTCAAGAAATGGGAATATCAGACCACCTGACATGCCTCCTGAGAAATCTGTATGCAGGTCAAGAAGCAACAGTTAGAACTGGACATGGAACAACAGACTGGTTCCAAATCAGGAATGGCTGTATGTCAAGGCTGTATATTGTCACCCTGCTTATTTAACTTATATGCAGAGTACATCATGCGAAATGCTGGGATGGATGAAGCACAATTGGAATCAAGATTGCTGGGAGAAATATCAATAACCTCAGATATGCAGATGATACCACCCTTATGGCAGAAAGCAAAGAAGAACTAAAGAGCCTCTTGATGAAAGTGAAAGAGGAGAGTGAAAAAGTTGGCTTAAACCTCAATATTCAGAAAACTAAGATCATGGCATCTGGTCCCATCACTTCATGGCAAATAGATGGGGAAACAATGGAAACAGTGACAGACTATTTTTTGGGGCTGCAAAATCACTGCAGATGGTGACTGCAGCCATGAAATTAAAAGTCACTTACTCCTTGGGAGAAAAGTTATGACCTACCTAGACAGCATATTAAAAAGCAGAGACATTACTTTACCAACAAAGGTCCATCTAGTCAAAGCTGTGCTTTTTCCAGTAGTCATGTATGGATATGAGAGTTGGACTATAAAGAAAGCTGAGCACTGAAGGATTGATGCTTTTGAACTATGGTGCTGGAGAAGACTCTTGAGAATCCTTTGAACTGCAAGGAGATCCACTAGTCAGTCTTAAAGGAAATTAACCCTGAATATTTATTGGAAGGACTGATGCTGAAGCTGAAACTCCAGTGCTTTGCCCACCTGATGTGAATAATGGACTCATTGGAAAAGACCCTGATGCTGGGAAAGATTGCATCACCAAAGCAATGGATATAAGTTTGAGTAGGCTCTGGGAGTTGGTGATGGACAGGGAAGCCTGTCGTGCTGCAGTCCATGGGGTCGCAAAAAAATAGGACACGACTCAGCGACTGAACTGAACTGATATTTTGTTATCAGAATTTGATAGCTCTTCTTTATGAAGAAAGGCAGCTAATTGAAATCAGCCACATAAAGAGTGAATTCAGATGTTTCTGGGGCACTTAAAAGTGTATCAGATGGGTCACTGTGCTCACTGCTAGAAGTGAGCTGATTAGAAAACCTAAAAAATGTGTTAGAACAATGAACTCCTTCCCAAACATTTTTTAAGCCTAACTTAAGCAAGAGAGGGAAGGTAAATGGTACCTAGAAAAGAGTCCTCAACGTCAGCTTATGACTGCTTATGCTGATAGGATGATGGAAAATCCCAGCATGATATTTCTTTTAAAAGCCCATTTAGCTTTGATTTGAAAATACATGTTAACACCCTAATGTGTTAAGAATGTTAGGATGAAAAATAGGTTTTCCCCATGTATTTTGCCTAAATGGTAGGAAAGCATTGTGGGGGTGGGGGCAGGGAAACAGGGCGAAGTGAGGGACACATGGCATGTGTGAGTGAGCAAGTACATGAGTGTGTGTACACATGGGCAGTATTGATGGATTTACCATTTCTATGCCCAAAAGGGAACGTACCTGTAATTAGTAAGCATTGACTCTGTTTTCAAATTAAGTGTTGTGTTAATAAGTAATTGATCACACATGCCATTGATTAGTGACTCCTTTTTCTATAGGAGAGAAGTTTGTTGGTATTTTTTTAATTACTTTTTACTTGAGTATAGTTGCTTTACAATGTGTTAATTTCTACTACACAGCAAAATGAATCAGCCATACCTATACATGTATCCCCTTTTTTGGATTCCCTTCCCATTTAGATCACCACAGAGCACTACGTAGCATTTGATGAGCTGTACAGTAGGTTCTCGTTAGTTATCTACTTTACACATAGTATCATCAATAGTGTATACATGTCAGTCTTGATCTCCCAAATCATCCCACCCCCTACTTACAGCCTTGGTGTCCATATGTTTGTTTTATACATGTGTCTCTATTTCTGCTTAGCAAATAAGATCATCTATACCATGTATCTAGATTTTTTTAATCAAATATTTTAACTTTTTACTATGAGCAAGACATTATTCTGAGGGTGAGGCAGAGGTACAGCTCAACCCTTTATTTCTAGATATTCGAAGACTTTCAGAAGTGCGCAATCTCTGGGCAATTTCATTTCCATTGAAAGTAACATGAATCTTTTCAACTTGCACTGAATGTTGAATGTTCCCAAGCTTAGTTCTTGAACCCAGTTCTCTCCTTGTCCCCTCCCAAGGTTTCAAATACCATCTGAACACTTCTGCCTCCGCACTGTGTACCTCTAGCCCACTCGTCTGCTTTGAGCTCCAGACCCATATTCCATATTAAATTTCATTGGATGTAGATAGTACCCCACACTCAGTGTGTCCAGCTAAACCTGGGGGTGTGGTCTAAGTGAAGTTACCACCATCCATCCAGTTACAGGACACTTTCATCTCCTCACTTCTCATGTCTAGTCCACCACTGGGCTTCTCAGGTGGTGCTCATGGTAAAGAACCCGCCACAACGCAGGTAGACATAAGCAGACATGGGTTCAGTCCCTAGGTTGGGAAGATCCCCTGGACGATGGCATGGCAACTGACTCCAGTATTCTTGCCTGGAGAATCCCATGGACACAGGAGCCTAGTGGCTTACTATTCATACAGTTGCAAAGAGTTGGACACAACTGAAGCACCTGAGCACGTGTTGTTCACTTGCTCAGCTGTGTCTGACTCTTTGCGACCTCGTGGACTGCAGCTTGCCAGGCTTCCCTATCCTTCACCATCTCCTGGAGTCTGCTCAACTCATGTCAGCTGAGTCAATGATGCATCCAACCATCTTGTCTTCTGTCATCCTCTTCTCCTCCTGCCTTCTCTCTTTCCCAGCAATGGGGTCTTTTCTAGTGAGTCAGCTTTTCGAATCCGGTGGTCAAAGTATTGGAGCTTCAGCTTCAGCATCAGTCCTTCTAATGAATATTCAGGGTTGATTTCCTTTAATCTCATGGCTGCAGTCACCATCTGAAGTGATTTTGGAGCCCAAGAAAATGAAGTTTGTTACTGTTTCCATTGTTTGCCTATCTTTTGCCATGAAGTAAAGGGACCAGATGCCATGATCTTAGTTTTTTGAATGTTGAATTTTAAGCCAGGTTTTTCACTCTCCTCTTTCACCTTCATCTAGAGGTTCTTTGGTTCCTCTTCGCTTTCTGCCATAAAGGGTTATATCATCTACATATCTGAGGTTATTGATATTTCTCCAAGCAATCTTGATTCCAGCTTGTGCTTCATCCAGCCCAGCATTTTGCATGATGTACTCTGCATATAAGTTAAATAAGCAGGGTGACAATATACAGCCTTGATGTACTTCTTTCCCAATTTGGAACCAGTTGGTTGTTCCTTATCCAGCTCTAGCTATTGCTTCTTGACCTGCATGCAGGTTTCACAGGAGACAGATAAGGTAGTCTGGTATTCCCATCTCTTTAAAGATTTTCCAGTTTGTTGCGATCTACACAGTCAAAGGCTTTAACCTAGTCAGGGAAGGAAAAGTAGATGTTTTCTAGAATTCTCTTGCTTTTTGAATGTTGGCAATTTGATCTCTGGTTCCTCTGCCTTTTCTAAATCCACCGTGAACATCTGGAAGTTCTTTGAAGCAGAAGTAGATGTTTTCTGGAATTCTCGCTTTTTCTATAATCCAATGGATGTTGGCAATTTGATCTCTGGTTCCTCTGCCTTTTCTAAAACCAACTTGAATATCTGGAAGTTCTCGGTTCATGTACTGTTGAAGCCTGCCTTGGAGGATTTTGAGCATGACCTTGCTAGCATGTGAAATGAGTGCAGTTGTGTGGTAGTTTGGACATTTTTTGTCTTGCCTTTCTTTGGTATTGGAATGTAAATGGACCTTTTCCAGAGCTGTGGCTACTGCTGAGTTTTCTAGATTTGCTGGCATATTGAGTGCAGCACTTTCACAGCGTCATCTTTCAGGATTTGAAATAGCTCAACTGGAATTCCATCACCTCCACTAGCTTTGTTCGTAGTGATGCTTCCTAAGGCCCACTTGACTTTGCACTACAGGCTGTCTGGCTCTAGATGAGTAATCACACCGTTGTGGTTATCTGGGTCATTAAGTTCTTTTTTGTGTAGTTCTTTGTACTCTTGCCACCTCTTATTAATATCTTCTGCCTCTGTTAGGTCCCTACCATTTCTGTCCTTTACTGTGCCCACCTTTGCATGAAATGTTCCCTTGCTATTTCTAATTATCTTGAAGAAATCTCTAGTCTTTCCCATTCAACTGTTTTCCTCTATTTCTTTGCACTGTTCATTGAAGAAGGCCTTCTTAACTCCCCTTGCCTTTCTCTGGAACTCTGAAGTCATTGTGTATATCTTTCCCTTTCTCCCTTGCTTTTTGCTTCTTTTCTAAGCTATTTGTAAGGCCTCCTCAGACAACCGTTTTCCCTTTTTGCATTTATTTTTCTGGGGGATGGTTTTGATCACTGCCTCCTGTACAGTGTATGAACGTCTGTCCATAGTTCTTGAGGCACTCTGTCCATCAGATCTAGTCCCTTGAATCTATGCATGCCCTAGTCCACCACTAAGTCTTGCCAATCTGTTGGTGAAATACTTTTTAAATCCACGTGTTTCTCTCCTTTTCTACCATAGTCTCAGTCACCATGAGTTCTTGCTGGGTCCTGTCTTCTCCTCCGGCTCCTCTCCAATACTTTTTCTCCAGAAATGTGAGTCAGATCAGGTCACGCCCATTACCTCAGACCATTTAACAAATCCCATTGCTCCTAGACAAAAATTTGGAATCCTCATTGTGGCATCCAAGACCAGAGAGCTTGAAATAATCCTGTCAGAGAGCTTGAAATAATCTTTACCTGACTTCTTTATATGATTAACTTTCTGGCTGCTCTCTAGACCTCATCTGAAAAGAAACTTGCACAAGAAAGATTCTCGTAGGCCCTCCACTGCCGTAGTACAGAGTACCCTTCCTTAGCCACATTGCATGGCTATGCATTTAGTTGTATGATTGTGAGTCAGTGTCTACTCCCCTTGTGCTGTGTGCTCACAAAGTAAGGACTATCATGTTTTACTCACCAAATGTATTCCCAGCTGGAGGACTAGGAGGGGGCTTGGTCCTGCAGGACCTCCTGAGCCAAGTGAAGCTATTTGGAATTTATCCAAAGGGCAGTGGGAAGCCTTTGAAAGTTTGGAAGCAGGAAACAATGTGATGGGATGTATACTCTAGAAGAATCACCGTGGACAGGGCATAGAGAAATCAAACAAGTACTCTTGAAACATGGAAATAAGCGGAGACACAGTAACTGCAGGTCCACTCTTTCTCTATTCCACCTGTCCTCCTCTCCTCTCTATATCCAGTGAGGTTACCCAGAGACCCTCTCAAACAAATGCTTGGTCAACATCTAGTTGCCTGAACATTGACTGAATTCCTAACAACTTGGTTGATGCAAGGAATAATAAAGTGAGAACTGGTCCAGACCCAAATGTACATCTTCAGCCCGTATCTCCCACTTTAGTAGAAACTCTAGAGACTGTCTAGTAAGCAGAGTATAATCCAGTGTGGAAAGTGCTCTGATAAGAGTTGGAATGGAGGTCTGGAACTCAGAGGCAGTTATAACTAATACACTTCCAGGTGGAGCAGAAAATGCCTCTCAGGGACCATGGCATTTGATCCAGCAGGAAGGATAGGATTTTGTCAGAGGCAGCTGAGGGGGCCTTCAGTGGCTGGAACAGCACGTGAAGGGCATGGCTGTTGGGGAATGGCTTTAGCCCTGGATGTGAAGTGATGATGTGTTGGGGCCGTATTGTAAAAAGTTCTGGTATTCTTAGTTCAGGAGTGTGAATATCATATTGTGGGCTGCCAGAAGTCACTGGACCACTCCAAATATCTCTAAATTAAAAAAACAATACATGAGGGAATACTTTATATTAAAGGTTTATAGAGAAAGCAGTGACTGGGCCAGTGAGAGCAATGATCTTCTGAACGCAAGAAACACAAGAATGATTCTGGTTCTGAGGCATGAACACAGGGGTCTGGGCCCCTGGTTGCAGTAAGCTGACCCAGGCCTGTCCCCGGGAGACTGACAGGGGACCTGGCACGCTCTGCCCTGATAGCCGTCCTGATTGGTATTTTATTTTGCAGTTCCATGGAGAATGGGAGGCCGCCCGATCCTGCAGACTGGGCCGTGATGGATGTTGTCAATTACTTCCGAATGGCAGGATTTGAGGAGCAAGCTAGTGCATTTCAGGAACAGGTAACTCAGTCTAGAGAAATACACAATGAACATGATTGACTCCCTTCCCCACAACAAGCAGAAGGGACTGAAAAGGAAAGACATAGTGAGCGGTGAGGGATCAGTGAGGCTCCAGGTCAACCCAGCCCCTGGGAAACTGAGTGGGTGGGGAGGGGGAGTACGCAAGTGACAAGCTAATGATTCCTTCCTGCAAGAGGAAAACCCAAGCGCTGAGACAGAGACATGGGCGCAGCTGCAGAGAGGAGGGCCAAGTCTCATCTACATCTGCATCTTCTGAAAGACGGCCCAGCCCTACCTTCAACACAAGCACACTAGAAAGCAGAACCTAGAAAAAGAGGAAAAGCAGGGGCGAATCTGGCAGAGAGACACGCTCCTATCTGCTGCTGGCCTCTGCCACCTGAGCTGTTAATTAAGCCTCCTCCAATTTGCTTGCTGGGTGCTGAGCAAAGTCGAATGGAAAGAGCGCAGGGTTTGGACTTCAATCCCAGTTCTTGTAATTCTCTGTGATCCCAGGCAAGTTGCTATGACTCTCTGAGTCATGTTTTCACGTCTGTAACACCAGGCTCTCAGTACCTAACTTGGTAGGGTGGTATTATGAGAATTAAAGGGCAGTGGTGAAGGCATGGTGCCTAGGTTGGTGCTGGCCCAACCTTGATGCCCCCAAAATATGAATTCCCTCTCTCAGGTCCAGTGTTGGTACTGGAGAGATGGAGGGAAGAGCAGAGGATCCCTCCCAATTGTCTGGGTGATTCTTGATTCCATTTCCCAGGCTGGGACAGCACTGTAGGGATGGTTCTCAAAGGGCTTTGACCATGAGGAAGCAAATTGGGGTACATGTGATCCACACCAGACTAGTTCTGTAGGGAAACACAGACTTCCCATTTCCCTATCAATGAAGTCTGCAGTCTTCTAAGCGTTAAGTTCACTTTTCTAATTTTATAATGTAATTTAGAGAATTATAAACTGAGCAATACATTCTGCTGCTTCTTGCACATCCCCTTAGCCATTTCTTACTCTCTTAAGCTAGGTTTGGATAAGTACAGTTTTCTAATACCATGTTTTCTAATGAAATATATATCTGGTATTCTAACAAATATCTAATATTGTATATAGAAAAGTGCACTTCTCTAATATCATAAATAAATCTAATCTCTAGATTTCCTTCAACCAGTTTTTTCTTCAACTTTATCCCTGCATATGTGTTTTTTGTTAATTTGGAAAATTTGCCAGAATAACAGCTTAAATCACTTCACACCCACCAGGACAGCTAAAATTAGAAAGACTGATAGCAAATGTTCGTGAGGATATAGAGCAACTGCACTCTCCTACATTGTTAGTGGGAGTGTAAAAAAAAACACTCATATACCTACCCCATGATCTAGCAGCTTCATTCCAGAATGTTTACCCAAGGGAAATGAAAGCATATGTCCACCAAAGATTTGCACAACACTGTTCAAGTAGCTTTATTCCTTATAGCCTAAAACTGGAAGCCCAAGTGTCCATCAATAGGAGAGTAAATATACAAACTGTGATCTAGTCATAAAGTGGAATAAAGAAAAATGAACTGTAATGATACACACGACAGTTTGGATGAGTCTTAAAACATTATGCTGAAAGAGAGAAGCTCTACATAAAAAAAGCTTGTTCTGAATGGTTTTTGTCTTATTCCATGTGAGTTGCTATAACAAAAATACCATGAACTGTGAGACCTATAAACAATACTTATTTCTCATATTTTGCAGGTAGGAAGTCTAAGATGAAGGCATTAGCAGACTGGGTGTCTGGTAAGGACCCACTTCCCAGGCAGCCATCATTTTGCTGTGTCCTTACACAGAGGAAGGGATGAGCAAGCTCTCTGGGCCTGCTTTTATAAAGGCACCGATACACATGGGGGCTCCGTTCTCATCATCTATTAATAATTGCCTCCCAAAGGGCCCACCTCTTAATATCATTACTAATACCCTCAAGATTCTTTGGTGGGTTGGTTTCAACATACAAATTTGGGGAAGAACACATTCAGACCATAGCAGTTCTGTTTCGATAAAGGATGAAAACAGGAAAATACACTAATGATAGAAAAATAAAATCAGACAGTGCTTGCCTCTGGGTCGGTAGGAGAGGGAAATGACTGGGAAGGAGTGTGAGGGAACTTTCTGAGAGATGGTAGCATTTTGCACCTTGATAAAGCTTTGGGTTGTGGGTATATACGTTGGTCACTGCTTATGCACAAACATATGCAAATGATTCAGATTTGTGTATTACACAGCCAGTAAATTTTTCCTCAAAAGTAAAAGACCTATAAAAAATAATTAATGGTATACAAACTGAAGTACTTAGGGGAGAAGTATACTGATTATGCAACTTACTTTGAAATGCATCAGAATACAGATTCACAGTTGCATAGAGAGATGAATACATGGATAGACATATGATACAGTAAGCATGGAATATATTAATTATAGAATCTAGGTGGTGGGAATATAGGTGCTCCCTATAATATTCTTACAACTTTATGTTTGAAATTTTTTTATAATAAAATTGTGGGGGAAATAACTGCAGTTGGAGAGTGGAAGGCTGATCAGCTGAAACATATTTTATTTTGGTCTAATGTTATAATGTCCATTTGTGTCACTGCAGTTGAATAACTCACTTCTAAAATCAAATTTAAATAATATTATGGAAGGTTAACAAAAAAAAAAAAAAAGAACTTAGCTAAAAGGTCTCTTGGCCAGATTCCCAGCTTCCCAAAAGCATTTTTAAGAAGGAGCTTTTGCTCAGACTCCTCTGAGGCAGATGGCCCAGACTGGGGGTGGAGGGTATTCTTTGGGCCTTTCAGACTCTGAAAATGAAACTGGCCAGCTCTGAGCTCGGCCCAGGAGCAGGCCCTTTCTCCCAGAGATGACATCAGTCTAGCACCAGTGACATGGGCGTCAAAAGGGGACACAGTTCCCCAAAGCATCTCATTCAGAAGTCCTTCAAGGGAGGAAAGGAACGCCATCTTGTTTCTTCAACTCTGGAGCCTGAGACCTGAATTCCTGAGGGAGTGGAATTTTGCAAGCATGGTCTAGATGCTCAAGTTACTTCATTCTTAAGGGAAGGTAAATGAAAAGGGAAGGAATCTGCCTTGAATTATTCTCTGGAAGTGATTTGAGTCTTCCTCCTACTTTGAATCTCATGTCTTTCCTCTTCTCATTAAAGGAGGTAACCTTTGCAAGGAAGCAACCACTGGCCAGACTCAGGCTGACAAGACAAGCAGCTGCTGTGCTTTTCATGAGGACTGAGGATCAGGATCCTCTGCTCTGTTAACCTGCCTCTTCCATCATCATGCTTCAGAGGCCTTCAGTGTTTCACCTCCAGTGATCTTCCTGGAAATGAACCCCAAGCAGTCAGCAGTCACTCACCACATTCATCCCCGATGGGAAGACTACAGGCTACCCCCAGCCCAAACACAGGACCCTTTTAGGCACTTCTAGGTCACAGCAGCTGAGAGAGAAAAAGAATGGCCACATCCTTAAATCTCCATAGGGTAGGCTCTGCCCTTCCATGTGATAGAAGCAGGCCAGGAAAGTGAGCATACCCTAAACCACCTTCGAAAATGGCAGGTTCGAAAAGAGTGGAGCAGTTGCCAAACACAGCACGTCTTAGTTGGTGTGAGAGCCTAGTTTCTTGACTGTTATGGATGGAATGTTTGTCCCCCTCAAATTCATTTTAAAACCCTAACTCCCAATGTGATAGTGTTTGGAAGTAGGGCCTTCAGGAGATAGATTTAGATGAGGTTTTGAGGGTGGAACCCTCATGATGGGGTAACTGCCCTGGAAAGGGAGCTTGCTCTTTCTCTGTGTGTTATATGTGAGGATATAGCACGAGGGCAGCCATCTGCAAGGTGGGAAGAGGGCTCTCACGAACAGCCACCTGTTGGCACTGTGATCTTGGACTTCCTGCCTCCAGACTGTGAGTAATAAATCTCTGTGTTTTAGGCCACCTGATCCTTGGTGTCTTGATACAGCAGCCTAAGCTGATTAAGACACAGACGCTGATGCCAAACATGTCCCCCATGACATGTGCCAACTTTCAGGAGAATGTCCATCTTCTTGGTATGGTCTCACAATACATTACTGGATATTCTGTTGTTGTAGCAACCAGACTCAGAGGTGGATTTCTAGCAGCGTTCTCCTTTGGAAGAGGTCAGGCCATTGATTTGTCCAAAGTACAGGAATGTCCCATGTTCCTGTGGTCTGGAGGGGCAGCCGGATTAGCTGAGGGATCTTTGTGTAACCTCCTTTTCTCTATGCAAGCACACTGACACCTAATAATTATCTCCCTTAAGTTTCCCACTGGTGCAGTTATCACCATCAAGTTTTCCTCTGACCAACTTCTTTTGAGCTTCTATGTGAGCCACAAGTACAGACCAAAAGAATTATCAAGAGGGAAGGCCTAGGCACCTGCCCAGCCCCCCTCCACACCCCTGCACCAAGGATCCACTGTCAACAGTGTGCATGTTTGGGATTGTATTCCTGCTCTGGCCGTTCTGTCATGACTAATGACATGGCTCTCTGTCGGCCCACTGGCCTCATTAATATTGCTCCCCAGAGGACTCACTGGCCCGTAAGAAGAGGAGGCACTGGGATCCCTTCCTAGACAAGGCAGTGAGCTATTGCCAACACCGTCTCTCATTCCCACCAACATGGTGGTGTGGTGGCTCTTTTCCCAAGTGTCTTCCAGCATTCAGACCTCTTAGGCTGTGGTGTGAAGGATGTGAGTGAGAGTCATGACTTCTGGTTTCTTTCCTTCTGATCAATTCATGATCATTAGAAGACCCTGCAGGGTTGGCCTTTCTGGGACTCGGATTTCTATGATGAATGTTGAGTTAAACAAGCCGAATATTGCTCAAGTTCCTGCTTTAAGAGTCAAGTGTTACCCTTCAACTGGCCCTCATGAAATAAGCTTTCAATGCATAACACAGGGCACAACTAGATGACAAAAAATCGGCACTTGCCCAGGGATATGTCACCTGCTTTTCAAGAGTCAAAGGTAACTTAGGAATTTTACTTTCCTAAGAATTTAGTTTTTAAGAAAGAACTTCTTGACTAACTCATTCAGCGGTATCCCCACCTTCCTTACATAGAACATTCAGGATAAAGTTTATTTTGTCAAACTCTGAAGGCTGAGAAGCTACTGGTGGTGCTTTCAGTTGTCAGTTAAGTCCATCACAGCAAGTTCATCACTTCAACTGGACCTTACCTGCCTGTTGTAGGGTAGTCACTTCATATCTTCTTTATCTGACTCACACACTCAGAATGTATGTGAAGAAGGTGGAAATGGAGAGCTGCCATTCAGTCACTGTCAACATAACACATATCGTTCAGATCCTCAAACTCACAAGTTTTGAGCGACGTCAGTGAGTCTGTTTCTAGAACAATGTGTATCACTAAGATAATTTTTTTCTCAGAGTATCATGACAAAATAATACTCAACTCATGGTGACTAATTTTACCCCATTATCTCCTCACATTCCCCAAACCATGTGACTGTGAAATGTCCAACTGATTGTTTAAGCTGTTCATCTGAAATGCCAAGACTGATAATTCTTTTCAGATGGCTTATTACTAACTTCTGACAATGTTTCTGAGGCCACTGACTTACTAACTATAAATAAAAATCATTTATTGCTACACATTGCCGACTAACACTAACCTCCTCAGATGGAGCAGTGACGTGGAGAGGCCAGTCAGGGCAACTCTGCGCATGTGTCCTAAGTCGTGGTCAGATGCACGGCAACTGTAGTGATTCTTCCAGTCAGATCCAAGACAAATCCAGGTTTGTGGAGGTGGGGGGAGAAAGGGGTTAAGATTACACAATTATAAAAGTCTTCTTTTGTAATAAAAGTACAAAATTATGATACAAATTTGCTAAGACAAAATTTAAGCTTCATTAGCTTCATGGTAAATCCAGCTCTGAATCAGACCAGTTAAAATCCCTCAAATTGGAAATAACTTTTATTACCTTGTCAGCATATTATAATACCAAGTACTAGAAGTATTCAAGGTGCTTTGACACATGATATTTCTTAACAGTTGAAGGCTTCTGAAATGCTTAGAATATTTTGTAGCATAATGAACAGGGGACGTGGCAACTCAAACTCTGCTGATATGTCCTTTAAGCCCACAAAAATTTTGAAAAAGAGTTAAAAAAACAAATGGGTAATGTTAGCAATAAGAAAACATCCAAGAGAATGGAAAGCAAAACTGATAAGAAACTTTTGAATTTTTTGATTGAAATGGAATAGATTTCTATAAAGCAAAACCCCAGATGGTTTTGAAATCATTTGTTTGAAATGAGAAGTTATAAGATAGCCAGGTACATTGTGCTTCTACGGCTTATTCACTTGTTTCTATAATAGTTATAGCTTTTTCTAACACTTATGAAAATAAATATAAAACTATTAAAGTAAAATAATGGTCATTATTACAAGTATTATTTTACTTTAATAAGGCCACCTGAAAGCCTTGTAGGTACAAGAATCATTTGAAGGAAGCACAGAAGATTCTAGGCAGAAGAGGGATAAGATACAAATGTGTGGGGACATGAAAAAATATAATTTATCTTGAAAACTCCTAGTACCTTGAAGTAAGAGAGGTGGAGCAGGGAATCCCTGAGGATAAGACTGAAAGATAAATAGGGATCCAGATAA
This sequence comes from Antilocapra americana, assembly GCA_007570785.1. Taxonomy (NCBI): domain Eukaryota; kingdom Metazoa; phylum Chordata; class Mammalia; order Artiodactyla; family Antilocapridae; genus Antilocapra; species Antilocapra americana. The sequence continues at coordinate 22,159,595 of ML661344.1, forward strand.
CAGTCTGTTTGCCTGAGAGGGACTAGGAACCAACCACTGGCGGATATTGAGTGGGGAGAACCATGATGAAATGTGTGTTTTTCAAAGATCAGTCTGTTGTCAGTGTTGGAAAGCAAGGAGACAAAATGCAGGAAAGCTGCAATTGTTCCACTGGGGATGGGAAGGAAGAAACAGATTAGAAAGTCTCGGGAAGATGGTCAAAAGGATTCAGTGGATCAGTGCCAGTGGGGGGTGAAGATTTGCCCCGTCTCAGTTCTCTGCCTTAGCCCCAGCATTGAGCTCACTGCTCAAGGTGGGAGAGGGAAGAGGCTTGGGTGATGACTGCTAGATTTCTAGATTGGTTAGTTGCAAAATCATCCCATTAACCAGGACATCTATGAGAGGTCAGTTATTTTTCTTTTTCTTTTTTTTAACTTCTTATTTTGTACTGGGGTAGAGCCGATTAACAACGAATGTTGTGATAGTTTCAGGTGAATGGCAAAGGGGCTCAACCATACATATACGTGTACTCATTCTCCCCAAACTCCCCTCCCATCCAAGCTTCCACATAACATTTAGCAGAGTTCTATATGTTACACAGTAGGTCCTTGTTGGTGTAGCAGTGTATACATCCATCCCAAACACCCTAACTATCCCTTCCCCCTAGCCTTCCCTCAGGGCAATCATAAGTTCATCTCTAAGTCTGTGAATTTCTTCCTGTTTTGTATGGTTCATTTATATTATTTCTTTTTAGATTCCACATGTAGAGGATATATGATATTTCTCCTTCTCTGTCTGACTTCACTCAGTAGGACAATCTTTAGATCCACCCTTGTTGCTGCAAATGGCATTATTTCATTCTTTTTTAGGGCTGAGTAATATTCCATTGTGTATATATACATCTTCCTTATCCATTTGAGAGGTCAGTTTTAAGAGTTTTAAGAGGAATAAATAGATGGATCTAGAGACTGACCCAGCAGGTCAGCTGATGACAGTAGGGTTTCACTGGAGCTGAGGGAGGCCTGGGAGGTGGAGGACACTTTCCTCCAAGTAGAGAGTGAATGGGAGGCAAGTGGAGGGAGGACCAGCAGCGGGAAGGTTGTATAGACATGAGGGCTCTTTTCTGAGAGAGGATACTTATTTAGATGTGGGGAAGTAGCTAAAAGAATTGGATAGTTAAAAATAGAATGAAATTTAGAACAGTTCAACAAAGCAAAATCCCTGAGGATAAGGAAAGGGGTGAGATCAAAGAGGGTAGAGGGACAAGGATATGGAGAAATTTGAATCCTCGTGCATCACTGGTGGGAATATAAAATAGTGCAGCTGCTGCAGAAAACAGTTCTGGCAGTTCTTCAAAAGATTGGGCATTTAATTACCATGTACCTACTCCTGTCCAACTCTTTGTGACCTAGTGAATTGTAGCCCGCCTGGCTCCTCTGTCCATGGGATTGTTTCCAGGCAAGAATACTGCAGTGGATTGCCATTTCCTCTTCCATGGGCCCTTCCTGACCCAGGGATTGAACCTGTCTCCTGCATTATAGGTGGATTCTTTACCTCTGAGCTATCAAGAAAGCCTTGAAAAAAACAAAAGAAATCACCATATAACCCAGCAATTCCACGCAAAAAAACTGAAAAGAAGGACTCAAATAGATAATTGTACAAAAATGTACATTGCAGCATTACTCACAATAACCAAAAGGTAGAAAAAAACCCAAGTATCCATGCACAGAAGAATGGATAAATAAAATATGGTCTAGAACATACAGGGCTTCCCTGGTGGTTTTAGCAGTAAAGCAGTGTAGGAGACATGAGTTGGATCCCTGGGTTGGGGAGTTCCCCTGGGACAGGAAATGGCACCCCGCCCCCCCAGTATTCTTGCCTAGAAAATCTCATGAACAGAGGACTGACGGGTTGCCGTCCACAGGGTAGCAAAAGATTCAGACATGACTCAGCAACTAAACCACCACCATCATGGAGCATACAAAGGAATGTTATTCATTCATAAGAGAGAATGAAGTTCTGATACGAGTTGCAAGATTAATGAACTTTGAAAATATGCTCAGTGAAATAGGCCAGTCAAATACTGTATGATTCCATTTATATGAACTATATTAAATAGGCAAATTCATAGACACACAGCAGGTTAGAGATTATCGAGCACTAGTAGGAGAAGATGGGGTTATTGATTCATAGGGTTTCTCTTTGGTGATGGAGAAGTTTAAAAATTAGTGGCAATAATTGCATAACATTGTGATTATAACTAATGCCACTACTGAACTGTACACCTAAAAATAGTTAAAATTGTCTCTTTTGTGTTATATATATATATTTTACTGGGCTTCCCCCATGGCTCAGACAGGTAAAGAATCTGTCTTCAGTGCAGGAAACTGAGGTTTGATCCTCGGGTTGGGAAGATCCCCTGAAGAAGGGAATAGCAACCCACTCCAGTATTCTTGCCTGGAGAATTCAATGGGCAAAGGAGCCTGATGCGCTACAGTCCATGGAGTCACAAACAGTCAGACACAACTGAGTGACTAACACTTTCACTTTTCTTTCATATTTTACTGCAGTAAAATGTAATGTCAGGTAATATGCATGAAGATTCAATTTGGTTGATAAAATATTCAACTATTATATTTAAAAAAAAGAACATGAAGGGATTAATTCTGATCAAGACTGGTACATCTTCCTGTGTCCTTCCTGTGCTCTAGGAGCAAGGAAAGCATGTGTACAGAAACAGCTGAGATGTTCCTTTCCCTTGGGGACATTCAGGGAGTTCCTGACAGTTTCTGGTTTTGTTGCTAATCAAGAGGCAAGCTCCTCTGCTTTGAGTGGACAGGACGGGTAGAGGTTTAGTAAGGAGCTAGAGGAGAGAGTAGTGAAGTTAAGAATGGCCACCAAGAGGAAAGGCAAAGGGAGCTGAGCAAGGATAAATAAAAGAACTGTTGATATATCCTCCTGACCTAGTCAAGACTGGTATACTGCACATGTTTAGTGTTCATCCTCATGATTTCTTGATTCCCACCCACCCCCATCCCCACTACACCAAGTGTAGGAATCAGGGAACCTGGATTGATTGCTAAATTGTTCCTAGATGGAGTGTTCTTGGCATGGGCACAGTGGAGGACTCACCAAAGAGGGTGATTCGAGAGAGCATGTAAAAAGAATGGTGCCCAGGGCCACCCAATAGGTGCAGACTTGATGCAAAAGGGGAGTCAGCAGGTGACACATTACCCTGGAGAAAAAGAAACTGAGATGAAAAAGTGGGTTTAATGGAAGGGAGGAGTGAGAGATAGATTAGTATATTGTACTTTCAGTGTTACAGAGGTGGGGCTCTTCTAGTTGATGACATAGGAGTAGGTGAAGTGATCGAAATGGTTGGTGTACCAAGAGTAGACGTCACGAAAATGGGTATAATAGCTTAACTACAGTAGAGGGGTTTTTACTCTATAAATAGTCTAAGGAGATTGGTTGGGGGTGTTCTGCTTCACTGTAATTCAGGGTCCTAAGCTGATGGGAGCTCTGTCATCTTCAGCTGGACGCTTTCAAGATCACCTGGGCACTGACATCCAGTTGGTATGAGGATAAAGAGCAAGAAGGAGCACACGTGGGTGGTTCTATGGGTCGTGCTGGGAAGAGGTCATCCTTTCACTTGTCATTGGCCAGAATGTGGTCACATGGCCACACCCAATTACAGGAAAGTCTGGAAATGTGTAGTTGTGTGCCCTGGGAACAAGAGCAGCCTTGCTACACTTGAGCTTTAAAGCTATTCTTTAGAGCATTGGCTGGTGCAACACTGATACTCAGTTCTATCTTTAAGTCCAGAGAGGCTAACTTTAAGAGAACAACTGAAGTGAAGAAGCCATATCTGACTGTACGTGGAAGGCTTCACTTCTAATTCTGTTCCTTCAATCTGTTCCTTCTTATCTGGGCAGAAATCTCTGTAACCTAGTTTCCATATTTGATGACATGAGTTTCCTTTCCTTCATCAGAAATGTGTACATAATTTTTTTGTGTAATAGAGCCCCTTTATCACCCACTTTGTACCAGAAGCAGATATCCACAAGGCTATATCCATTACATTACTGAAGGCATTAGCCTGCAGAATGAGCCAACAAGGATTTTGTGTTTGATATAAATGATACAGGGTTTCCCTGGTAGCTCAACTGGTAAAAGAATCCACCTTAAATTCAGGAGACCCTGGTTCGATTCCTGGGTCAGGAAGATCACCTGGAGAAGGGACAGGCTACCCACTCCAGTATTCTTGGGCTTCCCTGGTAGCCTAGTTGGTAAAGAATCTGCCTGTAATGCAGGAGACCTGGGTTCGATCCCTGGGTTGGAAAGATTCCCTGGAGAGGGGCATGGCAAACCACTCCAATATTCTTGCCTGGAGAATCCCCTTGGACAGAGAAGTCTGCAGGCTACAGTCCACGTGGTCACAAATAGTCAGACATGACTGAGCGACTAAGCACAGCACAGCACGTAAATAATATAAATGCAAGACCTCATTTGTTAAAGTAACAGCTTCCAACTGTTACTTTAATGAATGAGATAGATTTCTTTTTGAGCCATACATTTTCTGTTAACAAGCTGCTCAGTGTTTTTTAACTAGATGAAGTCCCTCCAATGTGTATACTGTCCACCCCAAATTTTCCACCAATAGGATTGCAAGACAAACACAGCATCAGCGGATAGTCACTGGCTGATAGTGTTGAGCTCATAATCACTCCACCCATGCTGAGCTGCAGACAGCAGGGTGGCAGTGGGGACAGTGTATCAGTCCCAAAGAGGAATTCCTCCTCAAGAAGAGGTTTTGTCCCAAGAACCATGTACTAAGACTCAAAAGGCCTTAGGGTAGACTTCCATAGCTCACCATCTTTCTGAAGTTATATGGAAATTCTTCAGATAATAAACTCTGTCTTGGTTAGGAAGTCCTTTAAAGAAACATGGTGAACTACTACAAAGTCCTAGGGGTGCCTCAAAATGCTTCCTCCTCTGATATTAAGAAGGCCTATCACCAGTTAGCTCTTCGGGTCCACCCAGACAAGAACCCAGAAAACCGGGAGGCAGCTGAGGAGAAGTTCAAACAAATAGCAGAGGCCTATGCAATCTTGTCAGATGCCGAGAAACGGGACAACTATGACAACACCAGGAGGCACTGCATCAAAAGGGAAAACAGAGGAGATGGCAGGGACAAGGATTATTTGAAGGAGGAACTGCGCTTTGCAAGGCCACGCTGTGACTTTCAAAGCATCTTTGAAGATCAAGACTTCTTCTCAGGAGACTGTTTTCCCACTGACAGTGTGGGACGGGCCAGGAGATTCCGCTCCTCCTTCTTTGATGTGACCCCCATCCTGGACACAGGATTTTCCACTTTTGTATCCCTGGGCTCTGGGCCAAATTCCCCTTCCTCCAGGACATTTGTACCTTTCATAAGCAGTGGAATGGGAAACTTCAAACTGGTCACTACTTACAGCCAGATAATGAATGGCAAGAAAGTGGTTATAAAGAAAGTTCTAGAAAATGTGAGCCAGAAGACCAAAATGGGAAAAGAACACCTGTTTCATCAGATTCCTCCACACCGTGAGTAAGGAGTTGTTGCCATGTTCTTTCATAGGGAGACTTTGCTGTGAGGCTGGTGTGTCTGGTGCTGATCCCAGACAGAACTGGAATCTGAGAATGTGTTGAACTGGAATGGACAGGGTCTGAGTGAGTGAGTGAAAGTCACTCAGTTGTGTCTGACTCTTTGAGACCCCATAGACTATACTCCATGGAATTCTCCAGGCCAGAATACTGGAGTGAGTAGCCTTTCCCTTCTCCAGCAGATCTTCCTGACCCAGGGACTGAACTAGGGTCTCCTGCATTGCAGGGCAGGGTCTGCTTAGTCCAGATTTCTCATTTCACAGAAGAAGGGACTAATGGGCCAAATGCTCCACAAGGAGGAACTAGGAAGCCACAGAATTTGGCTTCCAGCCCAAGTCTTCTGATTTTAAACTGAACCTCTTTCCCCCTGTACTCTATCTGAGACAGTAGAGACCACCACAAATATGGCCTTCTGAGAGGTGTACAGGGTCCTACAATCACAAATCCCCCTGACTTCTCTTCCTGACTTCTTTTTTCTACCCTACCTTGCTGTTATCCATTGCCTCTGTCTTGATGGCCCTCTTCTCTTCCGATCTCATTTTCTTTCTCTCCATACATTTCCAATGGACTATATCACAATTAGGCTTAGTTGAAAGAGTCACCTGTATATAGATTAATGTTAGAGTGAAAAGCAAATGGGTGAAAATTACTTAAATATGCTTTTTAAAATAGCCAGCATTTTGTCAAATGCTCAGTAGAAGTCGGGAATTCCATTTCACGTGTTATCTCAATAATCTTTTCAGCAGTGATGTACTGCTTTCCCCCATGGTACAAATAAGGAAATGAGGCTGAAAGAGACTAAGTAACTTGCCCCAGGCCCCACCTAATAAGCAGTAAGACAGTGTTTTACTCTAAAATACAGGCTTATCTGCTGAGCTGTAACATCTATGGATTTTACTCATTTATTTTTAGATCTAGGTTCTTGCCCTCATTGGAAATTTACACCTGTCATCTCTAAGCTTTACTTCCATGCATGGGTATTTCAGGAACTTAAGTAGGCAAGCATTTTGAGTCTTATTGCCCAGTAAGTACTTGGTTATTCTAACATGAAAACAGAAGCAATGTAAAAAGTTTCACTGAAACTAACAAATGATTACCACTTAACCCAGAAACATAAACAAAATCCCAAGGTGTGAATTATATTTTTGTTTTGGATTGTTAAGACAAAATCATGGTATGCTTTTGTTTGTCTAACTGGATCTGGTCACACTCCAACTCCTTCATTTATATACAACTACACTCCAGAGGAGCGTTTCCTTGTGGAAAGTTACTGATGGAGTCTGCATTAGAAACCTCTGTCTTCTGATTTCCAGTCTAATGCCATTCTAGTATACTGTGCTGACTGGCAAAATTTGGGCTTCATTTGCCTTACAAGCTTTTATAGAAGTTATATAACAAATGATTAGCTTTCTTAATCTAATCTAAAATAGGGAACTTTTCTATGTTTGTGATTTTTATAAGACACATTTTTATGTAGTCTTTGAACTTTTTTAATCTCACTGGATTTTCTGAACTTGAACAAGAATATGCCTGCATCCCATTGGCAAAGGGCAGCTTTCAGGCAGGGAGAACACTTCCAGAAAGGAAGCAGAAGATGGGTTTGGAATGGGAACACATCCCATTTCTTTCAAAGCTTATACTTTTCCACTTAGTAATCGAGAACATCCTGTATGTCAGACACTGTGCTAGGTACCTTATATGAATCATCTTTTAACCTCCCAAATCTTTCAGGGGTTTATTTCCATTTTACAAGCTTGGAAACTGAGGCTCAGGGAAGTTAAGTCCCTTACCATGAGCCACACCATAAGTTGTGGAGACAGAGTTCAGACCGCAGTTTGTTTGACCTGAAAGATCCCATTTCCATTATGCCATCTCCACTCCCTTTAAATTGAGCTGCAATAGTTATGGATTAAGTTTTGTTACACTTATGAATTCTGTTCATTTCAAAAAATTTTAAATGAGGAATTCCAGATGGAGTTTTCTTTTATAAACCCTCATCCGAGGTGAACTGCAGTGTGGCTACCAAACAAAGGAAAATCAAATTGGAGCATGAAACATAATTTTCCATTTTGTCTTAAATAAAATCCAAATTTCAGCATTTTCCACAGACGTACTTGGCTTTTGACAGAAATGCTGAGTTGTAGAAGGACTTTTTGCCAACAAAGATATAAAAAATTTCATTTTCAGTTAGTCAAGGAAGTTTTCTGGTATAGAAATGAAAGCAGTCTCATCTCTTCCTGGTGCCTGTTTAAAATATGTGGTAAGTTAAGTACAGGCAAACAGCAGTAAAGGAAAAATGGAGAGCAGGGAAGACTTTGCTGTTGTGTGAAGCATCCTCAGTGAATCCCTGCTTATCTCAAGGCATGAGGTAGAACATGAGCTTTGCTGTAACCTGTGATTCAGATTCCTGTGACCTCACAATGCCCAGAGCTGCTGCTGCTGCTGCGGTTTCAGGAGTCAGGGGTCGTCTGCCAACTCTCAGGCTTGTGGGTTTTGCTGATGGACAGTCTTTGGGATTGCTAGCTGCCTAAACAGAAAATAATAAAGATTGGAAAGTCAGTTCCTATGTCCTTAAATAATTGTAAAATGAGGGCCCTGATCTGTCAAGGAATACTGACAAGTGATTTTGTAACTCGTAGCTCAGGGAGCACTTGCAAGAATGGTATGTCATGAAATCCTCTCAAAACTCAATATTCCTTATTATCAGCTGAGGAGATAGCAGAGGAAAGGACTTGCCTAAGGTCACAAAGTGGGTGTTCCTTCAGTGCTGTTTCTCCCACACAGTCACACATTCAGAGCACATCTTCCTCACAGCCTGGCAATATACATGAGAGGCTTCGGAGGAAAGGCCCACTTGGGGACAGTGAGGGAGGGAGTCACAGTTTTACGAAGCTGCAGGTGCACCGGTGTCTCCCTGTCTGCCCATTGGTGGCGGGGGAGGCGGGTAAAATCATGTACAGCTGTGTGGAGTTCACTGAACATGCAGCTGGCCCAGCTCTGGAACCCAGGCTCCTTAGAACTAGCTCAGCGTCTCCTCACAATAACAAGGATAAGGTTGTTTTCCGCACTCTTCTCAGTGCCTCTTTTCCAAAGGTTTCAAACTACTTGCCATATTTGGGATCCCTATCTCTTTCACAAGAAGCTTGTTTTTACGTCGTTTCAAAGTTTTGTCGTCTCCAAGGTAGAAGTCCGCGGGGTTGGGTACCTGACAGGAAGCAGGCGTGGACTGTGAGGAGAATTCCGAAAGGGCATTTCCGGTGGGCACAGCCCTGCCCCTCGCTGCCTTATCTGGATTCTTGAGGCTCCACTAAGAAGAACTAGGTAGCATGAGGGTTCGGATTGAAGCAGGATGGTTCTGCTTTTAAAGGGCAGGAAGGAAGTTCTCGGAGAGTGAGTCATTTTTCCAATGCCCACTGTTCTGATTGAAAAGGTTTCAGAAAACCTGACTCTGGTCCCCATTGGTCCATCTAGACAACACATATTTACTTCTAAGTGTCAAGAGAAACAGAAGGGAGTAATGAGAAGAACATGGGCTTTGGCTAGAGGCAGATGGGAATTCAAATTCTGTGCCATTCTTTCATAACTTCTGGGCAAGCTAACTTTTTGCCTTTGTCCTTGGTTTGCCTATAAAAGTAAGTTGATAATTCTTGCCTGTCCTAATTTATGGAGTGATTTTTGGAATTAAATAGACAAAAATGCTTCTTAAACTTCAATAATATTTTATAAATGCAAAATGTCATTCTTCCTTTCAGAAGCACCGTCTTTGATCCTTCAGGGTACATACTCCAGGCTTGCTGTCAGTTTTTTAAGATGTGACATTTGTGATGTGACCTTGAAAACAAGATCAGCTATAGATTATATTTAACTCCAAAATAAATGGAGAAGATCGAAGATAAAAATAGAAGATTACATTTGGGGCACTAGTTTAAGAAAATAGTAATGCTTTTAGTGTGGAGACAAAAACTTATTCCTTTAACCTTCAGTTTTTCTTCATTATCCCTTAAACTTTTGGACTTACATGTTGGCTTTACCTTCTGCTTCCATTATAGGAAATTGACGGAAAATCCCTGCTACTGATGACAAGAAATGATGTGTTGACAGGACTTCAGTTAAAACTGGGGCCTGCTCTGAAAATCTACGAGTATCATGTAAAACCTCTGCAGACAAAGCATTTAAAGCACAACTCTTCCTAGTAATCAAATTGGGGTCTTGGACCTCAAAAAATACATAGTGACAGAATTTGGTTTCATGTGATGAAACTTTGTAAACAGAATACATACATGTGTATATGTAAAGAATTTCATTCAAATGAAATGTTATCCTATGGGATAGACTAGGCAATCCATCGGCTAACCTGAACTCAACCAGGAGGAGTGAGGACATGCGAACAGGATGGTTTACCTTGTTGACCTAGTCAAATAGAGTGGTCGTTGATGAGATTAGATACCCTTCCCCACAAGGAGGGTTTTCTTCATAGATTACTTTCCCAAATTCCTTGAAAAAAGAACTGAATGGAATGAGCATCTTCCAGTTACAGGTGTAACTGTAACAAGGAAGGTCAAAAGCAAGAAAACTTGGGGAGGGGGATAAAAGAGAAAGGGATTGCACCTCCCTTGAAGTCCTCTGCTCCTTAGAGCTTGTGTTATTTGGATGGAATTGCCAACACCCTTTTTTATAGAGGGTCCTCCACTTGACCTTATTAAGGTTTCACTGGGAAATGCTGCCATGTTGGAGATGGACGTACATCATGGCCCCTTTAGGAGCAGAGCTGTAGCTCTGGAAAGAGAAACTCTTGTATTTTGGGGATATCCATCTATCTTCAGTTAGCTTTCATGGGGGTTAGTGGTATTTTCTGCATAGATCCGCTTTTAAATTGGTTCTTGGTTTCTGAAGAAGACTTTTTTTTCACATTATGGTTTGTATTTATAATTTGTTTCTGAAGAAATTTGCCAAGAGTTATAGATCAAAAGCCTTGTTACAAGTACAGAATATTTTTCTATATATATTCCTTCATGATGGCTTAATATTTTTTTAATTGCTCTGATGCTTTGATTTCTGATTTGAGTACTTGTTTTTAAGAACTTGAAAAAATGGGCTTGCTACATCTCTGTTCAGAGAGACATTTGTTCAGTCTCTGTGTGTCAATGCCATATTGAACTGGTGCTTTGTGGTCACAATAAAGCATTCCTTAAGTTTATTCTCAATGTATTTTTTACCGTTTCAGTTTGGTGCCTCTTTGGTTGGGCTTCAAGGTCACTCCTTGAAACCATGGAGAGAAAGTTAAGCCTGCTTTAAAAATTAATTATATATATAGAAAACGTGTAGATCTATATGTAGATTTATCTTCTTTATAAGCTGAATTGTCTAAGTCAGCCTTATTCCTTACCTGTATCCTACAACTAATTTTATTATCATTTAGGGTATCATTTTAGCCAATGTTTGTCTGTTTTTTTCTTTCTTTGTTATCAGCCAGTGGGGTAAGGGGTGTCAAATGAATTTTGAATTTCTGATGAAAACTTTGGACCTTCTCTCCAGATGAAAGCTCATATTTCCACATAGAAAACATTGCAGAGTTGATGGACTCCCCAAAATTCCCTCTTTCCCCTCTTCAAGTTAAAGAGTCCTTATTTCAGAGAGTGTTATAATTCTATCTCCTATGGAGATGTTTTCTCAAAGAAGAGAATGTCTAAATGAGTGGGGTTCAAAACTGTATTCCAAATTAATTCAGTTATGGAGTTTATGGTGTGTTGTTTTTGCTTTTTTCATGGCTGCGCCGTGTGGCTTGACTTGTAAAATCTTTGTTCCCCAACCATGGCTTAAACCTAGGCCCTTGGAAATGAAAGCTCAGAGTCCTAACTACTGGACATCTAGGGAATTCTGTGAAATGTAATGCTTTGTTTTGCATAAGTGGGAAAAGTGTTTAGGAAAGAGAAATTCTCCATCCTGAAGTTTTCACAGTCTACAGGACGTATAAGACCAAAAGGCAAAATATAGTTAGGTACTGTGAAGTGTGATAGTTTTAAAGATGAGGTCTACACCTGCTGGAAAACTGCATTGGAAAGAAGTGACAGGAAATCAAATAGAAGGAAGATGGAAGGAGGAAATTAACCTCTCTGAAGGAGTTTTCCACACGTGAAATAGTGATGGTGCTTAAACTCTCTCTACTTCAAAAGGATAGAATGAGGATATCCAAGCCCTCTTCTGTACATCCATCTAATTCCTTCTGTATTAGTTTGGAAAAGGTTTGACTCTGAATAATAAAAAATATTGCCTCCCTCAATCCCACCCTTCTTCTAATTCATGTAAACAAAACAGAAAAGCTTGTTTCTCTTTATGTGAATGTCCAGATAGAGGGACTAAGGGTGGTAAGGTCCTCCATGATTGTTAGGGACATAAGTTTCTCTTTTTGCCCTATCACACAGCTATTCATTCCCAGAATCATTCTACAGCCCAAGATGGTTGCTTCAGCTGTCACCATCACCACTTGAATTCCAGCTAGTGGGGAGAAGAAAAAAGGAACATACATCCTTTAAGATCACTTCTAAGAAATTTAGTAATAATACTTCCTCATATTTTTATGTCCAAAATTCAGTCATACCTAACCTACAACCAAGGCTTGAAATATCTCCTTTTCTTAGAGCCAATGGGCCCAACTAAAAGCCCCATTATTCTGTAGACAAGGGGAAAGGGATAGTAGGGGACAACTTCCTATTACCACTGTAAGCAAGCCTTTGAACACTGGGAACAAATAACACTGAAGGTGTGTGTTTTTCTCTATGTATTTTCTATATATTGTATTTTTCTCTAGATTTGAACTTGGACTCACACTTCCTTCAGTCTCTGGATATTTTTATCACAGCCCCCTTTCACAACTATTGGGAACCTTGTTCACTACCCCCAACCTAACTCAACTAAGCTTTAGAGCTGACTGCTCTATAAATGCTTGTCAGGAAAAATAAAAAAGGAAAATATCTTAATTGAAAAGCAAACTGAAAAAAAAATTATTTCTCAGTCTCTGTTGATAGCTTTCAGGCAAAATTAGCAAATTAAAGATAGTCTGCCTTTCTTATACCCAGAATAAAGGCCTATGACAGGCAGGCCTGAGTGCCTTAGCAATATCGTTAGGTGCTTTCATCCCTCCTCCTTCCCCCACCCCATCTAGGGAAAAAACGGTGTGACCAAAGTAGACCATAGACACAAGCTGGAAGTACTTGAAATTCAGCAGGTAGACAGCCTTTGTCTCCAGACATCTATAAAACCAGAGATGTCTGATTCCTTTTCGGATCACACTGGATTTCTATTAATGTGATCTGGGTCTGCAGCTAGTAGTAAATACACATGCTATGTAAGGAAGCACTTCACGAGTGTTAAGTGGGAATGAGTTTGCCTTGATGTCAATACATTTGAGGGAGAACTGTTAAATGTTGAATTTGACTATTCTCAATCAGAGAGACAGACGAGATATCAGAATCATAGGGGATTTTAAAAAGTAATTGCCACTCCACCTCCCCTCCCCACATTTGAACCTTGGATTCAGACTCTATGAAGGACATTTAATGAATTGATTTAAAGACAAGGTCAGAAACTGGTTGCTTTTCAGTAGAGTCTAAGCCCACGTGTTTTCCTTTGGCATTGCAGTATGTGTGTTTTTTTACAACGACATTTATGTTCTTCTAGGTGAGGCTGAAAACTCCAATTTATTACAAGTTCTTTATTTCCCTAATATCTTGCAACCAGCAGCTGCACACTTTTAAATAAACTGTTTAGAACCTGATCTAAAGCAAAACACATAGACAGCCTCCTTAGAGTAAGTTAAATCAGAAACTAGAAACTGCAAGTAGATTTAGTTTAAAAGAAAACAAGCCAACATATTACATTGGGATGTGAAGCAGGTTTAAGTATCATTTTTTGATGCTTAGTGGACAGGATGACAATGAAAAAGAAACCAATTGGGAGCTGTCTCTTCATTTTGTCCTCAACAAATATCCCATGTGAGCATGAATTTTGTCCCTCTGAGCTTAGCATACACGATCAGGGGCATACTGCTCTTCCACTGTGTTAGTGAAATATATTTTCGAAGGAATTTAATTTGGAAAAGTTTAATGACCCAGAGTTGCCCAAACACTCTCATATTTAGAAGCTGAATGAAAAAGGTACTTGCTGATGATGATCCATCTGTCTTTAATGGTCATTACAAATGGGATCTGCAGGGGTCAGGTCTGGGCGCAGAGCCATTAAGTGTTTTCTGTAATGATTTGGAAGATGAAGTTAAATGTTCAAAGAGCTGACTGCTATAGGACTGATATGCCCCTTAGAAAAAAACTTGTTAATTCTGCTTCTAAACAGGAACAGAATCTACAGGAAGTAGAGAGAACTCAATGGGTGCATTAATGAGCAGCTTGTTAGCTTCATGCTGTAGCTCTGTAGGCAATTAAGTATTTTGTATATCATTCCTGGCCAGTAGTGGCAGTTCTATAAAGAGAGAAAGAGATTAAAATGATCACATCCAGGCTCATTTGGTGACTGTGGCTGCCGTGTCTTTGTGAACCTCAAAAAAATAGTTGCATCTGTTCTAAAATGGAGGCCCTCTGAGCAAAGCAAGGGCAGTTTTGGGGTTCCCACAGTAGGTAGCTAGGTTGATGTCTCTTTACCGTAGTTGGGCTGGGTGTTCCCATCTACAGTTTTCTTTAGGGAGAAATCACAAAATCTGGGAATGCCTGGCAATCTCCAAATAAAAAATATGTCCCTCCTCCATTGACTAACTACCACTTTTATCATAGTAGAGGTGGGCAAGTGGTCAGTGAGGAAAGATGTAAATAATACTGAACTTGCTGGGCCATGGCCTGGGCAGCCAGGTCTGCTGACAGCCAAGATAAGGGCACATGTGCCATATTTAGCACATGTTATCACCTAGGCACCAACCCACAGGGCACCTTGGGTCACAGAGCTTAGAGACCTTAAGCTTCCAGAAATGGCAAGCTGGGGTCTCCAGCTCTGGCATGTGTGGAGCATATGTATGGCCAAGTTTTCAAGTTAACTGTCTTCTTTATGAGTTAAAGATAGCAGAATCATTCAGTAAATTGTGTTTTGGTCACTTTTTCAGTGAATTTTACTGTTTTTATATACTGGAAAATTAAAAAAATTTGAAATAAGACTATGAAATTTATCAGATTATAAATATATTTTGAGGAAAATTCAGTAAAACTCTTCAAGCAGCCAGCAGTTCCTGCCTTTAAAAGTGAACATCTGGGACAGTGCCAGACACTGGCAGAGCCTCTCTCCTGTGCCAGAACCCAGTGACACCAGTGGATACCACTATGGTGCTGTGGTGGAAGCCCTGGGGCTGCTCCAGGTGTTTCTGAGTGTGAATCCAGCCCTGCCATTGACTTGACCTGGGAGCTTGGGCAAGTTGAATGGCTCCTCTTAGCCACAGGCATCTCATCTTTTCTTTAATCCAAATACAGAGAGCAAAGCAGTACTATCCATATAAAAATGTGAGCCACATACAGTCACTAAGTCGTGTCTGGCTATGCGATTCTGCGGACTATAGCCCATCAGGCTCTTCTGTTCATGGAATTTTCCAGGCAAGAATACTGGAGTGGGGGTACCATTTCCTCCTCCTCCAGGGAATCTTCCCGACCCAGGGATCAAACTCATGTCTCTTATGTCTCCTGCAATGGCAGGCAGACTCTTTACCACTTAGGCACCTGGAAAACTATTGATAATTATTCTATCCATTTGTATAGGATTTTAGAATTTGAAAGCATTTTTCCAGATTTGGTTCCAAAATGTCTATCCAAAACTTGGACCCGTGCTAACTCATTGCCTCTCTGTAAGGAAATGGTTTTTACATTTTTATATCTGTTTGTGAAATGATTGTAAGACTTTTGTATTCTTTGCAAATCAAGTGTAATGTTAAAAAATAAACCACAGAATTGATTTTTTTTTAGCAAACCTACACAATGGTTCTAAAAATTGTTTCCTTAGTATCCTTAAAGAAAGAATAGAATATTTTCATGTTAATCCTTTAAATTCAAAGAATTATTTTCCTAAACCAAAAATAAAAAAAAATGTGAGCCACATAAAGTTTTCTAGTAGTCACAATTTTGAAAGTGGAAGGAAACAGGAGAATATATTTAGCATATCCAAAATATTGGGCTTCCCAGGTGATGCTAGTGGTAAAGATCCCGCCTACTAATGCAAGAGACGTAAAAGACTCAGATCCGATCCCTCAGTTAGGAAGATACCCTGGAGGATGGCATGGCTACCCACTCCTGTATCCTTGCCTGGAGAATCCCACGGACAGAGGAGCCTGGCAGGCCACAGTCCAGAAGTTCTCACTGGGTCGGACATAACTGAAGTGACTTAGCACAGCATGGCATCCAAAATATTACCATTTTCCATATGTAATCAGTATAAAATTATTAATTACACACTTTACAATCTTTTCTTCATGTCTTCAAAATCCATAGCACCCATCTTAGAACAGACAGTTCAAGTGTATCAGTTAGAATTAGCTTCAGTTGAAAAGCAAAATAAGTGACTTAGACAAGTCAGAATTTGCAGTTCATAGGGTCATAAAGAGTCAGACATTACTGAGCAACTGAACTGAACTGAGATGCAAAGAAAGCTGGAAACTCAAGTCTTTCTTTCCAGCAGCCAAGTACTCAGCTGAACAAGGACAGGAGGATGGATAATGGGGGAAAGCTAGCAGTCCTTCCATAATACCAATCTCATAAGGTTGATGGAGGATTGAATGAGAGTACATTGTACAACCACTAGTATTACATGACAACTGTATTAAAATATTGTTTTATTACTATGATCTCACTCCATTTCAAGCCCAGCCCAGTCCCAGAATTAAAAAACGCGCACACATGTGTGTGTGTAGTATGTGCTTGGTCATGTCTGACTCTTTGTGACCCTGTGCACTGTAGCCCACCAGGCTCCTCTGTCCATGGAATGTTCCAGGCAAGAATACTGGAATGGGTTGCCATTTCCTACTCCAAGGGATCTTCCTGACATAGAAAGATTGAACCCACATGTCTTGCATTTCCTGCATTGGCAGGCAGATTCTTTGCCACTAGCTCCCCCTGGGAACAAACATATGCTAAATCCAAATACTGCTCATTTGATGCACCCTAATGTTGCTGAAAGATAAAATGATTTATTTCTTAGGTCCTTGGATATTGGGTAGTTCCAGATGCTTTATCTTCATAAGGGCACATAAAAGGAGAAAACTTGCATTATTTAAGCTCCATGAAAAAATTGTTATGCTGAGTTAAGGGAAATGTGCTGAGCAAAATGTATATAAGCTTTTATTGGTCCCCAAAGACCTAGAGAAGTTAGTCTGAGGCATTTGGTGCATTCTAAATATTAATGCATCCAGTTCCTAATCCAAAATGAACAGTCAATGACGTTCAAAACAGTTTTGTGAGACCAACGAAAACATTGGTCTGATGCGTTTGTCATTTTTAATGAAGACAAGTGTGGGTCAATAACAAACAGCAAAAAATTTGTTAAATAAAGTTTAAAAATAGATCTGCATTCATTAATTTGAGCCAATTAGGTTGACATCAGTCTGTTTAATTTTCTATTTGGGCTGATTTTATAATAAATTTTTAATACTAAGATGACTTCTAGCCACTAGAATGTCTGTAGGTTATTCAGCAGCCTTTTGTATGGTGTACAGGTAGAATGCAGAGTAAGTCCATATTGGCTGAATCTGCACACAGTTAAAAAGGAAAACTGGAGCTATGAGTCCACAGTGGGGGGTGGAGGGAACACTGGACTCTGAGGGTCAGGATCTGCTATTGACTTACCTGCAAGACCTTATACCAGTCTCATAAACTCTCTTGCTTCAAGTGCCTCCCATGTAAAGTAAACATGTCCAACTAGAACTTTATTTCAGCACTCAATATCTTTGATTTTCGAAGAATCCAATTATTTGATTTATATGTGTCACTGCTTCTCTCCACCATTCAATTAAAACTCACAGTACTGTTACACTGTACAATGTCATTTCCCCTTCATGAATATCCCGTGGTTTCAGTCTGATTATGATTCTCTCTCGGCTGTGTAGTGGGCTGAGAACAGCTGCTTTTCTTGAGAACTGTCAAGTTTGCTTATTGTACAACCCTGTAGCTTTCACTTTAAATTACTCTCACTTTAAACCCCTGGTGGAAGCATCTCCTCTCTGTGAAAAGAACTGCTACAAAACCAGAGGCTAGGGTTGAGGGGATGGGAAAGCATGAACTACCCAAGTGGGTCTCTAGGAATGATGGTAAGTGGGGCCATTTACACGTTCCCTTTGCTTACCAGATCCACGTGCTCTACTTTTGGGGGACATAGCACCAAAAAAGAATCAAGTATTTAGGGACTACTACATCCTAGAGGAAGATACCCCATCATCACATAGCATTGTCTCCAACCTGGAGCTCCAGTTGTGCCTCTAAAAACCACTCCATCCCTCTGTCAGGCCAGCAGCTTCTGCATTGTACACTATGTGCTAGGACAAGTGGCTCATATGGTTATTTACAAACTGCCACATCTCCTTTAAAGTAGGTATTTTGGTCCCAAGGTCTGAGTAATGTTATGTGAGATTGTATAAGCTCTTGGACAGTGCTGCTGGCTGAGTCCCCATTGGCACGGAAGAGAAACTCATATTAATTCTAGTTAAGATGAGTCATTGCTCATTTCAGAATAAAAGGGGTCCATGTATTCAGTTTTCTGCCAAGCAGCTGATTAGTCTTCCCAAGCATCTGAGCCATAAATGTCTCACTTGATATTGGTCTCTACTACTAGAAATTTGGACATTTGTTAGCAATAGTTATGATCAGTAATGGAGAGCAGGATCCCATGCTTTGGGACTCATGCATAGCCTCCATCCCTGCCACCATGATTACCCTATTCATGAACTCATTGTGCCAGCACCGGGATTGCCAATGATAGAGGCTGGCTGATAACAACTGGCCAAGTCCTTCTGTCTACTTGATTGGCTAGTGACTCTTCCATGGTTGATACCCTTTGGTAGATATTATATGCAATACAAAAGTATTCATATTTAATGACCATTCCCACAGAGACTTGTGTCCAGGTTTTAACTTATAAAGATGACTGAATGACAACATGGAGAGGTCAATGTCATTGAAAAAGGAATTTTAGTACCCACATTTCCTGAGAAAAGGGGGCATGTCATGCAGGGCCATAATGGAAACATCATAAGTTTCAGTTAGAAGGCAGAAGCAGAAGGTTGAGAAAAGCCTAGGTCTCGTTGGGGTAAACACTGGAGGTGATGGAATTCCAGCTAAGCTGTTTCAAATCCTAAAAGATGATGCTGTGAAAGTGCTGCACTCTATATGCCAGCAAATCTGGAAAATTCAGCAGTGGCCACAAGACTGGAAAAGATCAGTTTTCATTCCAATCCCAAAGAAAAGAAATGCCAAAGAATGTTCAAACTACCACACAATTGCATTCATCTCACACACTAGCAAAGTAATGTTCAAAATTCTCCAAGCTAGGCTTCAATAGTACATGAACTGAGAACTTCCAGATGTACAAATTGGGTTTAGAAAAGGCAGAGGAACCAGAGATCAAATTGCCAACATCTGTTGGATCATAGAAAAAGCAAGAGTTCCGGAGAAACATCTACTTCTGCTTTATTGACTAAGCCAAAGCCTTTGACTGCGTGGATCACAATAAACTGTAGAAAATTCTGAAAGAGATGGGAATATCAGACCACCTGACCTGCCTCCTGAGAAATCTGTACGCAGGTCAGGAAGCAACAGTGAGAACTGGACATGGAAGAGTGGCTGCTGCTGCTAAGTCATGTCCGACTCTGTGCGACCCCATAGATGGCAGCCCACCAGGCTCCTCTGTCCACAGGATTCTCCAGGCAAGAATAGTGGAGTGGGTTGCCATTTCCTTCTCCAATGGAACAATGCATTGGTTCCAAATTGGGAAAGGAGCACGTCAAGGCTTTATATGGTCACCCTGATTATTTAACTTCTATGCAGAGTACATCATATGAAATGCCAGGCTGGATGAAGCACAAGCTGGAAGTAAGATTGCTGGGAGAAATATCAATAAATTCAGATATGCAGATGACACCACCATTATGTCAGAAAGTGAAGAAGAACTAAAGAGCCTCATGAAGAAAATGAAAGAGGAGGGTGAAAAAGTTGGTTTAAAACTCAACATTCAGAAAACTAAGATCATGGCATCCGGTCCCATCACTTCATGGCAAATGAATGGGGAAACAATGAAACAGTGACAGACTTTATTTTCTTGGGTTCCAAAATCACTGCAGATGGTGACTGCAGCCATGAAACTAAAAGATGCTTACTCCTTGGAAGGAAAGTTATGACCAACCTAGACAGCATATTAAAAAGCAGAGACATTACTTTGCTAACAAAGGACCATCAAAGGTATGGTTTTTCCAGTAGTCATGTATGGATGTGAGAGGTGGATCATTAACAAAGCTGAGCAAGGAAGAATTGATGCTTTTGATCTGTGGTGTTGGAGAAGCCTCTTGAGAGTCCTTTGGGTTGCAAGGAGATCCAACTAGTCTATCCTAAAGGAGATCAGTCGTGGGTGTTCATTGGAAGGACCAATGCTGAAGCTGAAGCTCCAATACTTTGGCCACCTGATGCAAAGAACTGACTCATTTGAAAAGACCCTGATGCTAGGAAAGACTGCAGTTGGGAGAAGGGGACGACAGAGGATGAGATGGTTGGATGGTATCACTGACTCTATGGACATGAGTTTGAGCAAGCTTCCGGAGTTGGTGATGGACAGGGAAGGCTGGTGTGCTGCAGTCCATGGGGTCGCAAATAGTTGGGCACAAGTGAGCGACTGAATTGAACTGAAACATTGAAAAGGCAGGGCAGAGTAAGTAGTTAGGGTTGGCTGGTTTAAATAATTCCAGCAGGCTTTGGGGCCCAGGAGCTCTCTCTAGATCTCTGGTTCCTGGCCTTGAATTGATATAGAGCAGGGGAAATATGGGCTGGGTGTTTAAGGGTTCGGTAAGGAGGTGATTGACTTGCATATGAGAGGCATGCTGTCAAGTAAGTTGTTTTTGTTCTTTTTCCCCTATTGAATGCATTATTTTTATTCTATCAGTAGGGAAAGTCAGAAGAAACTGGCCCTTTTTCTATCTTCAGGTACTAGCTCTCTGTAAGAGGAGCAATATTTTTCTGGGTCTTTAAGGCCCCCAAGATGTCAAAACATAAAATACAGAAAATTTAAAACATGATTATTATGCATAGATCCATTCGTAAGCCTCTTTTTCCTCCCCAGCCTTCCAACCGTCCTCTTTCCAGAATCCTTACCAACCGACCAATCCAGCCATTTGCCACGGGGCTTCCAAGGAGACACAGGAGACTTGGGTTCAAGCCCTGGGTTGGGAAGATCCCTTAGAGGAAGAAATGGCAACCCTCTCAAGCATTCTTGCCTGGAAAATTCTATGGAGAGAGGAGCCTAGCGGGCTACAGTCCGTGAAGTCACAAAGAGTCAGACTCAAATGAGCATGCAGCACAGGAGTTTGTATTACCTAAAGCCACTTTTCCCCCCCCCCCCCCCCCCACAAAGTAGATGAATCTTTGGTGCATTTCTGCTCTTTAGGCCAACTTGTGCCTAATCTTGGGTCTAGGATCTCCGTCTAACAACAGATTGCTGCTAGGCCGCCAGACCCTAATACGTGACAGGTTTGATAGAAACCAGCTCATAATGAGCAACTAGCATCACCACAGTCCCTTGTTGTCTCTTAGTCAGACAGTCATCTTCACCAAGACTTAGTAACACACTGGGAGCTGGTTTTTCAAACGGTGAGTAATTCTCTGCTATGGATTCTCTAGTCTCTGCTAGACTTTCTCTAGAATTCTAGGAGTCTCTCTTGTCATTTTCCTACTGGGACTTACCACAAGTCCCATATCTTCCACAATTAGTGACTCTTCTGATATCACAGAGTCTGCTGATTCATATGGCCCTAGTAAGAGGAATATTTGTACAGCCTGAACCTGCTACAGAGCCTTTTACTGCTCTGGGCCTCATGTAAAACTGGAAGCCTTCCTTGCCACTCAGTAAATGGATTGAATGAATATTCCCATTGGGATATCCCAATGTAACATAGGGCTTTCCTGGTGGCTCAGGTGGTAAAGCATCTGCCTCCAATGCAGGAGACCCATCTTACATCTTTGGGTCGGGAAGATTCCTTGAAGAAGGGAATGGCTACCCACTCTAGTATTCTTTCCTAGAGAATCCCATGGACACAGGTGGGGTCCTCTGTGGGGTCTCAGAGTCAGACACAACTGGTCGACTAACACTTCTACTTTCAGTGGAGTATAATGCCTCTAAAATTACTAGGCACTGTTTTCTTCTTAGTGGTAGAAAATTTAAAGTGTAGTAATATGTTTTTTATTTTTGAAAGGATGTCCTGTAATGCCCAAGATTAAAGATCAGAAACATTTTCTGAGCCAGAGTAAATATTTTAAGACCTTGTGGGCCAGATAACCTGTTCTAACTACCCAACTCTGCCATTGTAACATGAAAGCAACCACAACCTATATAAGCAAATGGGTATGACTGTGTTCTAATTAAAATTTACAAAAATAGGTGGTGGGGCAGATTTTGCCCTAGACCACCAGATTTCTAAAAGCTTCACCAATATGGTAGGCCCGTGATGGGTCTGTCTACCATTCTCCAGAGAATAAATGTCACTTCTTACTCTTCCAGTCCAACTAACATGGTATCATGGATATGCTGAACTAGTGTGATGTTCTGAGGAATATACAGATGGTCCAGGTCACAATACAAATAGCAAGAGAGTTAACTTAGTCCTAGGGCAAAGCCATAGATGTACACAATGGTCTACCCCATGTGAATGGAAACCACTTCTTTTCCTCCTTTATCCCATAAGCATCTTCAGTATCAAGCCCCGTGTATAATCCACTGGCTCCTGTGTATATTTAGTCTTTGCCATACTTTTGGCCCCTAGTCTCTTTCCTCTCATAGCAGGCCCAGCATGTCTCTGGCTGGTTTATGCTGTGACTTGATCCTATTTATAGGTCTGGTAGCGGGGGGGGTGGAGGTGGGATAGAACTCAAGCAGGCATGTGTTTCCTCACCAGGCAGAAATCTCTGTGCTATCTTCAAGCAAAGGGCACTGTCCCAGCTTTTAATGGGGAGGAATACGTCACTGCTGCAGGCCCAGAGAATTGCAGGAGACCTAAGGGTTCAAGGTTTCAGAGGCATCAATGAGGACCCTAATGCTGGTGTGGCAGCTCCGTCAGTGTTGAAAACTTTCTTTCTTTCTTAGAGCTCTGCTTTTCTAAGTCCTGGGCCCAATCCTAATGCTTTCTGCCATCTGGCTGTGTCTCTATATGCTGTCAAGGAGTCCCTCTTGCTTTCACACTTTGCCTTATTGTCTTTCTTAATACGCTAACAGTCTCCAGCAACACGCATCCAGATTCCATTGTCCTTATAATTATATCCCCCAAATCTCTCAAGCACCTGAGATATTGCCCCTACTAGTAAATTCCCTTCCTCTAGTATCTCAACCTAATTCAACTCTAATAGAAGTTTTAACAGTCATGTGACTATAACACTCCAGGGGCTCATTGCCAGCTGGCCAACAGGTGGCCCAGTTCCTAACCCTCATTTTAAGGCCCCTTTCCTATACTCCTGGTATCACAGACAGACATGCCCATGAAGCACATAGTGAGACTCTGAGATTTTCATGCAAGAGATTGAGTGAGGGGTACTCTCTGGAATAATGCTTGTGAGCAGCGAGGGAAGCAGGGTTGGGCAGAGGGAGAATATGAACTATAATGCAGTTGCAAAGGCCTCTGCCCATCAGGAGCTATGGAGCTGGAATGCCCCTGATAGGCTGTCCCAATTCAGCAAGAGGATCAAGATTTTGTATCTCTCACATTGACCAACACTGGATATGAGCTGCTCCCTGGGAGTAGGTGTAAACTTGGGTGAACCAGCCTCCTTCAGCCAAGGGCATTCTGGCAGCAGGAGCCAGTTATAAACCATCAGAGGCCAACACTTCTGGCATCTGAGTGCCTTGGTCCCAAGGGAGATCTAGTTGGGTAATACATCACAGCATCCTTACTAGGGGTTTTATTAAATATCACCCACTTGGTGTCCATGGAAAAAACATTACCATACAGTAAAGACAGTAGAGCAAAGAATGGCTTGAACCTGAGTTGCCAAATCAATCCTGGGATAACTTCTCTCATAAATTCTCTAATAAGATAACCTTTCCATTGAAGGGGCTTCCCAGGTGGCACTCTCCAAGTGGTAAAGAATCTGCCTACCAATGTAGGAGACATTCTTTACTCTTAGTAACCTGATTTTCTCCCATTTTTCCTCCCCTCAATATAATAGACATAAGAGATGCAGGTTCGATCCCTGGGTCAGGTAGATCCCCTGGAGAAGGGAATGGCAACCCACTCCAGTATTCTTGCCTCAAGAAATCCATGGATAGAGGAGCCTCCTGGGCTACAGTTCATGGGGTCGCAAAGAGTTGGACATGATTTAGCAACTTAAGACACTGTAATTTTTTAATTTTTAACTTTTCATTTTTAAATTAAAAGTATAGATTATTAATCTTTAGCTACACAGGCTCCTATTCTTTTCATATCTGTGGATGCCACATACCCCTTCCCAGTTTGATCACATAGATGTATAGAGGATTAGTAAACAATGTTGTGAAAGTTTGGCGTGAAAAACTGTATTCATTTTCTTGCAACCCAAAGCATTCTAACACATGTGTGCATTGCATTACTTCAGTTAACTCCCAGTTACTCTGAAGTTGATATTAATCCATTTCAAAATTATACAATTAAAGTTTAGGGTAACTTCCCCAAGGTCACACAGCTTAGAAATCAGTGGAATCTAGTCTAAAATGTCACACCATCTAAATCCAAACTCCCTGCTGTTTTCCATTTAAAAAACATCTATGTGGTCAAACTGGGCAGAGGCATGTGGGATCCCCAGATCTGAAAAGAATAGGAGCCGGTGTAGCTAAAGATTCAATATGTATCAGAAGAACTGCCCTTAAGAACCTCCCTGCTTCCTGAGTTGTGGCTCCCAAATCCCATGTCCACATCCTAGTTTCTAGAACCTGTAAGTGTGAACTTATGTAGAAAAAGGTCTTTGTAGTGGTCATTAACTTCAGGTTTTGAGATAAGGAGAGCTCTTTGGGTTGTCTCTGTGGACCCTGAATCCAATGACAAGAGTCCTCATAAGGGACACACAGTGGAGACTGGGCTTGGAGGGAACGCAGCGACAGCCAAGGGTCACTGAAAGGGCAAGGACAATCCCCTCTAGCACAATCCTGCCAACACCTGGATTCTGGACTTCCGGCCTGCAGAACAATAAGGGAATAAATTCCTACTGTTATACACACCAAGTTTGTGTTACTCTGTTATGGCAGCCTCAGTAAACTAATACATCTGTGATCTTTCTTTCATTCTAAAAACACGTTTCCTTTCTCACATGAAGGTAATTAGTGTGCCTTTCTCTTATGTTTGGTTGAGCGTATTCCTTATGTAGTAAATTTCTAATGGAATCCTTTACATTTTGAAGATAAGAGTATAAACAATTTCCTTAGCAGAAGTTGAATATCTGTAGATATTTGAATGAATGCTTTCCCTAGAAGGAGGTCCACAGCCATTGTATTTACAATACAGTCTCCATAGGATCCAAAGAACTTTAAGGATTTATGAAAAAGAGTTGGGCAAATGAAAGAATGAGAGGCACCCAAGCTCTAGGAGAAGCAAGAACAAAGACTATAATAAAGAAATGACGTTTCCAGCGCTTGAAAGCGGGAATAACCCAGTGTTTCTGGTTAGAAGACTGGAAATCCATGTCTTTAGAAATAAGATTTGGTTTCCTCATGCATGAGGATGAGGAAGCCAGAGTTACAGAAGTATTATAAAGGAGGATACAAAACACAAAGTCAGACAGCCCCAAGTCCTTTCTGAATAGGGGGTTAGGAGATTAGAGCAAAATTCATATTTCTGTAGTTGAATCTTGTAGGTGACTGAAAAAGGTGTATTCCGTTTCAATGACAAACTGTTATCTCAAGAATTATTTCTATTATATCGCAAGGAGGAAAAATGGGAGAAAATCAGGTTACTAAGAGTAAAGAATGGTATGAACTTAAGTCTGACTGTATAAAGGGAAGGAATGGAATATTTTATGAGCCTGTCTCTGTGAAAACCTAGGTGATGGGATTAAGAGGATTTGGAATAGTCATAGACAGAATCTTGGTTGCCAAAACCTCAAGCCCCAGGTGAGAGCTGCTCCAACCAAAGACCTTACAGACTGCCTCCCAGGTAACAAATGAGCTAGAATCAGCTGCTTTATTCCCATATAGTACTTGACAGGTTGGGCTAAAAACAGGAAGATAAGAGGGAGAAGTGCTGTGAGAGAAGCTCTGCTTCCCAGAAAATTGGAAGAGTCCCTGTGACCTTCTATAACAAAATCACGAAGTGTTTTGATACAAATTAGTCCAGGCTGGACTGCTCCTCTGCTGGTGCCAAGAGGAGCAGGTGAAATAGGAAGCCTGATTTTCAGCATATGGTTCACAATTGCAACCACAAGAAAACACCTGTTGGGCTGCATCCTGTGACCCGCAACCCTTGGAGTTGCACAGCCTGGAGACTGAAGAGCCCAGAGACAGCAACAGAGACAATAACAGCTTATTGGGAATTCAGTTCAGTTCAGTCGTGTCTGACTCTTTGCGAACCCATGAACCACAGCATGCCAGGCCTCGCTGTCCATCACCAACTCTCCGAGTTCACCCAAACCCATGTCCATTGAGTTGGTGATGCCAACCAACCATTTCATCCTCTATCATCCCCTTCTCCTGTTGCCCTCAATCTTTCCCAGCATCAGGGTCTTTGCCAATGAGTCAACTCTTCTCATGAGGTGGCTAAAGTATTGGAGTTTCAGCTTCAACATCAGTCCTTCCAGTGAACAGCCAGGACTGATCTCCTTTAGGATGGACTGGTTGGAACTCCTTGCAGTTCAAGGGACCCTCTAGAGTCTTCTCCAACGCCACAGTCCAAAAGCATGAATTCTTCAGCACTCAGCTTTCTGTATAGTCCCACTCTCACATCCATACATGACTACTGAAAAACCATAGCCTTGACTGGACAGACCTTTGTTGACAAAGAAATGTCTCTGCTTTTTAATATGCCATCTAGATTGGTCATAACTTTCCTTCCAAGGAGTAAGCGTCTTTTAATTTCATGGCTGCAATCGCCATCTCCAGTGATTTTGGAGCCCCTCAAAATAAAAGTTTGACACTGTTTCCAATGTTTCTCCATCAATTTGCCATGAAGTGATGGGACCGGATGCCATGATCATAGTTTTCTGAATGTTGAGCTTTAAGCCAACTTTTTCACTCTCCTCTTTCATTTTCATCAAGAGGCTCTTTAGTTCTTCTTCACTTTCTACCACAAGGGCGGTGTCATCTGCATATCTGAGGTTATTGATATTTCTCCCAGCAATCTTGATTTCAGCTTGTGCTTCTTCCAGCCCAGCATTTGTCATGATGTACTCTGCAGATAAGTTAAATAAGCAAGGTGACAATATACAGCCTTGATGTACTCCTTTTCCTATTTGGAACCAGTCTGTTGTTCCATGTCCAGTTCTACCTGTTGCTTCCTGACATGCATACAGGTTTCTCAAGAGGCAGGTCAGGTGGTATGGTATTCCCATCTCCTTCAGAATTTTCCACAGTTTATTGTGATCCACACAGTCAAAGGCTTTGGCATAGTCAATAAAGCAGAAGTATATGTTTTTCTGGAACTCTCTTGCTTTTTCGATGATCCAGTGGATGTTGGCAATTTGATGTCTGGTTCCTCTGCTTTTTCTAAATCCAGCCTGAACATCTGGAAGTTCACAGTTCATGTATTGCTGAAGCCTAGCTTGGAGAATTTTGAGCATTACTTTACCAGCATGTGAGATGAGTGCAATTGTGCAGTACCTTCAGAATTTTTTGGCATTTTCTTTCTTTGGGATAGGAATGAAAACGGACCTTTTCCAGTCCTGTGGCCACTGCTGAGTTTTCCAAATTTGCTGACACATTGAGTGCAGCACTTTCACAACATCATCTTTTATGATTTGTAATAGCTCAACTGGAGTTTCATCACCTCCACCAGCTTTTTTCATAGTGATGCCTCCTAAGGCCCACTTGACTTAGCATTCCAGGATGTCTGGCTCTGACTCTCACACCATTATTGTTATCTGGGTCATGAAGATCTTTTTTGTACGGTTCTTCTGTGTATTCTTGCCACCTCTTCTTAACATCTTTTGCTTCTGTTAGGTCCATACCATTTATTTCTTTATTGAGCTCATCTTTGTATAAAATGTTTTCTTGGTATCTCTAATTTTCTTGAAGAGATCTCTAATCTTTCCCATTCTGTTGCTTTCCTCTGTTTCTTTGCATTGATTGCTGAAGAGGCTTTCTTCATGCTATTCTTTGGAACTCTGCATTCAGATGCTTATATCTTTCCTTTTCTCCTTTGCTTTTCATTTTTCTTTTCACGGCTATTTGTAAGGCCTCCTTAGACAGCCATTTTGCTTTTTTGCATTTCTTTTTCTTGGGGATGGTCTTGATCCCTGTCTCCTCTACAGTGTCATGAACCTCCGTCAATAGTTCATCAGGCACTCTGTCTATCAGATCTAGTCCCTTAAATCTATTTCTCACTTCTACTATATAATCATAAGGGATTTGAATTAAATACCTGAATGGTCTAGTGATTTTCCCCACTTTCTTCAATTTACGTCTGAATTTGGCAATAAGGAGTTCATGATGTGAGCCACAGTCAGCTCCCAGTCTTGTTTTTGTTGACTGTATAGAGCTTCTCCAGCTTTGGCTGCAAAGAAAATAATCCATCTGATTTCGGTGTTGGCCATCTGGTGATGTCCATGTGTAGAGTCTTCTCTTGTGTTGGAAGAGGGTGTTTGCTATCATCAGTGCATTCTCTTGGAAAAACTCTATTAACCTTTGCTCTGCTTCATTCTGTACTCCAAGACCAAATTTGCCTGTTATCCAGGTGTTTCTTGACTTCCTACTTTTGCATTCCAGTCCCCTATAATGAAAAGGACATCTTTTGGGGGTATTAGCTAAAAGGTCTTGTAGGTCTTCATAGAGCTGTTCAACTTCAGCTTCTTCAGCGTTACTGGTCAGGACATAGACTTGGATTACCATGATATTGAATTGCTTGCCTTGGAAACAAAGATCATTCTGTCGTTTTTGAGACTGCATCCAAGTACTGCCTTTCAGACTCTTTTGTTGACTATGATGGCTACTCTATTTCGTCTAAGGGGTTCCTGCCCACAGTAGTAGATATAATGGTCATCTGAGTTAAATTCTCCCATTCCAGTCCATTTTAGTTCACTGATTCCTAGAATGTTGACATTCACTCTTGCCATCTCCTGTTTGACCACTTCCAATTTACCTTGATTCATGGACCTAACATTCCAGGTTCCTATGCAATGTTGCTCTTTACAGCATCAGACCTTGCTTCTATCACCAGTCACACCCACAACTGGGTGTTGTTTTTGCTTTGGCTCCATCCCTTCATTCTTTCTGGAGTTATTTCTCCATGGGTCTCCAGTAGCATATTGGGCACCTACCGACCTGGGGAGTTCATCTTTTAGTGTCCTATCTTTTTGCCTTTTCATACTGTTCATGGGGTTCTCAAGGCAAGAATACTGAAGTAGTTTGCCATTCCCTTCTCCAGTGGACCACGTTTTGTCAGAACTCTCCACCATGACCCATCCGTCTTGGGTGGCCCCACACGGCATGGCTTAGTTTCACTGAGTTAGACAAGGTTGTGGTCCGTGTGATGAGATTGGCTAGTTGTCTGTGATTGTGGTTTCAGTCTGTCTGCCCCCTGATGCCCTCTCTCAGTGCCTACTGTCTTACTTGGGTTTCTCTTACCTTGGACGTGGGGTATCTCTTCCTGACTGCTCCACCAAAGCACAGCCACTACCCCTGACCTTGGATGAGTAGTAGCTCCTCTCTGTCACTCCTCCACCATGCAGCCCCATTGCTCAAACAGTAAGGTGTCTTCCTATAACATGGGAGACCCGGGTTTGATCCCTGGGTCAGGAAGATCTCTGGAGAAGGAAATGGCAACCCATTCCAGTACTTTTGCTGGAAAATCCCATAGATGGAGGAGCCTGGTGGACTATAGTCCATGGGGTTGCAAAGAGTCAGAAATGACTGAGTGACTTCACTTATTGGGAATTAGCACATCCAAAACAAAGGTTCTAGAGCCGCACCCAACTATGTCTGACAGATGGCAGACAGGAAGGACATGGAAATCTTTGTTTCTTTGGGGAGAAAGAGGCTATGATTTATAGGGAGTATTGATGTCAGGCTAGCTCATCAGACCAGGGAAACCAGCAGCTGGGGCAGGGGGCAAGCATGTAGGCAGTTACTCATTAAGCCCTATGATTCAGAGAATTGGACAGTGACATGAATGAAGCAGGGACTGGTCAAGCAGGGGATGAACAGAGAACAAGAGAGCAGCCATCTTAAATGACCTTACCATGCACTCCACACTCCTCTATACACAGCACGTCTCTTGCCATGTTGGTTCACCCCTCTGCAACCCAGATACCACAAATGCAGTACAGACACCAGCAGCTAAAGAATATCAAGAGTAAGCCAGACACTTGTGTCAGTTTTCCATGCAAGTCCAGAGGGCAACAAGAGCATCTCACTGTTGACCCAGCAATCAGACTCATTCTGCAGTGTGGCCGTCACTGTTGTATGGCAGGAACAGATTCCCTCTGGTCAGACTAAGGATGAAATGTGAGATGTTTAACAGACAGAATATAGGGAAGATCATGACCATTAAACAGACTACAAGTAGTAACAGCATTCTAGGTCATACCACCCCTGCCTGTGGGCTTTGTCCTGGCCAGCAGCACCATCCCACCTGTCCACCCTCAGTGCCCACAGCCAGGGAAAAATCCAGGAGAGGTGGCATAACAACAAAACACAGGGTTAATATTGGGTTGGCCTAAAATATTTCAGGTTTTTCCATAACATCTTACAGAAAAAGTCAAATGAACTCTTTGGTCAACCCAATACAATGGTGATTGTCTCCAGTAGAGAGGCCCAGATTAGTCCCTAGGAGTCTTAAGTGGGGCCAGGTAGAAGACAAATGAAACTGTAAGTCCTTTTTTAATCCTATTCCCCATGATGCAGCAAAACCAAAGCACTGGGGACTTACCCACCAGTCCCACAGCCTTTCTATGGTGTATTCCCCTCAGCATAGACCCTGTGACCAGGGTAAAAGTGAGTTATTGTCCTGACCCATAGTTGGCAGTGGTCCTTTGGTGGGCAGCAGTTGAAGCTGGATGGTGTGGGCTGGTTGCCTCTGGGTTAACATGGTACAGGCACTGGGACAATTGTTCCTGGGTGTGTCCATGTGTTGGGAACCTCAACTATTGTTGAAGTAGCCCCTTCATTCTTCCCATTAGTCTGGCAGCAGTGAGGTGGTGAGGCAGGTGGAAACACCAGTATATGACTTCTTATCAGCCCAGCCTATGAATGAACTTCATGGCTGGCAAAGTAGGATCCTTGCTTACCATCAGTACCAATGGGTACCCTGTGTGTCATGCATGCACAGCTGTCTAGACTCTGAACAGTCATTCTTCTTGTGGATTAATGACTCAGGTATGCCTGCTGTAATGTCTTCCACCTGTTTTAAGGCACTGTAGGCCACATATCATTGCTGTTACATTACACTGCATCCTTCAGAGCTGGAGCCAGGAGTCCAAGGGCACTCTATTATTTTGTCATTGTCACAGGCCCCAAACAGACCCTTCCAGGTAACTGGCCACATCCAATTTTCAAATCTGTCTCTGAGTTAATATTGCTAAAACCTGTGTTAATGGCTTATTTTTTAAGGATGGTAGGTTTGGGAGTATGCTTATTTTACCTGACCAGCTAACACCCAAGTGTTTGATAGATGATCCAAGTCCTGGCATTTTGTCTGTATTCCTCAGCCACCCCATGCAGTCAGATAAGCCATGAGCACAGGGCTATTTTTGAACTGTAAGGAGACTGAGGTTTATGGAGTATCATCAATGTAATGGAAGAGGAAGACAGGTCTCATTGTGGTCAACTGCCACACACCCACATGCTGGTGGACAGTCACCTCTGGGTTATTCACACAACTTTTCATTCCCTGTCCTTATTTCCTGATATCTCAGCACTCATGGGAGTTTCCTTGGCCTCTTGGCTGGGTTGCCAATTGTTGGGCTGCACCCACAGGCCTGCAAGCCCTGTAGTTGCCCAGGCTCAAGACTGAAGATAGAGCCCAGAGACAGCGCCAGAGACACCAATGGTTTGATGTCTTGTAAGTCCAAAACAAAGGGTCCTGGAGCAACAGTCCGCCATGTTTGGCAAACAACAGGCAGGATATGGCTGCAGTCTTCACTATTTAGGGGAGGATGCTACCCTTTATATGGGGAATTGACATCAAGCTGGCTCATCAGTTACCAGGGAGACCAGCAGCTGGGGCAGAGGACAAGCACATAGGCAGTTACTGATTAAGCCCTCTGATTCAGAGGATTGGATAGCCATGTGAGTGAAGCAGTCATGTGGTTGAGCAGAAGCTGTACAGAAAATAAGAGAACAGCTATCTGGAATGGCTTGACCACACAAAACAGGAAATCGGTCCTTAAAATTTTCACAGACTACAGACTTTCCTGCCACACACCTGGGATATAACCTCCAATAGTTCTTTTGCAACTCATTACAATAAATGCATATATGTATAAAGTAAACTACAATTTCTAAGAATTCTGCTCTTCTCTGAAACAAATATAGTATTTCTAAGATTTATATGACCATTGAGTAAAATGGGACTAATTAAGTTTTTTCTTTTTCTTTTTTAGGAAAAATTATGTTAGAATCTAAAATCCTCTTTGCGCAGAATTATCAAATCAGCAGGGGAATAAAATGTACCAGCCATTTGGCCAAGTAAGTTACATGATGTAGAAGCACATTTTGTACAAGAGTAATCAATACAGCACAAAACTTTCTATATCACAGTACTTCATCCTTCTTATCTCATGTTCTTTGTTAAGCAGCGGCAGCTTGAGAATGACCTGCAGTACCTTCTAGAGATTGCTGCCCTCGGATCTCCCATCTCTCATCTCACCCACAAAGTCCAATTATAACTTTCCATGTAGGTCTAAAAACAAATGAAAAGAAGGCAGGATTTTTTATTAACAAACACATACAGAAATTTATGTGTCAGGTGTAAAAACTACCACATGCTCAGTTGCACAGATGTGTCTGACTGTGGTCTCATAGACTGTAGCCCACCAGGTTGTTCTGTCCATGAAATTTTCCAGGCAAGAATACTAGAGTGGGTTGCCATTTCCTCCTCCAGGGGAATCTTCTTGACTCAGGAATCGAACCCTTATCTCTTACGTCTCCTGCTTTGGCAGGTGGATTCTTTACCATTGTGCCACCTCAGAAGCCCCCTTACTACCATGGTACTTTACAGACATTAATTCATTTAACCCTCAAAAAAACCTATGAGGTAGGTTCTACATGTTCACCTCAATTTCACAGATGAGGAAACTTGTCGCAGAGCTAGTAAGAGATGGGGTCAGGATTTAAATGAGATTATGTAATCAAGCATGGCACCTTAAGTAATAGTATTATAAAAGTGAATGCAGAATTGTCAAATAATACCAAGTACTCATGGGTATGTATTTATAAAAAGGGAGACAAAAAATTTAAATAAATGGAGATCTTTAACTGCTGTTCAGTTGCTCAGTCATGTCCACCTTTTGCGACCCCATGGACTGCAGCACACCAGGCTTCCCTGTCCTTCACCATTCCCTGAAGTTTGCTCAAACTCATGTCCATTGAGTCAGTGATGCCATCCAACCACCTCATCCTCTATCATCCCCTTCTCCTCCTGCCTTCAATCTTTCCCAGCATCCAGGTCTTTTCCAATGAGTCAGCTCTTCATATCAGGTGGTCAAAGTATTGTAGCTTCAGCTTCAGCATCAGTATCAGTTTTTCCAATGAATATTCAGGGTTGATTTCCTTTAGGATTAACTTGTTTGAACTCCTTGCTGTCCAAGGGACTCTCAAGAGTCTTCTCCAACACCACAGTCTGAAGGCATCAATTCTTCAGCCTTCTTTATGGTCCAACTCTCACATCCATACATGACTACTGGAAAAACCATAGCTTTGTCTAGATGGGCCTTTGTTGGCAAAGTAAAGTCTCTGCTTTTTAATATGCTGTCTAGTTTTGTCATAGCTTTTCTTCTAAGGAGCAAGCATCTTTTAATTTCATGGGTACAGTCACCATCCACAGTGATCTTAGAGCCCAAGAAAATAAAGTCTGTCACTGTTTCCATGGTTTCCCCATCTGTTTGCCATGAAGTGATGGGAGTAGATGCCATGATCTTAGTTTTCTAAATGTTGAGTTTTAAGTCAGCTTTTTCACTCTATTCTTTCACCTTCATCAAAAGGCTCTTTTATTCCTCTTTGCTCTTTGCCATTAGGGTGGTGTCATCTGCATATCTGAGTTTATTGATATTTATCCTGGCAGTCTTTATTCCAGCCTGTACTTCATCCAGCCTGGTATTTCATATGATGTACTCTGCATGTAAGTTAAATAGGCAGGGTGATAATACACCTGCATTTCATGTGATATACTCTGCCTATAAGTTAAATAAGCAGGGTGACAATTTTTTAACGGAGGAAGGTTATCTAGGATGTTTGTGTAAATAACTTTGAGTCATGGGTTTCTAAAATTCCAGTTTATGAAGCTTTATGGTATATGTACAACACTAGTGTTAGTTTACTGATGTATAAAGATAGCCACCATTCAAATATGCATATATCTTTAAATCATCAATTATATTTATTTCTCTGATTATGAAAGTAATAAATTTTCATATCTGGAAGATTCAGAAAATCACAAGACAAATATAAAAATCACTCACAATCCCACCATCCAGAAATCATCACTGCTGACACATTCATACATATAGTCTTTAGTCTTCTTTCTATATGTATATTCAACCACCTTAATGACTTACCATTTATTAAATGTGACTCTTTGTGCCAAAGTGATGCATTATTCAAAGAGAAACAATTTACACTTTTTTCCAATGCCTCAGTGTGTACTAAACATTCTTTAAGGGCTGTAAAAGTCATAAAACCAATACATTAAAATTGGAAAAGTACTTTTAAAGTAGAAATAAACTCCCAATAATACATATGCTAGAGCATACTTAAGAACTCAAGTATTCAGTCTAATTGAAGTCACAATGGTGATATTTTTCCAACTATTACTTTATCATTACATTTTCTGCATTGCCAAGGAGCAAGTTTTAGCATCAGTAGGATGAAAGCAATGCTGGTTTCTTAAATTTGTTCACAAGATTAACTGTTATCACACCTCCATTGATTCATGATTATCTTCCTATTGAATGTATTCTAAAGCTCCTCTAAGATAGGAAGGCCCAAGACTGCTAAAATGAAATACTGATTTATGGTTATTCTAATACTATTCAGCATTTGTGAAGTAAACTGTATCTGCAAAGCATGTTTTAATTACTAATCCCAAAATACTCTGCTGAGCTAGGTATAGAAGAATTCTTTCATATAGGAGGAAAATGAACACTATAAATCAACATACTATGTTGAAATTTTGCATGGCTACGCACTATGATTTCCAACATAACAAGTGGCTTAAGGAATGCTTGAATGGAGCATGGACTCCCACTGGTGGCCACAATGTCACAGCCTTGAAGTCACCTTCCTCTTGACTGTACCAGTAATTCTGCCATATGGATTGTCTAATGGTAACAAGACCTGTAGAAAAACCACAGGGCAACTTCAGAGACACTGAAGAGAGATGAGGTGATTTTCCAGAAAATTAAAAGATTTTTTTCAAAAATTTTTAATTATCAGGATATAAATGTTTCTCAGATGCATTACATATCCCTGCTTTTTAAACAGGATGTAGTGAACATAATGTGGCCTTTGCTTGATGACTCACTTTGAACATCAATCATCGTCCAATGCTGCAGTAGTGTCATGCCCTCGGGAACAGCTGAGGTCCTCAGGACTCTTAGCCCAATGCTAAACGGCTCCAGACTGCTCTGCATTTGCAGTTCCCCTGTCCTCCACTCTGTCATTAGTCACGTCTCTGCTGTTTTCTTTGTGTCCTGACTCCCTGCTTCTCATCTGTTGCCCTCACTCTGTAGGCACTTGCTGAGTGAGGGCCCAAGAGTGACCAGCCATCCTCAAGGTGCAAACACAGACATGCGGACAGCTTGTCACCCCCTTGGGTGCCCTTACACAGAGCCTGACCCAAAGGACCTCAGGCCTTCCTGCCTGCAGGTCTCCAGGGGAAGTTTTGAGTCTGACTTCTTAGGGCAAAAGACACAGTGGCCTAGGTCTACCGGAACATCATCGAGCTAGGATCACTGCAGGCCTGGGGTATCAGGAGCCTTGGGAAATGCTCCTCCTTAGGTTGGGGTTCCTGAGCTAAGCACTGCTCTAGCCATGAGCTTGAGCCTTTCTCTGTTTAGGGCCCATTGGTTTCATCTTTGCTGAACATGTCCCTTTTCTGTGCTTTAGAAAGTAAGCTGTCAAAAAAGTCTTTATATCCAAATTAACAGTGGCATTCTGGGAATCTACATCCCCTCCAACCTCTGAGGTAAACAGTGCTGCCTCTCCTTCCAGCTGAATGGACAGGGACTGTCCTCCTCTGCAACTCGGGCCCTGTTTCAGCCATACCAGGCACCTCAGCATGACCTTACTTCCCAGCGCTGCTCCCCAGCCTCCCTCACAGCTGTCTCAGTACACAGCGTGATGGAGCATGATGCACAGAACAGAAACAAGGTACCTGGCCAGGCGGCTGTGACTGATGAGGCTCCTGGGGCAGCAGGCCCAGAAGGTAGGACCTTCTGGACACCCTTCGCTGACCTTTTTCCATCAAAGGAGATGACTCTCTGGCTGCGCAGCCACGGTAATAGAGGGTCCCTTCCTATCTCACTTCCTCAACACACTAGAAGCAGCCAACAGAATGGTGATTTTTTTAGCACATTTGAAGCCCATGGGAAGATGGATTAGAGAAGTCCTGCTGGTCTGAGAGTGATCCAGGTGGGGAGGGACAGTTCTGATCTCCCAGGACTGAGCACGGCAGGCTATCTGTTGGGACTGCAGGCTGCCTAGTGAAACACACTAACTTGGCTGAACCTTCTGCCATGGCTAAAAGCAAGTCATGGCTAACTGTTTTTTTAAGGCCTGGCTTCCTTTTGAAAACTGAACTTCCTTGTCTTGCCTGCTGTAACTGCAATTAGAAACACAAATATCTTTCGTTTTGTGTGTGTTTATTGCATGCTACTCACTGATTATTTAAAAGTTAGGGATCATGGCAATAAAACCAACACGATAATGTAAAGAAAAAAAACTGCAAAAAAATAAAATAAAATTGACAAAGGTAAAAAAAAAAAGTTAGGGGTGATAGAAGAAAATAAAAAGATAATCTTTTTCCTTTCTTATCATCACTTTGTGATGGAAAAATAATGAAGCTGTGACCTTCTGTGGCACCTTTTGGAGACGTGGATCTCAGAGCTGTTTCTTTGGGCACACTCTGTTCTTTCTTTGTCTTTTACTCTCTGCAACTTTCAAACCTCCTCTATAAGTATTCATCCACTTCTAGGGCATCCCAGCCTCAGATATTAAAAGGCCAGAATCTAAGTGGGCTCTTTAAACAGTTTCAGCTATAAATATCCCAACAGCAACAGCTATTAAGAGTTGTGGCAGTTGGATCACCCTAAGTTTACAAAGAGGGCTAAAAAGTAGGCAAGGCAGGGGAAATGTGCTTTAAATATTTTAAAAGTTCTCTTACCTCTTGCTTGTTGATCAGTCCCATTTTGGACATGTCTATGTTAAAGTAGTGAATGTTTGGCAGACTGATTTCCATATCTTCTATCTGGAATCCACAATAATACATATCAGGTTGGAAAACTGGGAATCTGTCTCTATCACCACTCACCCCCAACCTCCAACTAGTTCATTACTCAGATTCCACCTCTGTCTCTGGGAAACCCTCTGATGTTCCTCTACTGCTTGACACTGTTCTCTCTAGCTAGTACTATTATTAAATGATGGACTCACTCCTCCCTCCGTATATGAAATCCATTTCTCAGAAAAGTAAAATCTCTTGGGGTCAGACACCTGGGAAATATTCAGCATCCAGCTGGTCTCCAGATGTTGGCCCATCAACCTCTTCAGTTCCTGCACAGTCCATACCCTCCTCTCCAGGCCTGTCCTCAACATTTGCAGGCCCTGGAGTAAGAGCATTTGGAGGTCCCCATTCCAAATGTTTTGGACTTCCTAGGTGGCGCTAGTGGTAAAGAACCCACCTGCCAATGCAGGAGATGTGGGTTCAGTCCCTAGGTCAGGAAGATCCTGTGGAGGAAGAAATGACAACCCACTCCAGTATTCTTGCCTGGAGAATCCCATGGACAGAGGAGCCTGGTGGACTATGGTCGGTAAAGTTGTAAAGAGTTGGACACAACTGAAGTGACTTAGCATACACTCATACCACATGTTTAAAGATTTAAAGTGATGAATCAAGCTAAGATACAGAGATAGAAATATGTTCTATCTCTGTAACTTAACAGAGAGTCCTTCACAACTATCTGGAAGGCCAGGGCCAAATTTTAAATGCTCTGACTCCTTGCAGCATCAGGCCAGGACCTGGTAGCATGGGAAGAGCCAGCCCCCAGCCCCTGGCCCACCCTATCCTCTCTCTTGGACTCATGTGGGTGGATATTCCAGCTTGCATGTCAAGTTGCCTGATGGCAAACATCCCAGAGAGTGGTCTAGAAGGGAAAGCATGGGGTCCTGAAGTGTTCGCTGCCTTGAAGTGCCTCTTCCAGTAGAGAGAAGCATAGCTAGAGGATGGCCTGCAGAGGGCCTCTGGGCCATGGTGGGTGTCCCTTTTGCCCATGGTGGGTATCCTCTTTTCTAAGGATAGCACTGTCCTCTCTATCCCATCATGGCCATGGGTCATGCTCTCCTTTCCAGCTTCCTGGAAAGTTCCTGCAGCAACCTCCCAATAGGTCTCCTTGTCTATGGCCCATCATCCTTTTAATCTATCACACATCTTCCAGAGTAGTCTTTCTAGAGTGCAAAGCTGGTAGCATGGCACCTTGCTTAGACCCCTCGGTGGCTCCTAAGATTTTTTCAGGATAAAATATAGACTCTACAAAGACCACAGAGCCCTCCAGACCTGCTTCCCATTTCATCTCTAGGCACACGAAGCTCACCCCTGGAGCTTCATGTGTGGCAGACCTTCAACAATAAATGCCTATTACATCCTGCCTCCCGTTGTCCATACCTACCCGCCCCCCCCCACCCTTGAGTATGAAACCCAGAAAACCCCTACTTTTCCCTTAAGGCTCAACTCAAATACCTCTCCTTCCTGAGAGCCTGACAGGCACTTCCCATATACTTGAGTTAGGTACTGTCTTCTGAATTTCCATAATATTCTAGTGTTTATTGAATTGTCAGCTTATTTATTTTCTTCTTTCACTGAATGATGAACTCATTGAGGGTAAGTCTATGCCTAATTTATCCCTGATTTTCTCATGTGCTAATAGAGACATAGTAGTATTCAATAAATCAAATGGATGGATGGATGCAGTCTCTCTGCATCTATCCTTCATTTTCTGGCTCTCCTGAAACTTAGACCCTTGGGATAACTACCCCTCCTTCAGGCCATTCAAGTGTCCTAAATATGAGGCTCAAATTGTAGCAGATTGAAGAGACTCAGAATCCTCAAGAAAACTAAAGAACTACCGCAGTGGCCTATGTTTTCAGGTTGCACAGATTTTTCCCACTTTTTTTCTCTTTTCTCACTTGCTATAACAAGCTTTTGAGCAACAACAGATGTCATTTTTCATGTGTCTTCCACTTTCTTATTTTAACTCTCAGCTCTTTCTCAGAGCTAACAGGAGACACAGAAAGTTCTCTCAGTCTTCAGAATGGTGAGTGACAAAACGTACCTCAGGACACTGGCTCAGGGAGAGCACCTGGATGTCATAGAGGGTCTTCTGGACTGAGGGCGAGTACTCGCCTTTGTCACAGGGTCCAGCAAATTTCTCCAGGACAATGCCCCTGACAGCCTCCCTAGAACACAGAAAGGAGAACTGAGGGCTCCCAAGGGGTGGTCTTTGGGGATTCACTGTGAAACTAAGATGTGGTGACTCTCTGTCCACCCCCCCAAAACAATTTTATTGCTGGTTTTAGAGAAGATTATAGGGACTTCCCAGGTGGCGCTAGTGGTAAAGAACCTGCCTGCCAATGCAAGAGACCTAAGAGATGCGGGTTCAATCCCTGGGTTAGGAAGATCCTCTGGAGGAGGGCTTGACAACCCACTCTAGTATTCTCACTTAGCGAATCCCATGGAGAGAGGAGCCTGGTGAACTACAATCCACAGGGGTGCAAAAAGCCAGACACGACAGAGTGACTTAGCACAGCAAGGGAATATATTATAATGCCAAAAAGAAAAAAAAAAAACCCTAACTTCTCATTTCCTTACACACACACACACACACCAGTCAACAGACATATTGAGCATAACTAGGCTATCTTCATAATCTGGTACCAGGGCTCAACGGGCATTCCAGGGTAAGTTTCCCTCCATGCTTGAAGAATTTATGAAGACTTCCTCATATTCTAACCTTTGTACTGCTTGGCTTGGCTGGTTGCTTGAATTGCTGCATTTTTCAGGGGTTTTACCATGCAAGGCTGTAGGCTAGTGTTTTATGTGATTACTTCATTAAATTTTCTCAAAGTACCTGAGGCAGTTCCTATTATTATTATCCCCAATTTGGAAGGAATCTGAGCTTAAAAGTTAAATGATCCACTCTTGTCCTTAGTGGGAGGCCCAGCTGGTAACCTGACTCTCTCAATTTCATACTCATTTCAACATAAATACATCAGACTGCTGCCCATAGGTAACACTTGAAAAAAGAAGTAAAAGAAAAAAAAAGTACTGAGGTGAGGTTCTTTTCAAGCATTTCAAACCTAGCATATAATAAAATGAGCAGAGCAACACTCTGGGAGGAAGTGGGAGGAAGCTACTGGAGGCAGATTCCAGCTCATCACAGGGTACAAGTTTTTAACAATTAGAACTTTGACAGAGGAATGAGACATCTGGTCAAAAGCAAACTGGGAATTGAGGCCTAATCACTGCTTGTCGAGGATGTTAAAATAGAAGTCATACCTTTACAATATTAAAGGATGTATCATTTAGAAAATGCTTCTGCAACTGTCATCTCATTTTGAGTTTGGCCTACGGTGGCCAATTTGACTGGGACCAGGGGGTTTCCCTAGGACATGGGACCTTCAATGTTAAAATCAGGAAAGCCCTTGGCAGACTGGGACGACTTGGTCAGCCTGGTTTAGCTCTCCCTGCCTCTGCTATGAAGTGACAAGGCCACTATCCTCATTCGATCCAGTGATTCTGGAAGTGTGGCCTCTGGTCCAGCAGCATGGGCCATGCCTGGGAGTTTGTTAGAAAATGCAAGTTTTCAGGCCCCATTCCAGGCTACAGAATCAGAACCTCTGGGGATGGGCTCAGTGAGCTACAGTGTAACAAACCCTCCAAGTGATTCCGATACCCAGTCATGTTTGTGTAGGACTGATTTAATCAATTAGGAAAGAGAGAATCAGAGAAATCAGGCGGTCCGCTTAAGGCTGTTATAGCTAAGAGCATCTAAGAGTCAAGTGCAGGTTTACTAACTCAGAGTAAGACCAGAGTTCTTTCTGTTAGCCATCAGAAGGGATCTCTTACAGTGGGGAGGTTGAACTAAATGGCTTCCAAGTTTCTCTTTCAGACTGAAGACTCCTAGGCCCCTGGAAAAGAGGGTGGACACTACCTGCGCCACAGCCAGACCCTAGCACGTCTTCATACCAGGTGGCCTCAAAGTCCACATCTCTGCCACGGTTGTAGTACCACTTGCAGTACACTTGGGTGGCAAAGCACCGGTCCTT
Source organism: Antilocapra americana (assembly GCA_007570785.1). Lineage (NCBI taxonomy): Eukaryota > Metazoa > Chordata > Mammalia > Artiodactyla > Antilocapridae > Antilocapra > Antilocapra americana. The sequence continues at coordinate 22,201,310 of ML661344.1, forward strand.
CACCTCAGGGAGGGTGGTGAACTGGTCCTTGAGGAATCCTTCAAATCCAGACTGCGTCGTTTTCAAGACCTTGAGGTCTTTGATTCCAGAATGAATGACTGGAGGTCCTGTTTTAAGGCAAAAGGTAAGAGGGGATGGCGTCATAAAGGAAACGGTGCCTTCTTACTGCCTAGCCCTGAGGATTCCGGGGGCATTAAACCACGGCACACTGCGTCTGTACGAAGAGCAACATCACTCCCCTAGTGTTCTGCCTCTTGGTCTCCTCTGAAGTCCATGTGATGAAGATGGTGTGTCTTTCCCCCTGTCTGAATTCCACAACTCCGTGCCTTCTCATGCCCTAAGAGAACGGAAGGGCAGAGACTAAACCTCCATGCTGTGTTGAAGCTCACAGGAACCTTTCTCTCAGCTCCATGCAAGTGTGTCTTCTAGGCCAAATTACCTTCCACATTTTGAGCTCCATCTCACTCAGCAGTCAGTCATGCTGGAAAGAGTTCATAAACCCCTCAAAAGCAGCTCCTCTGTCCAGCACCGTGATGCCTTCAGTTGAGGGGGGTTCTCACGTGGGCTGTCTATACTGCCCAGTGGCTCTGGTCACCACCAGACCCCTCAGTTCCCTGTGTTTATGAACTCGGCAAAACCGGGCAGTTGTATGAATGGGCAGCAGCATGGGCCCAGATGAGCCTAAATGGAGACTGGGAAGACGAGACCAGTGATCCCTAAGTTATAGACTGCACACGTGCACACCCGTAAGGGTTTTTAGCTTTTGGCTGAACTGAGAGGGGGCAAAGTTGGTTTGTGGGGACCTGGGGGAGAGAGGGCAGAGTTGAAAATATTGGAAGAGATGGTATGCCTCTCTGGCCTCACCCTCATGAGATTCATTGGAAAGGTGGTGGGGAGAGAGGCAAAAATCTGAAAACCTTGTTTGCTTATGCCAGGTAGTTCCAGCTCAGGGTCCAGGTGACAGGTGGAGAACCAAGTTGGTGAGGAGAAGAGCCCTTCTTTTTCTCTGTGGAATACACTGTAGCTCCAGCAATTGGTGCAGGCTGAAGAGAACATGGCACCAAGTGACACAGTGGGAAGCCCAGGACACCATGTCTGTGGAGAGCAGCTTTCTTCCCAAGGACAGGAGTACCTGGCACAGCAGATGCTGGGCAGAGAGTGAGGCAGCAGTTGCCCTCAGTGGGTGCAGACTTCTCCCTGAGTCCCTGTGAGCCAGCCCTCCAGGCTGGGAGAAGGTGGGAGAGTTGGGCTGGAGAGGTACAACAGTTTGGTAATAAGAGAACTACAAGGCCAGGGAAATTCAGGAATTAACATCATCATGGCCTTATTTTGTATGTGCAGGCTGGTGAGGCTGGTATACTCAGGGAACAGGTGTGTGCAAACTCCCAATAGCATAGTCAAAGCAGGATGACTAAGGGCAACCTCTTTTAGATCTTGAAATTAGTCCTGACTAATATCTACCCCTTTTGACCTATAATCTTAAGTCAAAAGCTGGAGGCATATCATCACACATCACTATACGGCACACGGCCCTGGTTGAAGAACAAGAATGTAATCAATGATCGTCAGTTAAAATCCTGGACAGCTCTTAATAATCCAGTGGTTTACATCATCCTATGTGATTTCAATTGCTGTGGTTAACTTGGGAACTGTGGCGTTTCACAAGTAGGTAAACAATGACGATATTTTTGATATTTTCCCAACCACATGTGTGTACCTACCAGAGAGACCAGGGGCCATGGTTAATGGTAGATCTGCTGATTAAATACGTGCTGCTTAAATAAGCATTCTGGCCAGAGTATTCTAGAATAATGTGGTAAGATAGAAAATGATATTTATTTAACATTCCGAAGTTCTTATTGGAAGCTTTATTTGAAGAAGGATCAAAAGAATATCTGGACTTAATAGCGTTATCAGATTCTAAGTGTATAAAGACACAATTCTGCAAAATCAGCATTTCAAAACACAGTGTAGAGCTAATCCTTCTGAGTCTAGTCTCAGACCCAAGAGAACTGCAGAAGCAATCAATAAATATCCTTTAAATGGATGAATGAATGAATGCAAAGCCATTGATTCACCTTAACAACTTAGCCTCATAACTTAGTGTCTTTTTCTTCTAGACAGTTCTCTTCTATCATCATTTCCCCTCCTGATCTGGCCCCTCCTCTCAGCTCTCAGACAGTGTGGCAAGGCAGAAGGGGAGGACATCAGCACTGACTGAGGGGGTCCTGACTGCCAACGTGCATCCTAGTTACGTGGCTAGACACTAGCAGAGGTGGAGTTTGAACTCACCACCCCATTATGAGATTTCGTGCTTTTCGTCCCCCCTTTTACATCACTTCCCATCATCAAAATGTTTCCTCCTTCCTTCAATTCTTTTTCCATTTCTGTAATAAAAGAGGACTTTCCAAGAGACAAGAAAGGTGCCACCACCATTCCACAATGTGCTTTGAGGGCTTCAGACAAAGCCGCTCACTGAAAAATACCATCCGCATTGGTTTGAAATGAAGCATCACTTTTAGAAATGATCCCTATGTGTTTTGAAAATATTTTATCATTCAAAAATTTCCTATTGAAATACCAAGATCCCTAAAGGAGTGACTCCTTAATCCTTTATAAACTGGTATCATAATTTACTTCCAATAGTAATCCCTCTTAGATAAAAATCCTCTAGAAATGAGACTTCAATTTGCAATCAGAACAAGTGGTGGAAACCCTTGAAGGTGGATAAAGAGAAGGCAAGAGAAACCAAAGGCAAACTGTATCTGTTTCCACTTTTCCTATATAGACGGCCTTGATCACCAGCATCTCTGTGAGCCAACCAGACTTGGACCCCTCGACTGTCTCAATCATAAAAGGATTTCCAGATCCTGTGTTCCATACAGTTGAGTCCACAGTCTTGGGACTCTGATCCCTTGAATTTAATTTCAGTGCTCTTCATGCTTCTCCTCCCCTGTTTATGAGCAGTATTTCCCCCATAGAATTGCTTGAACTCTCTCTATCTTGATTTTCTCATTTGCAGAAGATGATAATCATAACTATTTCCTAGAGGTGACAGATGTCTACGATGGTACACATAAAGGACTCAGTAAAATGGCTGCCCCATTGGAAATGCTCTATAGAAGTTACTAAGATGATTTTGCCTTAACTGACTTCAGCTCCCTGTAAATACTGCCCATGTTTCACAAAGGCTCATTGGGTTCTGAAAACTCCTTCTGACATGCCATTCCTATCCACCTCTGGCCCTGGGATGATAGTTGTTAATCTTTGGGGAGTGTCAGTTTGCTAGGTAACTTTGAAATGATCTACTTTCTCGCTAGAATCTGAAAATGGAGAAAGCAGTAGCATTTTCTAATATATTTTGGCTTCAGTTTCATGCAGTATAAAACATCTTACATTCTCCAAGACAGTTCACTCCTGCCACGGTTTAGGCAGAACGCAAACTATCTATGCTGGTATGCTCATCATTCTATCAACAACAACAACAAAAACTTATTCTCTTTCAATGTGAAAAATAAATTCTCTTGGCACACATCAGACACCCTCAATGAAATCTGGGAGCTTATTTTATCTTTTCTGTTGGCAGTGCCCCAGCTTACTGAACACAAGTAGGAACCTGAGCCTTTCAAATTCATGGGACCATCAGCTAATAATATGATATTTCACACACTCTAAAGAAGATTCCAATTTAGAAGAACAAGAAATAATTCAACCCCAAAGACTGTCCTTTTCTAGGTTACTTCCCATGAAACCACTTAATCAGCTCTTTTTTACCTTTCTGCCATGTTTATGGAGTAACACAAAAGGAAGATTTCCACATTTTCCTTTGCTAGAACATAATCTTTTCCAGCTTTTAGTGTCCTCCTACACACTTAACAGATTGTGGTTTATCTCTCAGAGAAATATATATCCTACCTCTTCAGGTCTCTAAGGGAAAGAAACTCACTGCAAATTAATAGAAAATAAGCCCAATTCCTTACCTACGCATCAGGTGTCACAAAGCACAAAGCTTTACTGAGCCAAAAAAAAAATCCTGTCATGAAAAGGATAATTGCTTCCACATTAAACACCTCCAAAAAGGACACAAATAGCTAAAAGGGAGCTATTTTAAAACTATATTAAATAATTCTAGTAGAAAACCTCAAACCTGTAAAGTGCTAGAACAAGTGAAGACCAATTAAATATCATTTGCCTCTGAGAGTCCATTTAGCTCATGGAAGGAGGGTGAAAGCTCTGTTCGTGCAATTCTGGATGAGGAGAGATGATGTCACCCCATGCAAGGAAGCTAACTGGGCTTTTGTACAGTGAAGTGATGCTCAAGATGATTTTTAAAAGATATTGTGCTTGCCAAGAAATTTTCATTTGAAATAACTGATGAGTGTCTTAGTCTTGACATCAGAATGACACAAGCAAACTTCTTGGCAGTGGCCCTCTGTCTTGAGTCTCCCATTTTCCTCTCTCTTCTCTTCCATCTGCCCTGCTTGACACCTCTTCAAATCTCTTCTTCTGGACTTCAGTTTCATCTCCCCACTTCTTTAAAACCATCTTCCTACCCCTGCTAGTCCCCATGTCAATAGATTTTTTTCACCACTAGAAGACAGTAACTCTTATTTGAAATATCTTCTTTATCTTTCATTCCTTGATTTGGTTATGCTTTAGTTGCATTTTTATAATTAGTGTCTGGGAGAAATTTGATGCTTAAGGAATTATGTATTATAATTCAAATATTGTGTGTGTGTGTTTGTGTGTGTGTGTGTTGGCAGGGTGTTCTGCTTATTTCAACTAGTTTAAATTAGTGACTTAACCATCCTAGTGACTTCAAGGCTTGTCTAAGCTTGCAGTTCACAAAGACTCATGAGATAGAGTTTGGAAGATTGAGGTTCCATACAATGCCTACCCCACAGCCTGGGCCACACATGTAGAGCCTCGCTCTCCTCTCAGGGCTTAGGGGTCATAAACATAACACCCACCCTCATCCCTTTGGTGAGAAAAGTTCTCTCTCTTCCAGATTCCCCCATGGAACTAGCAGACTCTGAAACAGCTAAAAGTACGCTTCATGAAGTAACTTTAAAAGATAAGGTAGGGAACAACAGAGTAGTGGGAGTTTGACAGCCATTCTCAGGGCCTAAAATGGGTTCCTCACATTCAGTGGGCTTTCTCTAAATGTTTGTTCAATCAATAAAAATGAATCCAGTCCCCTATGAGAAACCCAGTTACATATCCTGCTGGGGAAAGTTATAGGTTGAATGGTTAAGTGTATGTGTTCGAGGGGGCAGAATTCTCACGATTCTAGCCAGCCCCACCACCGAAGTCTTATTTAGAGGTTTGTAACAGTAACTTTTGGGTTTCCCTGCTGGTGCAGTGATAAAGAATCTGCTTGTCAATGCGGAAAATGTGAGTTCGATCCCTGTGTTGGGAAGATCCCTGGAGAAGGAAATGGCAACCCATTCCAATATTCTTGCCTGGAAAATCCCATGGATGGAGGAGCCTGGCAGGCTATAGTCTATGGGGTCACAAAAGATTCAAACATGACTTAGCAACTAAATAACAAAAAACATTTTATTCAGTTTTTGCTTTAGTTCCTTCAGCATGTGAACTGGAGTGAGTATGTGTGTGTGTGCATGTGTGTGTGTGTGTGTGTGTGTGTGTGTGTGTCAGATAATAATTATTTTCTTCAGTTAAGCCTAGGTAAGGGCATTTCTTATGACAATGATTTTACACTGAATCACCTCATGATATCTGCAATTTTAGCTCTTGAAAAATAAGCAAATTAAGAATTAAATTTTGTTACCAAAAATCCAAAGAAAGACAGAGTAAGAATGTCATCTTCAAATAGATGACACAGGAAGATATGCACACTCAGGGACGTGTGCACACACACACTGCACATACCCAGGCAGCAGATGCCTCCTCCCTTCCAATCCCTGCCAGCCTCACATGCTATGGTGGGGGGCAGGGTTTACTGGGCTCTAGACAGTCAAGCTGGAGCTCTGGGAAGATTGCCACAGTGATCGCAACTCCCTGAAGTTTTCTGCAGAAAGAAAACGCTTTGGGCCTGAGTCTGTTGATAAGTTTTCCCACTCTGTAGCAGCCAGGTGACTAGCGTGCAAGCTGATGATAGCTCCTGCTAACTCCTGGAAAGAACAGGGTGTGAAGAGCAGCCTGTCTTCTTTCTTTGATCAGCTGAGCCCTATATTTGGCCACTCCACTTCCACCTCCAGGGCTCTGCTAAATATTCTTGCAGAGGGAGGTCACCAATGATGTCTAATTGGCAAACTGCACAATCTCTTCAGTCTCTTTTCAAGCCAAACTTCTTATCCTTCTTGCAGCAGAGACCATGGGCAGCTTCTCTTCTTCCTGGGTCCTTGGCTAGACTACATTTCCCAGCCTTCAGATGTGGTTGTGTAATTGGGTTCTCTTCATTTGATGTTCTCTGTGCTACTTTCAGGCCTGGTGCTATGGTTGAGTGGTTTTGCCTCCTCCGTTTTTTTCTCCAAGCTCTTTTCTTCCACTTGTCTGGTATGGGGATCCATTCTCAAGGTGACCCAGAAAGGAAAGGGTTAAAATGTCTGGTTGCATCAACCTCGGTCCCTGAATAAATTCCTGGAGTAGAGCACCCTCCCAACACACACACATACACAGTGAACTTGACTTTGACACACGGCAGTAAACTTTGTGTAGAAGGCCACTGCATATAAGCCTACTTGTTATGCATTCTGTTACCCCAATAACTATCCCTCATTTCTTGAAATGTACTTTTCCTTTTGCTCCCATAATACCATTGTCTCCAACTTTCCTTTTCTCACTTTATATGTTTTTCTGGATTAGTCCTTCTTCCCATGGCTTCACCAACTACCAGACTCCAAATCTTTTCCTTGTTTCCAAACTTACCAGCTTCCTCTGGAAACTTCCTCATTACACGTATTATTCTTAGTCAACATCCCAGGCTCCTGACTTTAGGGTAACTTTAACCCCTCCTTTTCTCTAACCTTACATCCCTATGCAACTACACAGACCTATTAAGCACACATCAAAAACGCCTCACATAATGTCCCTCCCCAGCTTCTGCAGTCCTCCATCTCTGCCTCTACTGCCTGAGGTCAGCCTATATCATTACTTCATCTCTGCAACAAGTCTCCAGTTGTTTCCCTACGGCCTATTTCTCTAGCTAGTTCACCATAATCTTGGTCAGAATTACCCAAGTGTACACACATATACACAAAGACCTTCCCTGGATCTCTATAATCATTCAAAATAATAATAACAGCTTTCTTTCAAGGAGTGCTTCTTCTATGTTAGGGACTATGCTAAATGCTTTAAATTAACATTTATTTCCTTTAATTATCTGGATAATTGCTGAGGTAGACATTGTTATCCTCATCTTACAAATTAAAAAACACTGAAGTCGTGTATTAAATGCGCTAACAGTCACAAAGTTATTAAGTGGTGCTGGTTTAGTCACTAAGTCGTGTCTGACTTTTGTGACCCCAAGGACTGCCTGCTAGGTTTCTTTGTCCATGGGATTTCCCAAGCAAGAATACTGGAGTGGGTTGACATTCCCTTCTTTGGGGGCTCTTTGCAACCCAGGGACTGAAACCAGGGGTCTCCTGCATTGCAGTCAGATTTATCATCTAAACCCCCAGGGAAGTCCATTTAGTAGTGGAGCTCAAGTTCAAAGACACTTCATTTTCACAGAATAAAAGTAGTAAATCTGGTAGGGAGAATAAAAGACAAAAGTAATAAATGCTAGTAGGGAGATTAAAAGACAAAAGTAATAAATTCATTCATATCCACAGGAAGTTAAAGGATACACAAAATATTTAGATTAGAAAATAACATCAAAAACAGTAATCATGAGGGGAGGAGAGTACAAATGCAAAATATCTACCTATATAGATAGATTGCTGTGCAAAAATTTCATGGTAACCACAAAACAAAAATCTATAATAGATATTCACACAGAAAAAGAAAAAGAAATCCAAACATAATGCTAAAGATATTCATCAAATCACAAGAGAAGAGAACAAAAGAAGGGGGAAAAACACTTACAAAAACAAACCCAAAACAATTAATAAAATGACAATAGGAACAAGCTACTGCTGCTATTGTTTAATTGCTAAGTCATGTCTGGCTCTTTGCAACCCCATGGACTGGAGCCCACCAAGCTTCTCTGTCTATGGGATATTCCAGGCAAGAATACTGGAGTGGGTTGCCATTTCCTTCCCCAAGGGATCTTCCTGACCCAGAGAGCAAACCCATATCTCCTGCTTGGCAGGTAAATTCTTTACCACTAAGCCACCTGGGAAACCAATGAGAACATATATACCAATAGTTGCCTTAAACATAAGTGGACTAAATGATCTAACCAAAAGATATAGACTGGCTGAATGGGTAAAGAAACAGCTTCCATATATGTGCTGCCTACAAAAGACTCACTTCAGATCTAGAGATAGACTGAAAGTGAGGGGATTAAAGTCTACAAGCAATAAATGCTGGAGAGGATGTGGAGAAAAGGGAACCCTCTTACACTGTTGGTGGGAATGCAAACTAGTACAGCCACTATGGAAAACAGTGTGGAGATTCCTTAAAAAGCTGCAAATAGACCTGCCATATGACCCGGCAATCCCACTGCTGGGCATATACACCGAGGAAACCAGAATTGAAAGAGCCACGTGCACCCCAATGTTCATCGCTGCATTGTTTACAATAGCCAGGACATGGAAGCAACCTAGATGCCCATCAACTGACGAATGGATAAGAAAGCTGTGGTATATATACACAATGGAATATTACTCAGCATTAAAAAAAAATTCATTTGAAGCAATTCTACTCAGATGGACGAAACTGGAGCCCATTATCCAGAGTGAAGTAAGCCAGAAGCAAAAACAACAATACAGTATATTAACACATATATATGGAATTTAGAAAGACAGTAATGAGAACCCAACATGGGAGACAACAAAAGGAACGCAGATGTATAGAATAGACTTGTGGACTTTGTGGATGAGGGTAAGGGTGGGATGAGATGGGAGAAGGGCATTGAAGCATGTTAATTGTCATGTGTCTAATCAATCGCCAGCCCAGGATTGATGCTCGGGACTGGTGCAGCGAGATTTCCCGGGGGGGAGGGAGGAGGGAGGGGGGACCCGGAGGGGAAGCATATGTAAACCCATGGTGATATCATAACAATGTATGGCTAAAACAATAATTAAAAAAATAAAAAAATTAAAAAAAAAAAAAAAGAAAGTGAGGGGATTAGAAAAAGGTATTTCGTGAAAATGGAAATCGAAAGATAGCTGGAGGGAATTCCTTGGTGGTCCAGTGGTTAAGAATCCTCCTGCCAGCATATGGGTTCGATCCCTGGTCTGGGAAGCTCCCATATGCCTTAGTAGGAAAACTAAGCCCATGCACAACTACCATGCCAGCGCTCCAGAGCCAGTGCGCCACAACTACCGAAACGTGTGTACCTAGGGCCTGTGCTCTTAAACAAGAGAAACTGTCACAATGAGAACTCACACACTATACACACTAAATGAACTCACACGCTAGAACAGAAAGCCTGTGCATAGCAATGAAGACCCAGCACAGCCAACAAATAAATAAAATTTTTAAAAGAGAAAGCTGGAGTAGCCATACTTATATCAGACAATAGACTTTAAAATTAAGACTGTGCGAAGGGACAAGAATTTACAATGGAGAAAAGACAGCCTCTTCAATAACTGGTGCTGGGAAAACAGGACAGCTATATGTAAAAGATTGAAGATAGAACATTCCCTAATACCATATACAAAAAATAATCTCAAAATGGATTAGAGACCTAAATGTAAGACCAGATACTATAAAACTCCTAGAGGCAAACATTGGCAGAACACTGTTTGAAATAAATTGCAAGAAAATTTTTTTTGATTCATTTCCTAGAGTAATACAAATAGAAAAATAAACAAATAGGGCTGAATTAAACTTGAAAAATTTTGCACAGCGAATAAACCCATAAACAAAATGAATATATAACCTATGGACTGGGAGATGTCAAGGGATTAATTTCCAAAATATATAAATAACTCATACAGCTTAACATCAAAAAGCAAACATCACAATCAGAAAATGGTCAGAAGATCTAAAGAATCATTTCTCAGAAAAAGACACACAGATGGCCAATAGGCACGTGAAAAGATGCACAATACTGCTAATTTGGGGCTTCCCTGGTGGCTCAGACAGTAAAGAATCTGCCTGCAATGAGGAGACCTGGTTTCAATCCCTGGGTTGCTAAGATTCCCCTGGAGAAGGGAATGGCAACCCATTCCAGTGTTTTTGCCTGGAGAATTCCATGGACAGAGGAGCCTGGCAGGCTATAGTTCGTGGGGTTGCACAGAGCTGGACATGACTGTGCATGTACATGTCTATACATTGCTAATTTCAGAAAAATACAAAACTACAATGAAGTATCACTCTCACAGATCAGGATGGCCCTGACTTTAAAAGTCTACTAATAATAAATGCCAGAGAGACTGTGGAGAGAAAGGAATTAATCATATGATCCTGCTATCCCACCCCTGGGCATATATCCAAAGAAAATTCTAATCTGAAAAGATACAGGCATTCCAACATTTATAGCAGCACTGTTTACAACAGCCAAGACATGGAAGGGTTTTCCTGGGGGCTCAGTGGTTAAAAAAAAAAAATCCTGCCAGTGCAGAAGATTCACATTCACTCTCTAGGTCAGGAAGATCCCTTGAGAAGGAAAAAGCAACCTACAAATCCCGTGGACAGAGCAGCCTGGTGGGCTATAGTCCATGGGGTCACAAATGAGTTGGACGTGACTTAGCAACCAAACAACAACAAAAATAACAAGACATAGAAGCAAACTAAATTTCCATAGGTGGATGAATGGATAAAGAATATTTATTATTCAGTCATAATAAAGAATGAAATAATGCCATTTGCAGCAACATGGATGAACCTAGAGATTATCATATTGAGTGAAATAAATCAGACAAAGACAAATATACGATATCACTTACAAGTGGTATCTAAAAAAAAGATACAAATGAATTTATTTACAAAGCAGAAATTGACTCATAGACATAGAAACTGACCTTATGGCTACCAAAGAGGATAGCAGCTGTGGGAAGAAGATAAACTGGGAATTTGGGATTAATATATACACATTACTACATATAAAATAGATAAACAAGGACCTAATGTATAGCACAAGGAACTATATTCCATATCTTGCATTTAAATAATTTCAAATGGAAAAGAAGCTGAAAAAGAATATACACACACACACACACACATATATATGTGTGTGTGTGTGTGTGTGTATAACTGAATATGTGTGTGTGTGTGTATAACTGAATCATTTTGCTGTACATCTGAAACTAACACAACATTATAAGTTAAACTATAATGTAAAAAATGGTTTACATTTAAAAAATTAAAATAGGAAAGCAATAAAGGAAGCAAAACATCTTAGTCTGCAAGAACTATAGGCTTAACTACCATGCAAAAACTGCCTCATTGCACAAGGGGTTTTTTTGGGGTTTTTTGTTTTGTTTTTGCCATGCTGCTCAGCTTGCAGGATCTTAGCTCCTGAACCATAGATCCAACCAAGGCCCTCAAAGGTGAAAGTGTGGTGTCCTGACCACTTGACCACCAGGAATTCCCTAGTTATACCAGTCTTGCCAGTACAGTACATTAAGGCCCAAACCAACCTCTTCACATTTGGAGGAGTTAAAAACTCACTATCTTCTCAACTTAAAAACTAGTTATTCAGTCTTCTTTATATAATAATAATTTCATAACTATTAATCAAACACTAGGAAGGCCTTAGCTGTGTCTAGAATTTAATACAGATAGGGAAAACATTAAATGATTAAAATATTAAATGGCTAGGATTTTCTAAGGGAAGGCAGTATCCAGTAGAACTCAGAATAAGAGGCACTTATATTTTACTAACCTTTTAAAAGATATTTATGATGTTTACAAGATATCACCTTAAATTCTTAGTGAAGAGAACTAGAGATGAAAGAAAGATAAAGAAAGTAAAAGAAATGAAATGAAAGAAAGTGGGAAAGATAAGGAGAGGAGATTAAAGGAAAGAGAGATGAGAAAAGAAAAATTGAGAGTCCTCACTTTCAATTTATAATGATCACTAAAGTTTATTTTTTATTAGGATAGGGACATTTCTACCATAGTGGCTCCACAATTCTCAGAAGTCATCTAGTCCAACTCTTAGCCAGTTATTGAACTCTGTTCTGACAACCTCAACAAATCAGTGGAAGACATACTTTGCTAAGTTGAGTCATCAGTATCAATAAGGTCTATATTGTAATTATGTTCCACAGTTAATGTTTAGATTTCTTATTAAACAGAAAGAACTATATAATTGTCACTGCTATTTTAAATGAAGCTTATTTTATTGTAATTATAATAATATCAATGGTTTTATTATTAGGGCAAAATAAGGAAACATGATTATTATTTTCTAGGTATTTCCTATAAAGTTATTATAATCATAGTTTGGTATGGTATAAAAAGCACTGGTCAGAAATTTCAGAGATTTGAGGTTTTTGTCAGCCTGAGTCCTTTTTTCCTCTCACCTCAAGATCATGCAATAAAAATGATTGACCCCACTCAACCCCCAGATTTGTTGCAAAGGGTATTATTTCATCTTTATACTTTTAAGATAAAAAGCAGATAGTTCTTTAATGTAATCCAAGGTCACAACTTTCATTCCCATCTCAGATTTAAAAGAGTTCAAAATTCTCTACAGTTCTCCTTGGTGCTGATAAACAGAGTTGTTTAGAAGAAAAAAAAAAACTAAAATTGCTATTGCAGAATCAAACATGAAAAACATTTTCTCACCACTCCTCAACTGTTCAACCTCACAGAAGTGCGTTCCAGTGGGAGTATGAATAAATGCATGGACATGCTTAACTCCATTCTGAAAATTAGAAAACAAAAAGATTGTTTCCAGTAAAATTTCAGCAAATATCACAAAGCCAATGTCTTTAATTAAACTGAGAACACAAATAAATGAGGCAACCTTTTCAAAACGCTTCCAAGGGACTTCTTCCACATAGACTTGAACTTGAATGACATGGTTAAAAGAAGAAAGGAAATGCTCACAGATATTCATAGCAAAAGTTTCTATGCTTTTGATCTATAAAGAGAAACAAATGTGAATGAGCAGCAATACTTGCCCCAATTGAAAGTCAGTTTTAAATATCCATGGGACTCTCTTTCCTGATCAAGTGTTATTTATAATCAGAGAAACGAAGACTTAGAAAGAATCTTAGAGATGAATTTATCTTTTTATCCCAAGTTTTCACATGGGCCCCTAAGTGAAGTTAATGGATCACCATCACCATGTGAGACTCCCCTGTTTTTAAAAGAAAACTGTGCCAGAGAGGATGTGTCTGTCCATCAACGGATGAGCGAAAAGGAACTGAATATTCAGATTCTTCTCAAGATGAGCTCAATCATAACCCATGCCAGCAAAAGTATTGCAGGATACTCCAAAACACTCTGCTGTCTTTGAAGCTGGCAAACAGACCTCCCAGTTTCCCCAGGAAAAATGTTAAGAAAGGGTCACTTCAGCTTTCTTTCCTTGCAAACATTCCTTCTATAGACCATCTCCAGCTCTCCACCCCCATAAAGCAGCTCCTACTTACACCCAAATTCTTCATATTTATCTCTATTTTATAGTACTAGTTCAGTCTGCAGATTATTTATGGTTTTGCCTATAATTAAGGTAAACTATACAGGTTTCCAGGATAGTTTTGTTTCATATCTGATGTTTATAAGCATCCTATTGCACTCTCAGAAGTATCTTGGTTTGGATAAGAAATTATGGACACTACGTACAGTGAATGAATTTTAATTTTTTTTAACATCCAGGTCCATTCCTTCACTTTTCTGCATCTCTCTCTCACATAGTACAGGAAATATAAGAACTTGTGGTACCCAATCGTCTTCTTAAACACAATACTAGAAGCTTATTTTCAATTTATTTTTAAAGAAAGCAATGCCTTTTTCCAGAGCCCTGTCTATACTTGCTGTGCCATTCTGATTAGCAAGAGAAAGGTTCAGGGCGGAGACAAGCCTTCCAGAAATAATCTTTCAATTAGTTTGCTCATCTCATGAATTATAGGTGTGGATTTCATGCAAAATTGTGGAAAAAAAACTTTCTAGTCTACATTTCTTGTCTTTTTAGACTTCTTAGTAAATAAAAAATCATCCTGAATTGCCCAGAAATCTGGTGGTCACCCAGCACAATTTCACTCACACTTTTTAGAGAAACCTGAGGTAAAGTGCTAAAGAGAAATCAGATTCTATTAGTTCCAAGACCCTGTTGAAAAGAACAGTTACCATCAAATGTGGGCACTAAGTGGTCATAAGCTGAGGAAATTAGGAAGACGTTAAAAGTTGGACAAATAGATTTCAAACTGTATCTTACACTGAATTTTCTTCTTTAGTAATACCAAGAAGAGAATTGGTACTTTCTTCTATAAATACACACCATTCTTAAAGAGAAAAAAAAAAAAAACACAATAGGACTCAAATAAATACATGGCAACAATGAGTAAAAATCTAATCTAAAATTGTCTCAGGGCCTTGATTGCAGTGAGTTGAGAACCAAGGAAACAGAACAAAGAGGGAACAAAAAAAGAAAAGCAAATAAAGTGGTGAGTTTTTAAAAAGCAAAATTTTCTGTAAAGCTGAGAATTTTAGAATAGAAAAGGAATCTTTTTTCAACGGCTTAAATGTAAAAATAAAGTTAAAATGTACAGGGAACTTGAAATAAGCAAGTACTATCCTCACACTATAGTACAGTGAATTCTCCATCCAGATAGGCAGCATCTAAGAAGAATGACACATACGCCTTTGAACTTTGCCAGGACGTGAACTGTGTTCTTGATGGTGTCTGTCGGGATGATGTCTGAGTTGTCTCCGTGCAGGTACTCTCTTTTGGAGCTCAGAGTAAGTTGCACTGAAGTTGCCACTTCCTTAATGCTGTGATATTTTCCATCTCGCTGAATACGAAGAACTTTTATCATATCCTTACCATAACCAGTTCGGACAAACTCCACTTCATCATTCTGCAATGAAAATAGTCATCTATTGAAGAAGGCTAGATGAAAAGCAGAAGTCAACTGCAATTTCTTTTATTTTTGTTTTCAATTGGAGGATAATTGCTTTACAATATTGTGTTGGTCTCTGCCATACATCAACATGAATCAGCTATAGGTAAAAATATGTCCCCTCCCTCTTGAATGCAATTTCTTTTAGCCTTAATTTTATCATATAATTGTGAATGGTGAAAGTCAAATTATTCATGAAACCAAGATCATGCCTTACCTTTGAAGAATGAGAACGTGTATAGAGAAAAGAGAATTGCAAGAAATAGACTAAAATATATCAGGTTGGCCTTAAGAGAGACAGATAAATGGCTTTCTTGATGACACTAAGCAATGATAATAAAAACTGTACCTTCTAAGGCTAATTATTTACTCTGTCTTAATTAATCTCTACTAACTTAATCCTTGTATCAGCTCCATGAAGTAACATTATTTCCATTTTGCAGACAGGAAAACTGAGATTCAAAGAATTTAAGTGACTTGCCAAGAATTCACCCTCAGGGTTGTTGACTCCAAGTTGTGTACTTCTAACCAACTGTATAAACTGCCTTCCTCTATAAAAGTATTTTGACAATGTTAACTTGAAATAATTATATCCCTCTTTTTATAGAGAGTAGTATTCTGGAGAAATGGCCCTATGATCAATAAAAACAATTTGAAAACTGCTTCTTCTACTTGCTACCAGGAAGATGAGCAATTAGTGACAGGGTCTTCATGACCCTCAGCAGCACAGAGCCAGGGCCATCTGGCTGTAGAGACAGCTATGCTTTTAGAGAAGATACACTTAATAAAAGCCAGTGATTGAGTCATTAGTATCCCTGTCTGAAGCTGGAGCCCTCGCTGGCGATTACGCCTGTCTCCACTGCTAGGCCCTTTAAGACTTGTGCCTGGGCTTCCTTGGTGTTTGAGAGAAGAGGCAGGAGGGAGCAGAGGGACAGGAAAACTTATCTTATTTTAGCATGAGAATTGTCATAAAAATGGTAATAAGAAAAGGTGACAAAAATAAAAGTAAATCAAAAACAATATGCAGTGAGAATCTGGGGAATTCACAAAGAAGAAACCTCACCTGCTAATCACACATCTGTGATATGCTCAGACAGGTCAGGAACTGCCTAAACACCTACCTGCATTCAAAAAAATCACCACACCCCCTAGGAGGAATTTTAAAATACTAAAATTTGAAATTATTGTCATATTCTTTTTTTTTTTTTGAAATTATTGTCATATTCTTAATCAAACTGAGGTAGGGGAGGCTCTCTTAAATCTTGGGGATAAAGCCTAGTAGGGCTTGCTGCTGTTTTGGTGCACATACCCTGAGGGTCTGAGGTGTTTGCATTCAGCGCTTCCCCTGTAGGAGTGACACACGGAAGGGACATTCTGACCCAGTCTTTGGGGGACTCATCTTCAGGAAAAGCATTAGTAAGAAAATCTGAAGAGGAGACTTAAAGGATCCTAATAAGCACTCTAATGCTGACTGGGAAAGAGACACAGTTGTGTGATTGTAGTGGCTTTGAAATCAGACCAGGTCCAAATTCCGCCTCGCCATTTATAGCTTTGTGGCTTGTGACAAATAATATGATGTCTGTAAGCCCAGGTTTTCCCCCTGTTTTGTAAAAATGGCAATAACTACCTCAACAAGTGCTGGTGAATGTGAAGGGCTGGGCTCCATTCCTGGTACCCACTGAAGCAGTGAGGTCCCCCCATAGCAAGAATGGCCACGTCAGGTCTGGCTGTGGATGCAGCAGCAGCAGAAACAGCAGAAGGAGCCCTAAGTAAGGGCACTAGTTTCTGGAGTAGGGAGCCCTGCTGGTAACAGCAGAAGGAAGACTCTACTGTGTCTTGAACCACTAGGAATTCTGCCCGGAGGAGGGAGGCACTTGGCTGGCCTGGGGTCCCTGGGTGATATGGGCTGGGGTCCAGGACCAGAGGTCTCTGAGATCTTCCAGTACCCTCAGCACACAGCAAGACTCAACAAATATTACCCCTCAGTCCCATTCCCTGCCACTAAGTGCCCATGCTGGTTAGTCTGTTGAAAGCAAGTAGTTACCATGAGATACCAAGAAAGACGGAATGGTAGCTACCCTTCATGTCCCCACTCCTGCTCACCAATCCAGCTTTATATTCTACCACATTCTACTTCAAACTGCACTTTGGCTATCCTGAGCTACCTGTGGCACCCTGGCTCTGCATGCTTCCTGCTCTGCCAGTAGGCCTTTGAATTTATTATCACTTATTTCTTGAACGTCCTTCTTTTCCTCGCTATCTGAATACCACTCTCTTCACCTGACTAACTTCTGAGTCAGCTTCGTTAAATCTCAGATGTCACTTCCACTAAGTAATCTGCCCCAGCCCTTCAAGTCTGAAGTAGGTGCCCCTTCTGTGTGATCTCAAAGTGCTCTGTTATTGTCTCATCAGAGACTTTATCAAGAAGAACTAAAACTGCCTCTTCATGTGTGTGATTTGTTCAAAAACAGTAAGCCATGAAAGCAGAAACAATTTCCATCTTGGTTGCCATAGCAACCCCCATGCTCAGCAGAGTGCTGGGAACATAAATAGGTGCCTAATAGATGTATCATGAATGACTGACTCCTGCCCCATCACCTGCACCTCTTGTGTAATGACATGGACTTGTTCATGAAAATGCCCCTAAGATTTCAATACAGGAAGAGCTGCTTCAGCTCCCCTCATCAGGAAGTTCCTCTTCCTAGGAAAGAGGGGAAGGCAACTTCTGCCCTCTGATCACCATAGCACGGAGATCACAGGAACAACTGGCCCGAGAATAAGGTCAGGAAGGGCAGAGTTGAGGGTTGACGGAGTCAGTGACACAGCACAAAGTGTTCACGTTGCTAACAAGACAGAGCGCTCCAGCACCACGCAGCCACCCGGGGTTCGTGGGTGACACTTGCGGGAGAGGTCAGCAACCTCAGGAAGCCCCTGCCTGGGCCTTGGTGCTCCAGCAAAGGCTGAGTAATTATGCTTACTGAGCAAATGAGTCAGAATAAAGAGGACATAACCATCTGAGGCTGGAGCAAGATGGAACAAGAACAAGTGGGACACTCAAGGGTCCCTCAACAGGACCTGACAGCACAGATAATGGCCAGGCCAGACTGAGGCTGCTCTCCTTAATGAAGCCTCCCCAGGTCTGTAGTCGGAGAACCAGAAGTAGGTGCCGGAATTCTACTGTGCACACTGCACAGTGTGGGGCAGAGATCCACATCCAAGATAACGAGACAGGAAAATAACAAGGCTGCTCTCATCCGGAAGGTGGGCGGGGAGCTGAGAGGATGGAATCAGATGGGCCAAGTGTGAGTTTCTGTTCCACCACCTATTAATTCTCTGAATGGAGGCAAACTTCTTCATTTGTAAAATCAGTAATACCAGAGCCAATCTATCAGGATTGCTATGAGGATTATATGACCAAAAAAAAACCATAAAACACTTAGAAAAGTACCTGGCAAATAATAAATGTTCAACAAACATTAGCTATGATTACCAATAATAAACAATAATTGTATGTCATATTTTGCATCAAAGGGTTCTTCCAGTTACTGTTAGAGAGAAATACTCAGACTGCATGTCAATCCAGAATTAGGGGGGGTACACTCAAAGACTGCTGCTATGATCCAGCCTACTCCTGCCTTCATACTTTGGTTGTCCTTCCTCAGGCTTGTGTGGCTTGGGGGAACAAAGTTATAGAAGAAAATTTAATTTCCTAGAGCAGTACTCTCAACAAAATGTCAGTAGGAGTAAATCTATACTTGGCACTGCACGAGAAAAGTCCCCTTTTCTTAGACTAGTCTTGAAATATAAAGGAATAGAGAATCATTGATTGCCTATAAATAATGTTGGAGAGAACTCTCAGAGATTTTAAATGACTTGTGAATTTTCACTTCTGCGGTGAGATACTGAGTGTTCTATTTTTCCCAGGTTACACTGGAAGTGATGTAGGTTGTCACTACAGATCTAGAATTTGTAGCCTGGAGTCTGTTAAGGTCTATAAGGTCCAGTGGATGGATCTAAAGTAGAAAGTATTAGGAAAGATAGGGGAAACTTTTATAAATTTAAATTTTAGAGTGACTAGAATTTTCTTTCAAGTATTAGAGGAGGTCTTGTAAGCATATCTCTACCCACCATAATAGAGGGAAATACAGAGGTGCGAGCTATTTTGGACTCATCACTCATGTGTAAATACCAATTCAGTTGCAGTGTGTGGTGATAGATGGAAGAATTCAGCCAGGAGACATGCCTCCTTCCTTGTCTTTGGAATGTGTTAGAGAAGTCCTTCCAGTTCTCTCCCTAGGTTCTTCCTTTGCCTGAGTATTTTCTTGGGCATTTGTGAACAAGAAGACTTATGAGAAAAATGCTGAACTAATATGAGAAAAAAAAGAGCATTCATATGAACCATCTTAATATCACTTTGATGGATCTTAATAATATATAATGATAAAAACAATAATGATGAATAATAACCTTAGAGACAGCTTTTTTTTTTTTGGCTGCTTAGGATCTACTAAATGTCAATGGAAAAATATTGATATCTTGTAGAAAAGGTCATGTTGCTTTAGGTTGTAGAGTGGCTCATTTTTACTATCAAGGGGGGATATGCCTCAAGTTATGTTCAAAGTGTTTTGACTAACACTAGGGATTTGTCAAGCAGAGTTTTCAAGAACAATGTAAACATTAACAAGCATAATTATTGTAGAAAAGGCGACCTGTCGCCTGATGAAGACTCCATTTATAGGTGTTCAGTTATTTTCATACTTCTGCCTGTTACAAAAAAAGAACAACTCATTACTAAACGCAAAGGGAAATGCTAATTTTCTTCTTGCCAGCCTCTCCAGGGTAGCAACAGCCTTAGCTGGAACGGGTTTCTGGAGCCTCTAGAATTTGGGGCAAGAAATCTCTCAACAAAGAATTGATGGAGGGACTTCCCTGGTGGTCCAGTGGTTAAGACTCTGTTCTCCCCACGCAGGCGGCCCAGGTTCATTCCCTGGTCAGGGAACTAGATCCTACATGCTGCAGGTAAAGATCCCTCTTGCCACAGCTATGACCCAATAGTCGTATAAATAAATGAATAAATAAATAAATATTTTTAGAAAACTTTGTTAAAAAAAAAATAAAAAGAATTGATGGAGACTTCCAAACATGCAGTTGGAAGGAAATTCTACTGAAATGTGCACACTGAAAGATTTCTCTTTCCTAATGTGTAAGACTTACAAGTAAAAATAAGAGTAGCAACCATTTAGTGAGGGTTTGATATATGTTGGGAAATTTGCATGTATGATTTCCTCTAACTCTTTACCAGAACCCTGTGAAGCAGATATTCTTATCCAAGTTTCACAAAGGAAGACTTTAGGGTTAAGTACTTGTCAAGGTCACACAGTTATTGGGTGACAGAGGCAGGAGGAAAACCCAGCCCATTTGCCCTAAAATGACATGTTCTATCTTATTACATCAAAATCGCTACACTCATTAGGGAGAGAAAGGAAGTACTCTGATTCCAGCAGAAGGAGGGAAGTAGACATGCTACTGCAGAAACTTGCGCTTCTATACATTTAAAATTTTTCTATCCATTAAAGACCTACACTATCTAATCTATTCCTCACAAAAACCCTGTGATTTGGTGGAAAGAACGCTTATTTTAAAATAAGGTATATCAGTAATGTTAAGCAAGTTTCCCGAAGTCACATAGCTGACAGGCAGATTGTCTGGTCCTCTTCTGATTAGTCTCCTTATCTTTTCCTTTAACCACATTTTCATCAACAATTCTTTATGTTACAAATACCTGGGCCATTTTGCTTGTCTCAGCCCATTTCATCAAAATAACAATGCAACAAGCATTCAACTTTTCCTTTCAGTTTGTCACATTCCAGATTTTACTCTGTATACCAATAGTTTTTTTTTAATGGTTTGAACAAAATTAAAGTTGGGCTTAAACATAAAAAGGTTGTAGTATATAAGTGAAAGTCACACAGTCACGTCCAACTCTTTGCGACCCTATAGACTGTAGCCTGTCACACTCCTTTATCCATGGAATTCTCCAGTCAAGAGTACTGGAGTGGGTTGCCATGCCCTTCTCCAGGGGATCTTATCCACCCAGGGATCGAACCCAGCTCTCCCACATTGTGGGCAGATTCTTTACCATCTGAACCACCAAGTGTGTGAAGCCACACCTCAAAGAGTTATTGAGGCTAAAGAAACAAAGCCAGCAGTCTAATACCCAAGAGTCCTTGCAGGATGTCTGCACTATGCTGAAGCCAACATAGACCATGGTCTGGACAAACCCAAGTGTATCTCAACCTCACATTCTCACATATAAAGCTTTAAGGAACGTGAACTCATAATGAAAAATCAAAAACATACATGGTAACAGGGTATCTTGAGAGAGTCACAGAAGCAACAGGTAGCGAAGTCTGAGCTGCAAAGAGTTCAGATACTGGAATTATAAGACACAAAATGTAAAATCATATATTTAATATTTTTACAGAAACATAAAAGAGAAGATTGAGATGGCTTCTCTTGAACAAGAAATAAAAGACCAAGAAAATTTGAAAAAGAATCCAACAGAGCTTCTAGAAATGCTCTAATAAGTGGATTAAGAAACAGATTGAAACAGAAAGAATTAGTTATTTGTAAGAGATAGATTAAGTAACAATTTAATCTTGCCAAAGAGATTTATCTGGGAGACTGATCCAAATAAAGAATCAGAAATTAAAGCAGGTACACAAGAGATCGAATAAAACATATTTACAAAACAGAAACAGACTCACAAGCATAGAAAACAAACTTACTGTTACCAAAGGCGAAAGGTTGGAGGAAGGGATAAATTAGGAATTTATGAGTAACATATACAAACTGCTATAAACAAAATAGATGATTAAAAAGGACCTACTGTATAGCACAGAGAACTCTATACTCAATATTTTGTATCTTAGTCACTTTGTTGCACACTTGAAACTAATATAACACTGTAAATCAACTATACTTCAATGAAAAAATAAAAAAAACAGGAAGAATCAATATAGTGAAAATGAGTATACTACCCAGAGCAATCTATAGATTCAATGCAATTCCTATCAAGCTACCAGAGGTCTTTTTCAGAGAATTAGAACAAACAATTTCACAATTTGTATGGAAATACAAAAAACCTCGTATAGCCAAAGCAATCTTGAGAAAGAAGAATGGAACTGGAGGAATCAACCTACCTGACTTTAGGCTATACTACAAATCCACAGTCATTAAGACAGTATGGTACTGGCACAAAGACAGAAATATAGATCAATGGAACAAAATAGAAAGCCCAGAGGTAAATCCACGCATCTATGGACACCTTAACTTTGACAAAGGAGGCAAGAATATACAATGGAGAAAAGACAACCTCTTTAACAAGTGGTGCTGGGAAAACTGGACAGCCACTTGTAAAAGAATGAAACTAGAACACTTTCTAACACCATACACAAAGATAAATTCAAAATGGATCAAAGATCTAAGCATAAGACCAGAAACTATAAAACTCCTAGAGGAAAACATAGGCAAAACACTCTCTGACATAAACCAAAGCAGGATCCTCTATGACCCACCTCCCAGAATATCGGAAATAAAAGCACGAATAAACAAATGGGACCTAATTAAAATTAAAAGCTTCTGCACAACAAAGGAAAATATAAGCAAGGTGAAAAGGCAGCCTTCAGATTGGGAGAAAATAATAGCCAATGAAGCAACAGACAAACAATTAATCTCAAAAATATACAAGCAACTCCTGCAGCTCCATTCTAGAAAAATAAAAGACCCAATCAAAAAGTGGGCCAAAGAACTTAACAGACATTTCTCCAAAGAAGACATAAAAATGGCTAACAAACACATGAAAACACGCTCAACATCACTCATTATCAGAGAAATGCAAATCAAAACCGCAGTAAGGTACCACTCTACACCAGTCAGAATGGCTGCCATCCAAAAGTCTACAAGCAATAAATGCTGGAGAGGATGTGGAGAAAAGGGAACCCTCTTACACTGTTGGTGGGAATGCAAACTAGTACAGCCACTATGGAGAACAGTGTGGAGATTCCTTAAAAAACTGCAAATAGTCCTGCCATATGACCCAGAAATCCCACTGCTGGGCATACACACCGAGGAAACCAGAATTGAAAGAGACATGTGTACCCCAATGTTCATTGCTGCTTTGTTTACAATAGCCAGGACATGGAAGCAACCTAGATGCCCATCAACTGACGAATGGATAAGAAAGCTGTGGTACATATACACAATGGAATATTACTCAGCATTAAAAAAAATTCATTTGAATCAGTTCTACTCAGGTGGAC
Source organism: Antilocapra americana (assembly GCA_007570785.1). NCBI lineage: Eukaryota > Metazoa > Chordata > Mammalia > Artiodactyla > Antilocapridae > Antilocapra > Antilocapra americana. The sequence continues at coordinate 22,224,777 of ML661344.1, forward strand.
AGAACTGGAGCCCATTATCCAGAGTGAAGTAAGCCAGAAGGCAAAACAACAATACAGTATACTAACGCATATATGTGGAATTTAGAAAGATGGTAACGAGAACCCTGCATGCAAGACAGCAAAAGAAACGCAGATGTATAGAACAGTCTCGTGGACTCTGTGGAAGAGGGCAAGGGTGGGATGATATGGGAGAATGGCATTGAAACATGTTAATTATCATATAAAAAAAACAAGAGTATAAAAATGTACTAGAAAGATATGATAGGGATAATGTGAAAGAGGCAAAATTTGGAGAGATTAAGACTGGGCTTTTCGCAACTAGAGATTATCTTACTAAGTGAAGTAAGTCAGAAAGAGAAAGACAAATATCATATGATATCTCTTATATGTGGAATCTAAAATATGACACAAATGAACCTGTCTATAAAACAGAATCAAAGACTTGGAGAACAGACTTGTGGTGGGGAGAGGGTTAGCTGAGGGATGGAATGGGAGATTGGGGTTAGCAGATGTAAGCTTTTATACATAGAACAGATAAACAACTAGATCCTACTGTATAGCACAGAGAATTATATTCAATATCCTATGATAAACCATAATGGAAAAGAGTATTTAAGCAAAGAATATGTATGTATAACAATCACTTTACTGTATGGCAATAATTAACATTGTAAATCAACTACACTTTAATTAAAAAAGACAGATTTTCTAGAATTACTGGATGAATCAATGCAAACTTTCAACCATAAAATAAGAAGCCCAATGCCAAGTGAAGAACTCATCTTTGTTCACTATACTTGGCCAAGTTACAATGAAGAGATTTTCTACAATTTCTTCTGTAAAGATTTAATCATTATAACAGAGACATGGTATTTTCATAATATTGTATTATTTGGGCTTCAAAAGTGGGTAATGAGAAAAACATTCTGCCCAGTTTGTCTTGTCTGTCCATTAAACTCATTGTGCTTCCTTCCATGACATTACTTTGCTGTTTTTAGTAAAAGCCCAGGACACATTGGAATTTAGACTTCAGGGTAATGTTGAAAACCCTGGATCCCCTCAGTGTCTGGGGTGTACTGTTTGACACTTAGTGATTGCATAATGAAGGCTGTTGACTGACAATCAGCATGATCAGGTCAGAAACAAGAGATAAGAAAGCTTATTGAAAATGGCATCTCCAAGAAAAGAACCTACCTGTTTTTCCAGCCCTTGAAATAAAATTAGCTTTAGCAAAATCATCCAAATACAGATATCCTAAAGCCCAGTCACAAGAAAGGCTCAGGTTGAAGTAAAAATAATCTTAGCTATCATTTACTATATGCCATGCACTGTGCTAAGTGTGTAGGATGCCCAGGTGGAACAGTTGGTAAAGAATCCGCCTGCTAATGCAGGATAATGCAAGAGATGCAGGTTTGACCCCTGGGTCAGGAAAATCCCCTGGAGGAGGAAATGGCAACCCACTCCAGTATTCTTGCTTGAATAATGCCAAGGACAGAGGCGGGCTATAGTCCATTGGGTTGCAAAGAATCAGACACGACTGAGTGACTAAATATGCATGCATGTGCTAAGTGTGTAATGAGGAGAAAACATGAATTATTTCATATCTTATTCATCAAAAGTTCTTTAGCTTATGTAACTGAAAACAAGTTCCTTATATTTTCTATCAATTAATGAATCTTAAGCCTAGTATATTCATCTATAATCATAATACAAAAAGGTATCATAAGATAAATATAAATAAAATTAAATTTATTTCACTTTAACTTAGAAAAGTAAACTTCATGTTATGAAATTTTTAAAAAATTGATGAAAAGCTTGGGTTTGCTGAGATCATTTTAATCTGAGTACAGTAAAAACATACATTAAATAATATGATACCCATGGAGGAATAGTCAGAAAAAGGCTTCTCAGTTTACCAATTTGGTAACCAGATACAGCACAGCCTTGATCTCAGGCCAGCAGTTCTCAAAGTTTAAGGTACAGCAGATCACCCAAAACCTGGTAATTAATGTAGATTCCTGACCCAACTGAAAGAATTTTTTATTTATCAGGTTTGGATCAAGGCCCACAGCTCTGTTCTTCTTGCAGGCACCTCAGGAAAATACGGACGGCTGGTCCAGAACATTTCACACAAAATTCTGTTACAGGACAACTAGCCCTCCCTTTCCTAGGAACCCCCAAGAATCCTGAATAACTCTAGTTCAACCATAGAAGTGATCCAGTTTGCAAGGGTCCAGTTTAGTCTGAATCCTTAAATAACTCTGATCTGGATCCATAATCAAAGAGACAGATCAGAGCCATAATTATTTTCAGGTATAAAGTAAACTGCCATTTATTATGACAGCATCTTTAATAATTGATTAAAAATCAGCAGGCACTTAAAGAAACTTTTTCATATGCCCATCTACCTCTTCCCTCCTCCAAAAAGAGAATGGGCTCACCTTTTGATAGTCATTATGGTAATGAGTCATTTTCCCTTTGTTTTCAACTTCAGATTCAGTTTCAAGAGTGAGAAAGGACAATTTGGGCAAAACCAATGCTTGCAACATTTTTCATTTGATCTGAAGCAAGAGTGGTAAGTATGTTTATCTGATTGCATTGTAACCTATTGGACAGCAAAGTCTCTTTGAAGTAAAGCACCATGCTGAGTGGCTGAAACTAGGAGGTGGAGAGGATATGTAAACATCTTTGCTAAATGCAACTCTGAATTTGCCCTTTTTTTGAAGCAAGCCTTTGAAGTACTCTTTGGGAAATGTTTCCTTAAGATAGAGAGTATCACAAGCGACAGATCCTAATTATTATTAAGATTTTGTCATTTCTGTTTAATGGGTGAACCACAGACATTTATTCTCACTCGTAGAGAAACTCATGGAGGACTTCCCTGGTGGCTCAGATGGTAAAGCATCTGCCTACAGTGAGGGAGACCTGGGTTCAATCCCTGGGTCGGGAAGATCTCCTGGAGAAGGAAATGGCAACCCACTCCAGTATTCTTGCCTGGAAAATCCCATGGACGGAGGAGCCTGGTAGGCTACAGTCCATGGTGTTGCAAAGAGTCAGACACAACTGAACGACTTTACTTTACTTTACTTACTTTTCTTTTCATAGAGAAATAATCATAAGGGGAAAACACATGAAATAGATTTAATTCAACATCTGTTTATCAATACAGAGTTCTCCTGTCCACTGAACTTCCTATCACATGAGGTTCACTCCAAAGAGTTACCTGTACATCCCTTTTTTCTCTCCAGGACTTTTTGATGACTTTGCAAACCAGTCAACAATTCAGCACAAAGGCATGAGGAATCACGCTGGCATGTTGTGACTGAATCACACAATTACACAGGATGCGTCCCATTCTGAAAATGCCCAGACAGCAAATGGCAGAGGTAAATGGAATCAAACGTCAGAGCCAGCACAGTTTGAGGGAGACTTGAAACTCAAACTCCACCATCCAGGGAGAAGGTTTCCTGCTGTGCCATGGACTAAAGGTGACAGAAAATGACAGCAAGACTTCTAGGAACACTGCTGACTGTGCTCTTCCTTGGTCTCTTTGGGATCCTGGAGGCAACAAAAATATCATGCAGAAATGAAGAAGGTGCCGCTGTGGATTGGTAAGTAAATGAAATATAAGGCTTGGTTCCTGCCAGTGGAAAGCCAAACTACTGGTGGTTACCTGGTTCACTGTGTGCTCTGAAGGAGACCTCTGTTCCATCTCTCCCCATAGAAAGAAAGGAAGTGAAAGTGTGTAAATGGGCCATATATCTGTGTAGGGATAGGCTCTGAATGAGAGAGTTTCCCTTGAGAGGGAGCAGAGCAGTGCCTTGTGGCCCTGATTCATGCTCTCAGCAGGGCAAAGCTAGTGGCCACAGAGGTGTGGGAGAGCTGACAGCTTCTCTCATTTGGCAAGTTCCTTCAATTGCTTTGTGGTTTTCCTAACAGAACACTCCCAGCATCCTTTTAAATTGACAAAGGAGAAAAGCTAGATGACTCTTTCCTGATAGTGGAGCGTATGCTTATGTGAAGGAGAAAGAGGGCTTGATGGGACAGAGCACTGTTTGGTTAACCTTGTTTGTTGGGCAGGACAGGCAGTTGTTCAAGTGGATTGGAGGCCATTGGTCTCCTGCAGTGTCAAAGGGGTGAAACACAGCTTTGCATTACAGTCATGGATTCTCCAAAAGCTCTGATCACTTCTTCACTCTTTAATTAGGGTATTTAGGTTTGCCTTTATGGTTGGCATCAAGCTTTGTGTAAACTTGAGGCTGGAGGACACAGATACACTCAATCACTCTCTCACCAAAGAGTTACTGAGCACTCACCAGTCCTGTGCTAAGTTTTGAAAATACAAATATGAATAAAGCATAGTTCTTACCCTTGAGGAGCTCATAGTTGTGTGATAAGGGTATAGATAGGGCATTAGAGAGGATGGGACCCAAAAGACTTCTCTGGGAGAAGTTTGGAGAATAATTTTGAGTTATTAGAAAGACAAGGGAGATATCAGGGCATCTCAGGCCAATGGAGAAGCACTGAGGAGGTCCAGAGGCAATAAACAATGGGGAGAATCTGGAAGCAGTTGAGCAATGTTTGTGTTTCAGGAGAACGTGGGGAAATGGCAAGAGGGGAGCTTAGATAGACAGCTGAGGGCCAGGTCATGAAGGGCTTAATGGGTTGAATTGCTGAGTCTGAATTTGACCTCGAAAGGGAACTACTGAGGATGTCAAATAGGGACCTGAAAAAGTCAGATTTGCATTTTAGAAAGCCCACTGGCAGTACTGTGAAGGCCAATTGGCCAGGAACCAGTGCAGAGTCAAGGAGACCAGGCAGCAGAGACACATCTAAGACTTCTCTAGTCCAGGCCTAGGCCTTGGCATTCTTACCGACTGTGGAAATAACAGAAGAACCATCTTCAATGTATGTGGGCTTTCACTACAGGAATCTCACACACCAGGCCAGTAAATGTTTTTATTTTTTTTAATTTTCTTTACTTTATTGTGTTGGTTTTGCCATACAATGACATGAAATCGCCATGGGTTGACATATGCTCCCCCTCCAGAACCCCCCTCCCTCCTTGCTGCCGATTCCCTCTCCCTGGGACATCTCGGTGCACCAGCCCCGAGCATCAACCCTGGGCTGGCAATTGATTTCACATATGATAATTAACATGTTTCAATGCCATTCTCCCATATCATCCCACCCTTGCCCTCTTCCACAGAGTCCACGAGTCTGTTCTATATATCTGCGTTCCTTTTGCTGTCTTGCATGCAGGGTTCTCGTTACCATCTTTCTAAAGTAAATGTTTTTAGAACACACACAGTCAGATTTGTATTTCCTTCACTGGGAAGGAACAACAGTAAGGGTGGAATATAAGAGGCAGAAAGCTTGAGCAAATCTCTCTCCTTAAACTTGGAGACCTTCTGTGAAATATGGGTGAAATGATATAGTTAAGTGCTTGACAATGGCTACCATCAAGAAAATAGTGAGTCCAGCCCTCAGAATGAGGCTGCAAACAAAGCAACTGACAAAGAAATTAATCTCCAAAATATATAAGCAGCTCATACAGCTCAATATCAGAAAAACAAATAACCCAATCAAAAATGGGCAGAATACTTAGACATTTCTCCAAATAAGACATAAACATATGAAAAGATGCTCAACATCACTCATTATTAGAAATGTGCAAATCAAAACTACTATGAGGTATCACCATACACCAATCAGAATGGCTATCATCAAAAAATCTACAAACAATAAATGCTGAAGAGGTTATGGAAAAAAGGGAATCCTCCTGCATTATTGGTAGGAATGTAAACTGATACAGCCATGATGGAGAACAGTATGGAGATTCCTTATAAAGCTAGGAGTAAATCTACCATATGATCCCACAATCCCACTACTGGGCGTATACCCTGAGAAAACCACAATTCAAAAAGACACATTTACCCCAATGTTCATTGCAGCACTATTTGCAACAACCAGGACATGGAAGCAATAAATGTCCAATGACAGATGAATGGATAAAGATGTGGTACGTATATGCAATGGAATATTTCTCAATCATAAAAAGGAACAAACCTGAGTCATTTGTAGTGAGGTGGATGAAACTACAGCCTGTTATACAGAGTGAACGTGTGTATATACAGACTGACCGTCGCTCAGTCGTGTCCGACTCTTTGTGACCCCATGGACTGTAGCTGACCAGGCTCCTCCATCCATGGGATTTTCCAGGCAAGAGTACTGAAGTGGGTTGCCATTTCCTTCTCCAGGGTATCTTCCTGACCCAAGGATCAAATCCGAGTCTCCTGCATTGCAGGCAGATGCTTTACCGTCTAAGCCACTAGGGAAGCTCCATAAGAGTGAAGTAAGCCAGAAGCAAAAACAACAATACAGTATATTAACACATATATATGGAATTTAGAAAGAGAGTAACGAGAACCCAACATGGGAGACAACAAAAGGAACACAGATGTATAGAATAGACTCGTGGACTTTGTGGATGAGGGTAAGGGTGGGATGATATGGGAGAAGGGCATTGAAGCATGTTAATTGTCATGTATCTAATCAATCGCCAGCCCAGGATTGATGCTCAGGACTGGTGCAGCGAGATTTCCCGGGGGGGAGGGAGGAGGGAGGGGGGATCCGGAGGGGAAGCATATGTAAACCCATGGTGATATCATGACAATGTATGGCAAAAACAATAAAAAAAAAAAAAAGAGTGAAGTAAGCCAGAAAGAGAAAAACAAATATATCAATGCACATATGTGGAATCTAGAAAAAATGGTACTGATGAATCTATTTGTAGGGAAGGAATGGAGGCACAGACATAGGGAACAGACTTGTGGACACAGCAGGGGAAGGAGAGGGTGGGATAAATTGAGAAAGTAGCATCGACATATATACACTATCATATGTTAAATAGATAGCTACTAGGAAACAGCTATATAACACAAGAAGCCCATCCTGGCAGTCTGTGATGACCTAGAGGGATGGGATGGCAGAAAGGGAGGAAAGCTCAAGAGGAAGGTGTGATGAATGTGTATATAACACTCATGCCTGATTCACATTGTTGTATGGAAGAAATCAATGCAACATTGTAAAAATTTTCCTCCAATGAAAATATAAGTTTAAAAAAAGGTAACACTCAGTAAATGTTAGTAATTCATAATTATTTCCTTTGTTAGGTTTACCTTTTATAAGTTGCCCAAAAGGCAAAATGAGAAAAGCAGAGAGACTGGGTTAGAGTACCTGTACCTAGACTCTACAACCAGAAGCTGGAGTAGGAGCAAGCAGCTTATGAATGCCACCAAGAGTGTTTTGGGAAGGACATTACAACAACTGTATGAAGCATCTGCCTCCGAGGTATGTTATAGTTAGTCATTCATTTGAATCACATAAAATGCGTAATACAGACTCCAAAGCTTCCAAAAAGTTATAATTGCTCATATCCAACCCCAAATCCTAGCAACTGAAACTAAGCTCAGAATCTGAATCAATCTAACCAAGACCTTAGGGGATATGTCAACAGACTCTACAGCAATGCCAAATTGTTGATACATTTAGCACTGTGTCCAGTGGCATCACTGAACTAACTACATATTGAAATCTTTGGGCTGCCAGACTCTGCCAATTTTCTCAGTACTGGCTATCTTCAATCTTTAAAGGGAACTAGAGGAAGGGCTATTTTCTGTTACAATGCAGTATAGATCTGTGGAAATGAGTTATGGGTTGTTCATCATGGTGTGATGAGTTTGATGGGAAAAGTAAAGGGTTCCACTTGGTCTTCCTTTCAATTAATCATTTTCAAAGTAGTAGGTTAAGAACTAGGACTGGGTTAGAGTATCTGTACCTAGGCTACTAGGTTAAGAACTAGTTCAAGGCCCTGGAACTAACTTGCCTGAATGGAGATTAAATCTGCTATCTGGACTTCACCAGGCTTTCCTGATGGCTCAGAGGTTAAAGAATCAGTCTGTGAATGAAGGAGATGCAGGAGATGTGGGTTTCAACCCTGGATTTAGAAGATCCCCTGGAGGAGGAAATGGCAACCCACTCCAGTATGCATGCCTAAAAAACTCCATGGACAGAGGAGTCTGGCAGGCTACAGAGCAAAGTGTCACAAAGAGTAAGACACGACTGAGCAACTGAGCACACACACTGGACTTCATCAGGCAATGAACTAACCAGCCAAAGAGACATGGGTAAATAGGCCTAGTGCCTCAATGTGCACAGTCTCCCAACATCCAGGCAACATCTGCTATTCAGTAACAAGATACTGTTTTCAACCAGAGATGACAAGTAAATCAAACAATAAGTAACATCCAGTTATACTCATCTATGGGCTTTCCTTGTGGTTCAGCTGGTTAAGAATCCGTCTGCAGTGCAGGAGACCTGGGTTCGATCCCTGGTTTGGGAAGATCCCCTGGAGAAGGGAAAGACTACCCACTCCAGTATTCTGTCCTAGAGAATTTTATGGACTGTATAGTTCATGGGATTGAAATGAGTCAGACATGGCTGAGTGACTTTTGCTTCACTTCACTTCACTTCATATTCATCTATGCATTTCCTAACAATTTATTGAGAAATAAAATGTAAAATAACTCAACACTTAACAATGTGCTGGGCCTTTACATATGTCAACTAATTTAATTCCCACAACAATCCTGAGTTAGACAGTAGCATTACCAAAAGTGTTAGTCACACAGTCATGTCCAACTCTCTGCGAATCCATGGACTGTAGCCCACCAGGCTCCTCTGTCCATGCGATTATCCATGCAAGCATACAAGAGTGGGTTGCCATTCCCTTCACAAGGCAATCTTCCCGACCCAGGGATCGAACCCAAGTCTCCTGCACTGCAGGCAGACTCATTACCCTCTGAGACACCGTAGTGCACAGGTCTATTTGAGCATTTACTTGAAATGTGCAGAGAGCTGTCTCTGTGTGTGCAAAATATTCACTGTATTCACCTGTCATTAACACAAGCTGACTGTTACACTCCTAGTTAGAATGATCAAACTTCATCTATTAGGAGAATTATGTTTCTCACCGAATCTTTCCAGAGGCCCTCCACATTGTACCCTAAAGGCACAGAATGGCCTTGTTACCGCATTCAACACAGCTCATAGAATAATTGTCAGAGTTCTCTAGTGGAGAATATGAATGCCAACCGTATCTATGGTCAATTATGGAAAATGCAGGTGAGAAAACAGTTCATTTCCCCGAATATTCCTAAACATAGTAGCCAAAAATGCTATACAGACTACTTTATGCCTTTAAAAAATGGTTTTAGATGAGATCAAATAATGAAGCAACTGTAGGACACTCTTATTTTTTTCTCAGAGAAAAACAAAGACCTTTTTTTACAGAGATGGGTTGTCCTTTCTTGCTTTTAATTATAATATATTGCTGAGACTTTTTACTATTGACATTATTGGCTTCACTAAAAGTCACTGCATCATGATACCATTGAAATGGAATGACAGTGAGCAAATATAAGCAAGTTTCCAAAACATGACAAAAAGACACTATCAAAGTAATAGCTTCATTTTGACTCAGAGATTTGGCAAACTGTCTGGAGAATTTACTAGCATTTTTGCCTTACCAGAGGAAATCCAATATGACACATTCAATTACACCACTTTTTTTAAGCAAGGAAATGTCAAGTTGGAAAAGTGAAGTGACACAGAGAAATAAATTGAAGAAAAATGCTCCACTAACAAAGAGGTGGTAGAAGCAGAGAATGAGGAACTCTGATTAAACAGGAAGCTATGACCAAGTGGTAAGGCACAAAGTAGGCAGAGGAAATCAACCCCTGACAGCCAGTTCTGCACTGTGCCTATAATATCAATGGAAAAAGCCCAGATGTAATCCTTGGCTGGTTGTTCCTACTTCATTTCCTGAACAAATATTTCAGGACTCCTTTATTAGACACGAGTTGCTTCATCAGAAACAGGAGTCCAAAACAACCCGGAGAAACAGGAATATTGCCCTCACATACGCATCAGAGCACAGTGCTCCTGTCACACAAGTTGCACAGTTGAGGACGGACTTCTTGTCTCCTGCCTTGCATGTCGCAGAATTCAAATGGATGGGAAATCTGCCTGTTAGGGGAATGGATGATTTCTCATGTGTATTAATGAAGGTTCTGTATTGTAGGCTGGGTAGCTGGTAGAAATGCTGTGAGCGAAAAATGTTAATGAGGGAAGGACTTATGCCATTATAACCTTAAAATATTTCTGCAGAATAACAGCACAGCCTACCTCATATACAATGATGGAGTCCCTAAATCCGTGAATTACAGCAGAAAGTATGGACACACCAAAGGTATGACAAAAGCACGCATTTCTCTTTCCTACTGGAAGTCAGCATTTTCTTAAACACCCTATCTTTGGTAGGTTTATATTCCACACTAAAAAGATAGCTTTTCTTTTTAATGGTCTGAGTTATCAAGATGAGTGATTCCTGTAACACAGTTTATAATGATTAATTTGACTTTGAAATATCCTTTACATGAACACCATTTTATTTCTCAACATTTTTAAAATATACTTTAAAGCAGAAATACAAGCATTTGACTACTGGAAATATTAGCCAGACTCTGTGTGTGTGTGTGTGTGTGTGTGTGTGTACACATTTTAGTCAAGCTTATAGAAGTATAATTTACATAGAGTAAAATTCACCCTTCTTAGTCCCATTTAAAATACAGTAAACATTTTTGAAAAAGTATTTTAAAATAATTTTCAAGTTATAGTAAGTTTGTTGATAATTATATAATGATTTTTATTATAGGGATATTTTCTATTTTTCTATTTTTAAACTATGTATATAAGTATGTGTGTTGTTGAAGAAGTCAAAATGATAGTAAACAAAAAATTTGTAATCCTAATATTCATTAGCTGCTGCTGCTGCAGCTAAGTCACATCAGTTGTGTCCTACTCTGTGCGACCCCACAGACGGCAGCCCATCAGGCTCCCCTGTCCCTGGGATTCTCCAGTCAAGAATACTAGAGTGGGTTGCCATTTCCTTCTCCAGGGCATGAAACTGAAAAATAAAAATGAAGTCACTTAGTTGTGTCTGACTCTTAGTGACCCCATGGACTGCAGCCTACCAGGCTCCTGGAAAATGGGATTTTCCAGGCAAGAGTATTGGAGTGGGTTGCCATTTCCTCCTCCAGGTGATCTTCCTGACCCAAGGATCAAACTTGCTTCTCCTGCATTGCAGGCAGATTCTTTACCACTGAGTCACCTGAGAAGCCCCAGTTGTGCCTAATATTTTCTACTTTTTCTATAATACATATTTTGAAACATTTTTTAATGAAACTTTTGTAGTGACTACTTCAAACTCTCTTCAACTTAATATACCATGAATAACTTCTCATGGGAATAAGTGTTTTTCAGAAGGTTCCCAAATTAAATGCCTTCAGGGTCAGGCAAATGATGTCAGCAAGCCAAGGAGGCTGAACCAGCAGGTAACTAGAGAACTGGAGAATACACGCGTGGTCTAAAGAAGCAGTTGCCACTCAGCTTGCCTTATGGGAATCTGATTTTTTCCAGAGAAAATGAGGAGTTTGTGGAAAATCCCAGTTTTTAAGTGTTGGCAATAAATTTGAAGTTTTCAAAATAATCTGCAAGCATAATAACATGTATCTGCAGGTTAGACTTGGCCTGAGGGCTGCCAGTTTGCAACCTCTGATTAAGAATTTAATTTGTAATGGCTGTCAAATGCCATGAGCAACTTAGCTTTTGATTTAGCTAAGTTGCCCTCCTGATGGTCCTATTTGCCACATCCTGCCACATTCTGCAAACTCTCCTTTACCAACCTCCCACCACCATAGTCACTCCACTCTGTTAGTTGATGCAAGGGCTCAGAAAGATTGGAAATGGAGTGGAACCTGATGTAATATGGGAGAGTTCCCTGTCAACAGGTGCCCCAACATCCTGTGGCACTTGTACCAGGAAGTTAGGATTTCAGACAAACAGCATACTCATCTGGGCAGAAGAGAGACCCTGAGGTCATCCAGCTCTGTGAGGCAACTGAACTTTGAACATTTTCCATCTCGATGCAGGTATTGATTCCACAGTCACTGAAACAGCAACAGTGTACTCTCTTAAAGTATGTTCTTTGATAAAGAAATAACTGGCAGGCATTTGGTTTCTACTCTAATACTAAGGCAAGCATGACTTTTATGTCTGTGTGGTCATGTGCAAACCAGAAAGCCAAGTTAGCATACCCAAATTATCCTGATGTATTTACAAACACAAAAATAGTCATAGGTGCCTGTTTGACAGGATTCTTTGTGCCATGTCACAAGATGATGAAAATCTTTCAGTTTTCTTCTTTTCTGGCTTTCATACTGTCTGCTCCAGAGATTTTTATGAAATACAAGTAACTAGGATGCTTTAGAACATGACTTCCTTCATCCCCACCCCCATCCCTTTTCTGCTTCTTTTTTTTTTCAAACTTGTGAAATTGAGTGACTTCTACACATAAATGAGCATCAGTTTCTCACAACAAATTACTGCAAATACATTTTTTCACTTGATGTTTTCTCTTTCAACTATGTTTTTCAGCTGGGTTTTGAAAACAGCTTAGCTGCTTAGCAGTAAAGACATTATCTGAAGCTTGCCAGGTGACTATATAGTCTATCAAGGTCAAACTCCAATTTACCAAATTTGCATTCTGCCAAAACAAATTTTCCTTGTAGTTGCAACATGAAATGCCTCTTAACTCTTCACACGGTGTCTGCCTAGCTCCCTTTTGTGTTGGGTTATCATTAGTAATGGGGCAATGTGATGTATACCTGAACTGGTTTTGAAATCTTTGAAAAAGAACATAATCCTTATCATTATTAGCCTAAGGAAACATTAGCCTGAAGTTTAAAGGTCTTAAATGTTGTAGCTTTGGACTCTTTTTTTTTTTTTAAAGGAGGCTTATTTTTCTAATTTATCTGTATCAACTGTATCTTTGGTAGGTGTACTTCTGTGGAACAGAGTCCAAGGGTTCTGGTTGATTCATTCCATTCCCCATTTTCCTCCAGTTCCTGAAGAAGGCTATGATTATCCACCCACAGGGAGACAAAATGGACAAGCTGGCATCTGCATAACTTTCAAGTACAACCAGTATGAAGCAATAGGTAACATTAGAGTGTTTAAAAAAAGACATAATATTTAAAAAGGGATTTGGAACTTATGAATAAATGTATCACTTCATCTGCTTCTCTATTCATAAACCCTGATACCTACATCTAATATTGGTTTTGCATGATGAGATCTTGGGCAGGCTCACTTACTAAACCTTGGTTTCCTGGTCCAAGGAAATCTTTGAACTTGATCAGAAGTGGTAGTTTCAAATGTCTACAGGGGCCAGGCAGATAACAAAAATGGGTGACACCAGTGGACATCACATGAGCAGTGTGGAAATTGACAAAATGTGGTGTTGACTCTCCGCTAGCTTTCCTCAAAAGCTGCAACTCCATTATGATGTGGCTCCATGAGAATGAAGACCTACATCTCCTTATTTTTCAGAGGAAGCAGAATCCAGGGGAAGATGTAAAGTAGAAAAGAGAGAGAAAGAGAAATTGAGACAGAAAGAGATCTTCTGATTTTCTAATATGGTCTCCACCTTATTTTTTATTTTATTTTATTTTTTTAAATTTTTTTATTTTTTGGGACATCTTTATTCATTTCTATTTTGATGGACATTTAGGTTGCTTCCATGTCCTGGCTGTTGTAAATAGTGCTACATTGAATAAGTGGTTGCATATATCTTTTTCTTTTAATTAACTTATCTTTAATTGAAGGATAATTGCTTTACAGAATTTTGTTGTTTTCTGTCAAATATCAATATCAGCAGGAGTCAGCCCTAAGTATACACAAATTGTGCAGACCTCATGTTGCTTACAGGCCACCAAAGTGACATTTCTGAGCCTAAACCAGATGATTTTCCCTTAAGAACTCAAGCTCAAGTGGCCAGAAATACTTGGACTTGAAAAATTGAAAGTACAAATGAGGAGGAGAAGTAGTAATGGTATTTTCCAATCACTTTTTACTGAGGGAGCTGCTAAATAGTAAAGAATGATTTGTTTCGAATATGCTTTTTTTAAAATCAAATTTCCATCTGATGGAAAGGATCACTGAGCCTCTTACCCAAATTAAGCCCTAGCCTAGCTATCTGAGCTCCTGCAAAGATTAGAGAGCTTAATAGAATAGAGACTGGGGGTGCACAGTGATAAATTGGTCATTCTTGGAGCTGGATGATCATTATATGGGTGTTTTCTACTTTTGTATGTTTACACATAGGATAAAAAACACATGGTCTCCAAGGTCAGCCTGCCTGGGTTTGAATATCAACTCCTTCAGTTACAAGTTTTATCGCTTTGGGCATAAATTATCCATTAATTTATCTATAAAATGAGGATCATGATAAAATAACTTACCCAGTAATAAGGTAATATTCTTATGATTAAATTAAGTAAACCCATGTAATAAAAAGTAGGGAGTTCTCAATAGGTGTCAACTATTTTAAATTAAAGTTTGAAGGCTATTGGCTTAAAGAAGGAAATACTTTCATTTTTGTTTTTTGTTCTGTTCAGTTTTTTAATTCACAACAAGATCTAAAATGCCAAAAAGCATTTCCATTTGTATCTTAATTCTTGACTTTTCTTTACTGTTTGCGGTTCAGACTCTCAGCTCTTGGTCTACAACCCAAACGTTTACAGCTGCTCCATCCCTGTAACCTTTCACATGGAGCTCATCCACATGCCCCAGCTGTGTGCTGGATCCAGCTCCTCAGAGATCCCAGGCCGGCACCTGGTGACACTTCAGTCAGCCCAGGGACAAAAATTCCTCCATTTTGCGAAGTCTGATTCTTTTCTTGACGGTAAGAAAGACTATCATCAAAATGATATGCTGCAACAGTACTGTTGGACTCACTTTGGATTACAAAGAGCAAATATACTGATTATTTAGGGGTGTAGAAGTAGAAAAGGAAGGAAGACCAAAAAAAGGAAAGGGAAAAGGGACATCAGGGATCAATTCAAACAACAGCCACTTGAATAGAAGGATTGCTGATCCATCCAAAAAAAGTATCTCACAACCAGCTAGCTAGAGGCCAGTAAAAACTCAGTCTCCAGCCTCAGGTGGGCACAGAACCAGCTATCTTCCTCTTCTTTCACTCCCTAAGCAATTATCTTAAGCCTTCCTTACCCTCAAGTCCTTTACCTTTCCCTGTCTCTTCACTCATTTTCAGTTTTTCCTTCACAGGGCGAATAGAGGGAGAAACCACGTCAAGTGCCCACTCCACCCTCAACAATCATTTCTACTTTCATTCTTTTTTTACCAGATTCCTCCCTTCCCAACAAAAGCAGTGCCCCTCTGTGCCCTAGAGACTATCCCGGCTCAGAATACATGGATTCTTACATTCAATCTGTTCTCCCTCTACGAGCCCCAAACATTCCTGCAAAATCCTCCCTCAATTCTAGATTCCCTATATCTCTGGGTTTTTTTTTTTTTTTTCTTCTTTTCTTCTAAATTTATTTTGAGAAAACTCTTCAGGGTCTTGACTTGCTCACTGCTCCTTGACTATAGTTTTGCTTCTCTGTATCTATACCCAGTCACCCATGACAGCCTTAATTGACTTCAGTCTTCCTTCCTTGCTTCCTTCCTTTAATATTGAATAAATTTTATTGAACGCCTACTACTTGTCAAGCCCTGTGGTAGGCATTAGAGATCCCCAAATTAACAGGACAGAAACAGCTTCTGCAGAATTTGGCACAATGGGAACCGTTTCCTTGCTGAAGCTTTCCCTTCCCTGAGTCTTGGCAGTATAGTCTTTTGGGCTTCCTCCTGCTTTTAAGTCTCTTTTGCCATGTCCTCTTCCTCTGCATACTCCTTATGTGACTAGGTTGCCCTGTGGTCCTCTACTCATCCTTATCGCATCTACAATGCATTTGAGGCAATTCCAGCTAGCCCTTGAGTTTCCCAAGTCTAGATCTTCATCCAAGACCTGCGTTCTGACAAATGTATTTAACAGTGAGTGGCAGAGCCACATAAAATTCAACATGTCAAATTCATCTCATCATTATCCCTCACATATCTTACCCTTTTTCTCATATTCTGCATAGTCACCTGGAAACTCTCAATCCCTCTTTTTTCTCACTGTCCCACCCTATATCAAATCATCAAATGCAGTCAGTTCCAGGTCCTTAAGAACTCTCACATTTATCTCTCTGTCATGGGCATAGTCTGCACTTGTGCTTTATCACAGTTATTATGACAACCTCTTGTTTTTCCTCTCTCCAATCTAACGTAGTCTTCTCAATTCATCCTGCACATTGTTTCTCAGTTGATATTTATGATCATAAATCAGTTTCTATTAATTCCCCCACTAACACTCCTTAAAAAATTCTCTGTTGAGGACTTCTCTGGTGGTACAGTGGATAAGAATCTGCCTGCCAATGCAAGGGACATGGGTTCAGTCCCTGGCCTAGGAAGATTCTACCTGCCTCAGAGAAACTAAGCCCCTGCACCACAACTACTGACCCCTCACTCTAGAGCCCATGAGCCACACTACTGAAGCCTGCATGCCCAGGAGCCAGCAAGCTGCAACTACTGAGCCCATACATTGCAACTCCTGAAGTCCATGAACCTAGAGCCTATGCCCTGCACTGCAACTAGAGAGTAACCCCTGTTCTCCACAGTTAGATAAAGCCCGCATGCAGCAATGAAGACCCAGAGCAACGGAAACAAATAAATAAAATTAACTAATTTAGAATAAATAAATAAAATACAGTATTAAAAATTTCCCATTAAAAAAAATTTCCCATTGATTTCAGGAAAATTCATGCACTCTGGCATGGTTTATAAAGATTTCTAGATGCTGGCTTCTGATTACTTCTCTAGCCTTAGTCTTTCCAAAGGTCTTTTCAGGACAAAAACATATATTGTTCCCTTGTTTGTGCAGAACGGAAGACATTTTCAGCGCCAATATTATCTTAGCAATAATGATAACAACTTTTATTTTTATATCACTTTAGCATTTACAAAATATTCTCCCATCCACTCTCTCAATCATGTTGTTTTTATTATGCTTGTGACATCCACATATCAGGCATGAGTGATGATTCTCTTCCTGAGGATATTTTTAGGATTTATCTAAGAATAAATATTAACCTCACTATTTTTCTCTTTATAAACTCTAGACATCTTTGCAGCCTGGATGGCTCAACAGCTGAAGACACACTTGCTAACAGAAACCTGGCAGCGAAAGAGACAAGAACTTCCTTCAAACTGCTCCCTTCCTCACCATGTCTACAATATCAAAGCAATTAAGATATCTAGACACTCGTATTTTAGCTCTTATCAGGATCACGCCAAATGGTGTATTTCCCAAAAGGGCACCAAAAATCGCTGGACATGTATTGGAGACTTAAATCGGAGTCCATACCAAGCCTTCAGAAGTGGTGGATTCATCTGTACCCAGAATCAGCACATTTACCAAGCATTTCAAGGATTAGTTTTATATTATGAGAACTGTTAACTAAACTTGGTAAAAGGACATATGTGCTATCATTTTCTACACTGATAAGGGGTCTTCTTCTACTAGATTCATTCTTTATATATTAAAAGCCTGTGAATTTACTTATTATCCATCGTCATCTTAGTCACTCAGTCATATCCAGCTCTTTGAGATCCCATGGACTGTAGCCCGCCAGGCTCATCTGTCCATGGGATTTTTCAGGCAAGAATACTGGAGTGGGTTGCCATTTCCTTCTCCAGTACTTATGGTCCACATATTATCAAATAAAGTGCTTTTTTCCCCATGCCTACCCTGTTATCTTCCAAATAGTGGCAATTTATCTACTTTCATTTATATGCCATAAACATGCACACACACACACACACACACA
>ML661344.1:22242770-22500325 GCA_007570785.1 Antilocapra americana
ATATATATATATATATATATATATATATAAAATAAGAGGAGTGAAAGGAAAAAGTTTTGTTCCAGATTAGTCAGCTCTCAGTTGTCCATGGAGTGACTGGCCATCTCCTAGAGTAATTTCATCTTCACAAAGAATTCCCTGACTCTCCTCCTCACCTCTTTTTGAAGAAGAGACATTTCTATCTCTCTGTACATCAAACTACTTAGTCATTTTCCTCCTCGAGTTCTTTTCAGTGGTTTATGGTTAAGTCTAACTGGTCATTCTTGAGCTAGTATGTGTTAGTTGCTCAGTCATGTCCAACTCTTTGTGACCCCATGGACTGTAGCCTTCCAGTCTCCTTAGTCCATGGAATTCTCCAGGCAAGAATACCAGAGTGGGTTGCCATTCTCTTCTCCAGAGGATCTTCCCAACCCAGGGATTGAACCCAGGTCTCCTGCAATACAGGCAGATTCTATACCATCTGAGCCACCAGGGAAGCCCATTAATTGTATGATATTGGGCCATTTAGCTGAACTCTCTAAACCCTGGTTTTATTCTCTATGAAATGGAGATAATATCTAGGTATGCTCAAGTACCTAGCACAGAGGCTGGCGCAGCTGACACTTAAAAATGCAGGTGGAATTTGAATGTGAATCACCCTGCAGTGTGAAAAGACAAAAGGAAATTTAGAAATGATTACTATTTTTCAAAAAGAAAAAACTGTCATATTAAGAGGAAGAAATAAAACAACTCACCAACTTGGGGGAAATAAAGAAGTGGAACATAAACTAGAATCAAATCTAGTCATCTTAATTCCAGTGTGTTTCATTTTCCAGAATTCTTATCACTAAATATAACTGTTATATAAATGAATAATAAATAATACATTTGTATAGGTATTCACTGTTTAATAACATTTGGAACATGGTTCCTAATTTCAAGAAGCTTACAATCTAACAAAAGTAATCATAAGAATAACTGAAGCTAGCACTTATTGAACATTTTGTTGTTATTCAGCCACTCAATCATGTCTGACTCTGCAACCCCATGGACTGCAGCATGCTAGGCTTCCGTCCTTCTCTATCTCCCAGAGTTTGCTCAAACTCATGTTCATTGAGTTGTTGATACCATCCAGCCATTTTGTCCTCTGTCATCCCCTTCTTCTTCTTCCCTCAGTCTTTCCCAGCATCAGGGTCTTTTCCAGTGAGTCAGCTCTTCACATCAGGTGGCCAAAGTACTGGAGCTTTAGCTTCAGCATTAGTCCTTCCAATGAATATTCAGGGTTGATTTCCTTTAGGATTGACTGGTTTGATCTCCTTGCTGTCCCAGGGACTGCATCTACTATGTAGTAAAAAGCCAACCTACTTTTTCTTATTTGATCTTTATAACTGCACTATGCTGTAGGAACTATTATAATCCTTATTTTACTGACAAGGGAAGTGAGTCCTACAGAGTTTTAGGAACTTGTCCAGTATCTCAGAGGTCCAGCTGACCTCTAAGACTAATAGAAGTGTTAACTTCTATTTCAAGAGATGAGTTTTAAAAAATGATGTGATATAGGATCATACATATCTTGATGTTTTAATTAACCAACATTCATGGGACATAATGGCCCTAGTTCAGTGGAATGCAGAGGAAAAAACAAAGTTTGTCTTCCTGTTAGAAGCAAGCATAAGTTATGGGAATTTTGAATACGTGCTAGCTAACTTACATACTTAAAAATATAAGAAGACTTGAAAAATATATTTTGGCTTTGCAGAGAGCATCTGAACATAAATAATTCCAACAAAATCAGATTAAAAGAGGAATTTTAAAGTACAAAATCTTGACTTTAAAAAAGAAGAGGGTGAAAATGTTACTGAGCCCCAGCTTGGTAACAAATTTTGGTATAAAGTCAGCCAGGATCATTGCTGCTTGAAGCCAGATGAGCCCAGTTAGGGAATTTTCATGAAACGCCCTAGCAGCTGCCAGGACCACTTGTCCTGAGGACCTGTCCTTCAAAATTCCCTGCAGTGTCACCAGCTGCCCCAACACTTGGCAGTTGGAGCAAGAAGCTGACAATTTGGGAGCCACCTTTCCTTTGAACTGAAGCAGTTACTTCAGGAAGCTGAGGCGTTTACCCTGGGGCAACCCACCACTGTGTATGTCCCTCACTGTGTCCTTTCTTTACTGGAACAAAACGGGAGCTATTGGCTGACTTCTGGGATAATGGGAAAGCACCAGCTAATTCTTTTGGACAATCCAATGTAGGTCTTCAGGTCACATCAGTCCTAAATCCAGCCCCACTGCTCCCAGTTAATGCTGCACAATCCCCAGAGCATGACTGCCTACATGTCATGCAGCTAGTATATTCCAGCAGACCACACTTTTCAGACCTGTTCACCAATGGAAACAACTTCATGGATCAAGGTAGGCAGTGCACTGGGTATGCGGTGGTAACCCTTAAAAAGACTGCTGGGGCAAAAGCCTTGTGCCGGGAAGCTGAGCTCAAAAGGCAGAAGTAATTCCTCTGACAAGAGCCCTGCTACTCACTGGAGGCAAGCAAGTAAACACATACACAGACTTCTCTGTGCGTTCTCTGTGTTGCATGCTCACAGGGCAATCTGGAAAGAAAAGGGGCTCCTCATTTCAAACAATGAAGCCTTAAAACATGCTTCTGAAATCCTGTCACTCTTTGAAGCAGTCCATAAAACCCCACAAGAGGCCATAATACATTTCCCGAGCCACCAAAAGGGCAAGGCTCACTTACTAAAAGGCAACTGGTTATCTGAGCAAGCTATAAAGAAAGCAGCAAAGGAGGGGGATGGTCAAGCCGTGACTTCTCCCACAGACTGACCTGTCAAAATACCAGCCTGTGTATTCAGAAAAGGCAAGGAGAGGGTCAAAGAGTGGAGATTCACTCTTCGTCACACCTCTCCTGGTTGGGAGTGTCATGCACACAGAAATGTTTTGCTTCTCGAGGCCCTCTTGGACACTGGGCTGCAGCTCATTCATAATGGTACCCTTTATAGGAGAGATGTCACTTTACAGTGGACACAAAAATATGTAATGGGGCCTAACCTACAAAGGAACATCCAACAAGTCACTCAAAATTATAGAATTTGTGCTAAAAATAACCCAAAGACTGCTTTCAGACCTCCCCAGAGAGGGACCCAACACAGAGGAACCTGTGCACCAAGGACTGGCATATACACTTTACTCAAATGCCTCGAGCCACAGGAAATTTCAGATACCTGCTAGCATTTGTGGACACTTTTTCAGGATAGGTAGAAACATATCCCACCAGGTCAGGAAAAGCTTCCAAAGATGTTAAAGTCCTCCTTAAGGAAATTACCCCCCAATTTGGACTGCCTAACTCCCATCAAAGAGGTGATGGGCCTGTATTTGTTTCTAGAATAACCCAACAAGTGCCTAAAGTACTGCAAATTAATCAAAAGCTACATTCATCCTGGAGACCACAATCAACAGGAAAAACTGAGAAAATGAATTATACATGTAAAAAAAGCATTGCTAAAATATGTCAAGAGATGAATTTAACTTGGGATAAGGCCTTGCCAGTTGCCTTGCTATGGACAGAGTGGCTCCCAGAAGTAGGCTTAAGTTAAGCTCCTTTGAAATATTGTATGGTAGGTCATTCCGGGTGTCTGTCTGGGCAGGAGAATCTATAAGTGCTCTGAACAATCTAACAGTTGCCAATTATGTTAAACTCTGGGCACTATGCTAACCTTGGTTCGTGAGTTTGTTTCCAGCAGGTCTGCTTATCCAGCTGAGTTATTCTTACATCTTTGCTGGTCTGGAGACTGAATCCTCTTTAAAACCTGTAGAAAACAAGGGCCTGAACACCAGCTGACTGCAAGGTGGGTAGGACCACATGTGGTATTACTCATCACACACTCATCCATCAAGCTAGCTAAAGTAAAGCCATGGATTCATCACACTTGGATTAAAGTAGCCCCACTGACATCAGAAAATGACCCAACTCCTGAGAGGCCTAGAGAGCAATAGATTTGTGAATTCTTAGAAGAGTTAAGATTGCTCTTCAAAAAGAGTAAAATTTCATCACAGAGGTGCTGTGATGAGATTAAAATTTCATCACAGAAGGAATTTCATTAGGTTCAAATAGTTGTAAATAAGGATAGAGAATTGTATTGCTTACTAAAAATTTTAGGAATATCCCAGACCCCAAGCCAATCACTTCCATTTCATGATCACCCCTCATCACCTCTGTTCAGTGGGAAGTAACCAGAAAGATCATCATCCATGTTCCTACAAGACTGTGGAATGAACAGGGACAGTGGGGAATTGTAATAGGGGTGGGGCAGGCGCTGCCTATAACAGCCCCTCTCGGCCATTGGTCAGCACCACAGTGGGCCCCTCCCCCTACTCTGTATAAAGGGATCCTGAAATTTGGGCTGAGAAAAGATGGCTCTTTTTTTTTTTTTTTTTGAGATGCTAATCTGCCATCATCTAAGTTTGCTAGCTTTCTGATTAAAGTCACTATTCTTTACCCCAACAACTTGTCTCCCGATTTACTGGCCTGTCATGCGGTGAGCAGAGAGAGCTTGGACTTGGTAAGAAAAGCCTGATCCCACAGTATGAATGAATAAAAGAAGTAGTGAATAAAGAGTAATGAATAAAAGGAAAAAGAGATAGCAAAGGTGAAGAAATTCAAATGAACTAAACATACACAATAAGTATGAGATTTACTCTCAAAAGTAAATCCAGACCTCCTAGAAAAGTGGTTTCATACCAATTTCAACAGAACAATCTATTGGAGAAGAGAATCAAAATCAGAATTCATAGAATAAAAAGTATAGGAATGTGACAGAGAGAAGAAACAGAAGATCCTGTTTCATTGGAAATGCACAGAAAGGATGTGTTTCTCATTGAAGTAGAGATGGGATATGACTGGACCTCCCTTGAGGAAGGAAAATATGCCAGAACTAAATAGTTCTGGTAGTTCAAGGCTATCAAATACTAAGCCTGGGATGAAGGAATATATGTTGGTGTTGGTAGCTCCCTGTGGTGGAACTTAGAGGCAGCTATAATAAACCAAAGGAGGGCTAGTATTGCTATCTTTCTCAAGTACATGCCCAGGATTGTTACCTAGTCAAGCTGAGTCCCATAGAGACTACTGGGACATATCTTTAGGGTAATAACATTATTGGAAGGAGACAAATATTTGAGAACATGAGGTATTTTAAATTGATTCCCTTTGGGAGAAAGAGGAAAATATGGGAGATATTAGTGAATGAAATTTTCTAAACCATGACTTAAAACAATGAAATTAAAGAGACATGTCTAAGATGGGACTGCATCTTTCCAAGAAGTTTAAGACTGTTTGTCTATAAACTACTTAATGTAATTATGAAGAAAAGTTAGAAATAAACCTATAGCAATATAATTAGAGTAAAAGATGGTAGTTCTAACATGGAAACTCCAAGACATTTTTCTGCTGTGCCCCCTTCTTAGAAAAGCTATTTTCCCCAATTTGTTGGTGTCAAGAAAAGAAGATCTTTCTTGTCTAGATCCAAATGGCTGGAGAAAGTGAGCTTGTAACACCAAAGAACCTAAGTTATAGGCGATTACAAGACAATTAGATATGGGAGATACAGTAGGGGTACCAAGACTGAGTTTGGGGATTGGACACTTGATCTGGAGGGTTATGTCCATTGCAGATAACATCACCATTTTTTACCTTGTGCACACATAACCAACAAATGCTAGGATGAAGAGGCTGGAAAATGATACAGACGAAACTCAAAATCAAAGAAGCATGGAGAGATAGCAATTCCTAAGTGTCAGATGTCAGTTGAGTTCCTTGTGGAACTCAGCTATCCTCCATGGTCACATATTCTATAACATACTCCTGTATTCTGTAATTAAGGCCCCCATATTCAGTTTAGTTTAATTTGAGTAGGTAGCTAATTCTTGCAAGCAAACAATTCTTACCTAAATTATGTAGAAAAAAGCATAACTATGAGTGTGTTGCAAATCATTTCAATAAAAATAATAGAGAATTGTGTCCTAAACAAGTCTCACAGTCTCATAACATAAGGTATTTTACATACTAACATAGAATATGGGTTATAAAGGAGATACATTTGATACTGTAGCATGGCATGGTAAATATGCTTTCACAGGAAGCACTTGATGGGATAGAATATGAAAGAGTTATGATGTAGCTTCAAATATTCAGACATTTACTAAGGGTCTCATCCAGCTAAAGTTAATTCTTGATTAACTTTTAGTTTAATACACAGACAATTTCATCTCCCAAAGTGCCTAAAGGAATTTCAGCTGAGCCAAAACTTGCCAGAAAGGAGGAGTTTGTTGGTGAAAGGAAAGTAATGGTGTCCCAGGAGAAAACTTCTCTGGATGATCATCAGGAAAACAGAAGTTGAATATAGTCTAAGATTAGAAAGCCTGAGATTGAGGTACAGAAGAAAATATGATTCCATGGCAGAAGATTCTTTAAGGGGATATAGTTCAAGGGGTTAAAAAGTTATCAAAAATGAAATTCTGACTATGTGGTTTCTCTATGAGAAAGAAATAGAAAAGCAGTGTAATTATACAGTTTTCTCATGAGGTTATATATAATAGTTGCACACAAAGCATAAGAGAAAATGACCAATGAAAAAAGAATAAAAGAATGGCATCAATCTATATACAGAATTACATGAAAGAAAAAAGGCTACTTGTTGTAAAAAATGCTACGGTTAACAAAAAAGTGTTTTTTGCTTATATTGTATCAGGATACACTGGATCAAATAGTAGTTTGTGAATGCCCCCCCCCCAAAATATATCTTTGTTTCTTTTATTTCTGTCTTTTCAGTAAAGGTGAATGGTTTTCAAACTGAGAAGGTACGGAAAAAGATGGACGGGGATGACTAAATCAAGAATTCTGCAAAGTAATTTTAAGAAAGCACATGGTTCCCTACCTTGAGTTCCCGTTTTCAGGCCCAATAAATTACAGCTGAAAACTGCAGAAAGACCAGAGAGCTTTGCAGGAACATGGAGGAGAGGCAAATATCATCTTAATTTCCAAAACGGGATGGAAAGTATGGTCTGAAATTTAATCACCAGAACGATCCTGCAGTGAATCTTTAAAGAGCCAGATTGTAAGCACTTAGAAAATGATCAGCTAGACATATGTAAACCCATGACGGTTTCATGTCAATGTATGGCAAAACCAACACAATAAAGTAAAGAAAATTTTAAAAAATGAAAATGATCAGCTAGACAATCCACAGATATGAGAATGAACCAGGCCCTCTAAGGGTCAGGCGTCTTGGACTAGCTCATTTCCATTTGGACAAGAGTTACAGGTGGATCTGTGGTAAAGAATCTGCTTACCAGTGAAGGAGATGTGAGTTCAATCTCTGGATGGGGAAGACCACAGGGGAAGGAAACGGCAACCTACTCCAAGTAGTCTTGCCTGGGAAATCCCATGGACAGAGGAGCTTGGCCGGTTACAATCCACGGGGTCACAAAGAGTAGGACATGACTTAGTGACTAAACAGCAGCAACAGCAAAATTGTAGTAGGTAGGAAATCCTTGAATAGCAACAAAATAGATATCTCTCAATATCTTGTTGTCGAGATGATAACACTGGGTGAATGAGAATACAGACTGATGAATTTATACATTATTCAAAGGGTAGTCAAAGTGAATTTATCTCCCTTTAAAAGGAGGTTCTTGGTGTCATACCAAAGAGCCTGAGCACTTTTTCCAATTTAATCCATCAAACATGGTCTGTACTAAACACTGTGATGAGCAAAAGGAACAACAAGGAACAAGACAGACAGTTTCTGCCCTTAAAGATCTTAAATTTGAGTCTTTTCTTAAGTCTATTTCATAAACATTTTTAGATGACTTTGGTGAGTATTCAGAAAACACATTAATTACATTTTTATATGACAAGCAGTTAAAAAAAAAGTAGATCTTGCAGATGATGAAATTTATTCCCAAGGTTTCTTGAAAGGCTAGTGTAATAGATTAAAGTAATAACACTAAATATAATAAAGATAAATATAAGTCTCTTCCCTTGAATCAAAATTAACAATGACAAAAACCCACAATGACTATCATAGAGGTTAACAGGTTGAAGGAACATATAATTTAACAGCAGATGACAGAAAATGATTCATGGACTTTGGCAGAAAACACAAGATGACTACGCAGTGTGACTGGATGAAAAAAAGAAAAGAAGAAGATACTATAATGCTAAGATGTATGCACTGAACATATATTAGAAAGAGTAAGTAAACACCTGGTGGCCCAGGTATCATCTTTATGAGAAATACGGACAGTGAAGGATGTGTAGAAGAAATGGGCCAGAATAAAGATGGCTTCTGTGACAGAAGAGAAAACAGTACAAAGAAACAGAAATGTCTATTCAAAAGGGTCACTGGGAACATGATACAAATCTTAAAATATATAAAAGACTGTTCTCTGGAGGAGGGCCTATACTTGTTCTGTATGACATCTAGAGGCTGAGGTGAAAGAAAGAAAAAGAAAGTGAAGTCATTCAGTCGTGTCCGACTCTTTGCAACCCAATGGACTGTAGCCTACCAGGCTCCTCTATCCATGGGGTTTTCCAAGCAAGAATACTGGGGTGGATTGCCATTTCCTTCTCCAGGAGATCTTCCCTGACCCAGGAATTGAACCTGAGTCTCCCACATTGGAGGCAGATGCTTTACTGTCTGAGCCACCGGGGAAGTCCCAGAGGCTGAGGTAGGATAAAGCAATGAAAATTAGAGTGAATCACATTCAGCTCAAATGAAGTACAAACCATGTTGTCCAAACATTTACCCATGGCCAATGAGCTCTGTGGGATCTACTGTACTAGGCTTCTCTCGAGCCGCTGTCTGAGTGCTCTCCCACCCACTCATCACAGGTCACCTGCTGTCATTCTTCCTGTTCCTCAAACTCACGAACCCGACCTCAGCATCATGTACTTGCTAGTCCTGCTGTCTGAAAAGCTTTTCCTCCAGATGTGTACATGGCTGGCCTCTTAGCATTAAGGCCCTTAGCATTAAGGTCAATTCTGATGAGAAGGCTTTTCTGGTCACCCTGTCTAAGGTAGCATCTCCAGTCACTTTGCAATACAACACTATTTTATTTTAGCATTCATCCCTATATTATCTTCATGGTGGTACATGGACTTTTGCTTCCTATTCACTGTCGAATTCCCAGCCTCTTGTACAATGCCTGGAACATTGGGTGCTCAGTGAATTTTGGTTGAATGTATGAATGAATGTAAAGTTGGCAAGATCTGCCAGAATATATGTTTGAGTGAAGAGCAAAAGCTCATTGGGAAGGCTATAGTAGGGGAGATTAGCACACAGATTAAAAAGTATAACTGGGTGATCTTAAAGACCTTTTCAATCCTAAAGTTCTACAATTAATCCCTAATTTATGGAATGCATTATAATTTCACTAGTGGTTCGAGAGAGATGATAAATGGAGACTGGAACAGCTAAGAAGGCTTCATCAAAGTTGTAGCTGTTGTTCAGTTTGTAAGTTGTATCTGACTCTTTGATCCCATGGACTGCAGCACGACAGGCTTCCCTGTCCTCCCAGAGTTTGCTCAAACTCATGTCCATGGTGGAATTTAGACAGTAGAAATGGGAGGAAAGATGTTTTAGGGGCAAGAAATATCATGAACAAAGTCTCAGAGGCAGACCTGAGTACCATATGAGTGAGAGACAACTGTAAGAAGTTAGAGTCATCTAAAGGAGAGGATGTGCTTTGGGAACTTGAGAAAATGAGACTAGACAGATAGAGTAGGGCCACAATAACAGGTGGGACCTTAAAGCCAAACTATGAATTAAACTCTGTGGGAAAATCCTGAGTATCCTTGAGAAGATAGGTGAACACCATGATAAAGGCAATGATTTAAGAGATGTTCATCTCTGATTTGAACTAAATGATATCCTTTCAACTATAAAACAGTTTATTATTTTCTAATCTATTCCATTTTAGGAGGCTCTAATAGTAATCCTGACGTAAGATATGAGGTCCTGACCTAAGATAGTAACAAGTGAAACAAAAAGATTAATGTGAGAGATGTTTTTAAAAGCTATCAGGATTTCATGCCTAAATTAATAATAACTATAGTTATTTCCATAATGGAACCCCAAATATAGTAGGTGCTCAATAAATATTTGCTTATGTACCATAAAAAGATTCTATTACTGAACACTGGCAAGATATCTAGAACCCTTTGTGTAACAATGGCAATGAGTTTGCACACATCCTCTCAGGATCCATTGTCACCAGTGTCTTGCAGGTGGCTGGGTGAACATGGTCAGGTGAAAACGATGTCCTCTATTGTAAACTGTCCCTATGACTTATAGGACTGTGACCTTATTAGAACCATACTCCATTCAGAACAATTGTTACAACCTCATGTGACCGGGTTTCTGGGAGGCAGCACCATTAAGGGATCAGAACGATTTCTTATCCATCTTGCCAGCACTTATACAATGAATACAGTCCTTTCCAATTAATCGCTTTAAGAGCCCATCCCTTTTGTCTCATTCTTCCCAGCCTTCCTGACATTTCTCTTTACAAAAGACTTTTAGAAGCCACACCCCAGCCAAACAGTTAAAATAACTCATCACTCTATAGGCATTGGTTCATGCCATCTAACTCTCTGCCAGATCTCCTTAAAAGCATTAACACAACTCCCCGTTTCAGGCAATGCTGGTTAGAGACCAAGATCTCAATTGACCCCCACCTCCTTTCACTTCTTCTCCCTTGTCAACTGGCCTTCTTCTTCTCTCTCCTTTTGATTCATTTATTTCTAATATTGCTTGATTTTTGTTGCTGTTTTTCCCCCACATTTTTTTTTTGCCAAAGAATTGTCAAATGTATTTGTTATGTGAATGAATTCAGTATGCCACCCTAAAAGAGCCCAGTTGAATTTGGGAAGAGGTGTAGCACAGTGTAACAGACTCCAGGAGATAGTAGAGGACAGAGGAGCCTGGCATGCTGCCATCCATGGGCATGCCAAGTCAGACACGACTTATCGACTGAATGACAACAACACAGGATAACAGCTCTGGAATCACACAGCCTGGGTTTGAAAGCTGGCTCTGTTGAACTTGAGCAACTATCAGCTGTATGACCTTCTACAAATTATTTAACCTCTCTAAGCTACTTTCTTAAACTGAAAAACAAGAATGTTAATAAAAGGAATAAGATAATCTTTGTAAAATAGTTAATTCATAGCACATGAAAAATTTCCCCACTTTCCATTTAAAACAATCAGAACAACGATAAAGATTAACTATATTAATTAATCTTAGTAATTCAGAGATTGAGGGAAAATCAACCACTCTGTCTGTACCACATTCTAGCAACTACTCAATCCCATGAAGAAATTGGTCTAACAGACACAGATGTAAATACAGTAAAGGAACTGAGAATGCCATTTATTTGAATTGTTCTCTTTCTCCATGGTAATAATGTTTTCTCAGTAACAAACAGATGCATAAATAAAAGCCAGTAATTTTTTATTTTATCTCACACTTGAGGAGTCAAGAGGAAATGAATATAAGAAATATTCGCAGAGAAGAGAAAGGTGCAGGCATGAGCCTTACAAATATCCATGAGAATTTCTGCAAGTGCTTTAAATACAAGATTAATAAGTAGACTAAAAGGCACTGCAGCCATATTTGTCGAGCAAACAGGCATGAGGCCCTTCATGAGATCAGGGCTTTGAAGATTGAAATTCCAATTCTGCTGCTTTCCATACAGCCTCAGCCAATTTGCTTAAGCCTTCAAAGCCTTGACTTTTTCATCTGTGCATTGGAGGCAATTAAGAAAAAAAATCTATGTAACGTTCTTATATAAGATAAGCATCAATGTTTATTGTATCACTTCTCCTCTAGGGCAATGTAAACTAAATAAAATTGTTTTGCTCAGGGCTACTGGGCTACATCACTCAAAGTGTACATGGTATAAAGAGGATTTTGTATCTGGATATTAGGAAGGCAGGTCCTCAACAAATATTTGATGATTTGTTTTGGCTTTAATGGAATTACTTTGCATACCCCAGCAGCTAATCTCGGATCTGCTTCATAACCTTTGTAGGTAGAGAAGCTACCAGCTTCCTAGGTCTGCAGCATCCTTACCTAATCCCAAGATCCTGTCTATTTTGTTCACCACAATTTCTTCATTTCCTGTAGTCTCAGAATATTTCCAGTGGTTTGGCAGAAGAGATATCCATGGAAGACAATCTTTTTAACATATTTGGACTGTGTTAAGCTTCCACTATATTTAATTATATCACTCTGTGGTCAGGAGGTATTTCAAAAAAAAATTGAAGGAAGAAGAATAATTTGAATGATTGTCCTGTATAATAAATTATATCAATGTCATGTATCTACAAACATCTGAAAAGGGGGCTATCTATCTTTTTTACATTTTGAGTGAGAAAATTGTTGTAAACCCTAGAGACTATTGAATCTGAAAGAGGTGGGGAGCTCCCAACTTTGGGCAGGTTTGGGCTGAGTGACTCTGGGTCAGCTAAATGATTGGATTGTGGGTTGGGAGATGGATGGGGAGGTCCTTCAGAGTCAGGGGCAAAACAGGAAAATGAAAATCCTACTCTTTGGTACATATTTTATGGGAGAGAAATATATGAATCAATTTGAAATAACTATTTCATAAATTAATTTTTTGTATTCCTTTCCTGTTTTTAACATAATTTTTAAATTTTAAAATAGCTTTTTTTATTAAAAAAATAGATGTTCACTGAAGAATATTATACAGACAAGCAAGAGGAAAATAATTCAAAGTACATGTGCAAAAAGGCAGATCAGTTGTTACCTGGACCTGGAGAGTGGGGGAGATAGAACTGATTAAAGGGGACATAGAGAAACTTTTTGTGGTGGTAATTATTGCAAATTCTTATATACTGTCAAAATTCATCAAACTGTATACTCAACCTGGATGTGATTTATTGTATGCAAATTATAGCTCTATAAAGCCAATTCATAGTTTTCAAAGTACTTCTGTCATTACCCATACAAAACTGTTGTTAATATCCTTATGTACATTTTTTCAAATGATTTTTATATGTATCTATGAACATACATGTTTATTTGTTGATACAAAAAAAGGCATTATTTTTATCAAATGTAACAGCTTTCTATCAATTTCAATTTTTTATTTTCCTACTTGGAAGTAGATTTTACCACCAAAACCACAAAGCATATTATGTAACACCGAAGAGAAAAAATTGCTTTGGAGAAAGAGAAACAGGGGAAGCTATTCTTGCTTTTACAGCAGCCAGGATCTCATTATTGATGATTCAACAATCACTGTACACCTAATAGGCACTGTACAAACGCTGGATAGCAACACCTGCCATTAGTGATGTCATGGTAACTGAATGCTAAGAAGCCCACTGGTAGCTCCCGCCAATACCCCTGGCTACATCACATCTGCCTGTGAAAATGTGAGTCCACCTGTAGGTTTATGCCTGGTGTACACCCATACAACCCTCTGCTTCTAGAGATTTACTAGACATTTTAAAAGAGAGGACGACAGCAAATGCTGACCATTTCTTCCAGAGGCGAAGCTATCCTTTTCCAGGGCTAATTGTAAAGCAGGCAAGACTTTACCTCTACCATCTTAGTTTCCAGCCAGCACTAAGAATTAAACTGATACAAGAGAGTTAACAGGGGGGAAATAATACAAGTTTTATGTAATATAAGTTTTACATAATAAAATTTCTAAGTTATAGGGGCCTTCACAAGGAAATGAAGACCCAAAGAAGTGGCAAAACCTAAATGCTTTTACACTAGATTAAACAACTAGAGGCAATTGTAGAAAAGTAACTAAAATAAATGGGGAGGCTAATGGAAGGGAGGAATCATTTTAACCAGGTCTGTTTGTACATAATTCTCTTAGCTTCAACTCCTCACTTCAGGTGATGAGAATGTTTCTTTCCTCTTGGTACAGAGATGACATCTGTCACATAGAAGTTTTATCACCTGCTTTTAGGAAGAAAAGGGGAGATCAGAGCATCCTTCTTACACTTGCTGTTTTTCAAGTGACTTTAGCTGAAAATAATCCTTCTGCAACAGTGGCATATTTTGGAGTAATATTCTGATTTCCTTTAAAATTCTGAACCCCCAAGAACCAACTCTCTTATCTATGTGAGAATTTGAGAACAGAGAAAGAGCTGGAAGAATTAAAGTCAAAATCATCCCAGCAGTTAACATAGATGTCAGAGTATGATCCAATTACAGGGAAAGCAGCAGCAATTACCACCTGGCTTCTGCCCCTGCATCTGTCTATATCTGTGTGTGTAGGTGGGCCACTCAGTCCAAGAGAGAGAAGTATACCTCCTACCAGGGGTAATAAACAAAGATTCTAACTATGAGCTAATCTGTCTCTGGGATACATGATTTCTAAAGAACACAAAAGGAAGCTTTTAAACTCCAGCCACTTTTACCAGAGACAAAATAATCTGGCCTCATTGACAGAAAAACAAGAACAGAACACTAATGAGATTTCATGACTCATTTAGAGCAGTACCATATACAAATGAGTGTTTAATCAGGGCTTCCTGATGACTCAAGTGTGCATACCTCCAAGATGGATGAGTGCCTAGTGAGCAAGAGAGGCTAAGCCAAGCTGCAGGCTTGCCAGTTGTATCTCTATATCCAAGAAGTCAGACTTCTGCACCCTCAGCTCCCACCTGAAGCCAGGGAAGAGACCTGGAGACAGGAAGGCCTGAATCCCTTTGGGCCAGGGCTCTGCATAAGGGCACCTGAGTGGCTGAACAAGCTGTTCCCCACATCTGTGTCTGCACATTGTATGGCTGGAGCTGTTCTTGGGCCCTCACTCAGCAAGTATGTACAAAGTGGGGGCAATATATGAGAAGCAGGGAGTCAGGACACACTGAAAACAGCAGAGAAGTGACTAATGACAGGGTGGAAGACAGGAGAACTGCAAATGCACAGCTGTCTGGAGCCATTTAGCATTTGGCTAAGAGCCTTGAGGACCTCAAATGTTCCTGAGGTCACCGCAGCATTGTAGAATTGGACAGTGATTGATGTTCAAAGCCAGTCCTCAAGATAAGGTAAAATTATATTCAGAACAATTTGTTTAAGAAGGCAAAGTAGAGCATTTGGGGAAAATCACTTTCCAAAATGAAGTTTTAAAGTTGGTATTTAAGTTTAGGTTATATCATGTTGGCTGTTAATAGCACTTCCACTTAAAATACAATCCCCAAAAAAGAATAAAATACTGAGAAATAAACCTACCTAAGGAGGCAAAAGACCTGTATTCAGAAAACTGTAAGATACTGATGAAAAAAATCAAAGATGACACAAACAGATGGAGAGGTATACCATATTCTTGGATTGGAAGGATTGATGTTGGGGAAATGACTACAGATTTGAGGCAATCTACAGATTTCAATGTAATTCCTATCAAATTACTAAAGAATTTTGCACAGAATTAGAATAAATTTATAATTTGTATGCAAACACAAAAGACCCCAAATAGCTAAAGTAATCTTAAGAAAGATTAACAGAACTGGAGGAATAAGGCACCCTGACTTCAGACTATACTACAAAGCTACAATAATCAAAACAGTATGGTACGGGGAAAAAACCAGAACTATAGACCAATGAAACAGGATAGAAAGCCCAGAGATAAACCCATGCACCTATGGTCACCTAATCTATTAAAAAGGATGCAAGAATATACAATGGAGAAAAGACAGTCTCTTCAATACGTGATGCTGGGAAAACAGCTACATGTAAAAGAATGAAATGAGAACACTCCCTAACACCACACACAAAAATAAACTCAAAATGTATTAAAGACCTAAATGTAAGGCTGGACACTATAAAACTCTTAGAGGAAAACATAGGCAGAACATTCTTCGACATAAATTGCAGCAAGAATTTTTGATCCACCTCCTAGAGTAATGAAAATAAAAACAAAAATAAGCAAATGGGATCAAATTAAGCTTAAAGCTTTTACACAGCAAAGGAAACCATAAACAAAACAAAAACATAACCCTCAGAATGGGAGAAAATGTTGCAAACAAAGCAATCAACAAGGGATTAATCTCTACAATATACAAACAGCTCATGCAGCTCAATATATACATTTAAAAAAAAAAATCAAAAAATAGACTTTTCTCCAAAGAAGACATACAGATGGCCGAAAAGCACATGAAAAGATGCTCAACATCACTAATTATAAGAGAAATACAAATAAAAGCCACAATGAGGTGTCACCTCACATGGTCAGAATGGCCATCACAAAAAAAATCGACAAACAATAAATGCTGGAGAGGGTGTGGAGAAAAGGGAACTCTCCTACACTGCTGGTGGGAATGTGAATTGGTACAGCCACTGTGGAGGACAGTATAAAGATTCCTTAAAAAACTAAAAGTAGAACTACCATATGACCCAGCAATTCCACTCCTGGGCATATACCCAGAGAAAACCATAATTTAAAAGACACAGGTACCCCAATGTTCATTGCAGCACTAGTATAAGAGCCAGGACATGGAAGTTACCTAAATGGCCATAAATGAGGAGCGGATAAAGATGTGGTACATATACACAATGGAAAATTCCTTAGCCAAAAAAAGAACAAAATAATTCCATTTACAGCAACACGCATGGACCTAGAGATTGTCATACTGAGTGAAATGTCAGACACAGACAAATGTCACATGTTACAGCTTAGATGTGGAATTTTTTTAAAAATTGGCAATTTTTAAAAAAATGAACGTATTTACTAAACAGAAATAGAGTCACAGCTGTATTAGAAAACAAACTCCTATCTAAGAACACTTCATCAATAATCCAAATTTTGAGACACTATAGAGTCTTCCCTTTCTTTCATTCACTCATCCAAACAACCACCATCTCCTCTTGATTCTGCTTCTTTAGTATCTCTCAAAGCCAGCTGGTTCCTGTGTGCTGCTTCAGTTGCATGTTGGATCAAGGCAAGTCTTCAGTTCTCACCTCAACACTTGGGTTATTATTTCCTGAACTTTTTGCTGGTAATCTTTGACTCTTCTTTGAAATTTTGTATTTGCTAATCTAGGTTTTTTTCTCGCTCATAACCCAGGACTTTAGGCCCCTGTCTGGTTACACAATCCAAAGATCATTCTTCCTTTTATCTTACCACCACCTTCATAAGGTGGAGAGAAACAGGATAAACACTCTTGATTGAGGATACTCCCTCCCAAAACTGTAGATCAGTCATACATGATTGTCATTCTGCACTGATGGTGACTTTGTTGGCCTCCCGTTATGCTCTGAATTATTTTATAGTTCTTGACTGCTGATTTCAATATCTAGATCCATCAGTGGGTCCACTTCTATTATCTGCCTTTTCTCTTGATTATTAGCCACATTTTACTGCCTTATTGAATGTCCATTATTTTTATATTATATGCCAGCCGTTAGGCATAAAGATGTCATAAAGATTCCAAATGTTCCCTGCTACCAAAGAGAGCTCACCCTTTCCTCTGTTAGGCTAAGAGGATGAGGAGTTGGTCACTTTCAATACATGAGAACATGATGTGCATTGGGCCGGATTGTAGTCTTACAAAGACTTGCTCTACCTTGGATCTGACCCTGTTTTGAGGATATGGCTCTCCTGGGCTTGAGATTGTGAGCCTAAGGGTCTTCAGCTCCTTAGCCCTGGAAGACTACAAGAGATATAGGCCTGCCCTTCAGAAATTCTGGCCCAGCTCTTCAGCCTCCTGTCCCACAGCACATAAATATCTGGTAAATATCTTGAGGAGATACTGTAGGCAAAGTCTTACTCAGAGGGCTTTTGTTTCCTAAGCATTTGAAGACTAAAGGAGATAGTTTCACTTTGTCTATTGAAATCTTTTCCCCTAGCTTTGTAGCCTCCTGTGCAGTACCTGAATTCAGCAACCATGTTATGGAGGAACTCTGCCATATGTTTGAGTCTTCTTTTTCCTATTTTTTCCATCATTGCATTATACTTGCTAAGATTATCACTGGTTTTTCTTTGCCCCAGCAGAGGTTTTCTGCCTAAACAAATCTCTTGACCACACTCAGAATCAGCAAGTGTCTTTGGGAAAATTTAACAGACAGTGTCAACTCACTTTGGAAAGTACTCTACTCTCTCTCTGAAATTTTAGTTTATCTAATCCTTACTGCTTCCATAGCAATTTGTTGCCTTTAAAATACAATTTTTGTCATTTATCCCAGTTAACCTAGTTGTTGGACTCGGAGGAGCATTGGCTTGCCACGGTGTACTATATCTTACTCAGAAGAGAAAATCTCATATAAGACTGTTTGATCCTTATCTCAATATTTTGTGCATAATACACAGTAATGTGCCATGAATTTTTAACTCATGAGCAAAGAAATCATCTCAGTTTTCTTAGCATCATTTTCTCCTAGTGAGATAATAATATTTTACATGAACTTAATGCTTAATGGTATATAAAATATTTTCAATTCAAGAAATAATTCATTTAATTCTCATAATATCTCTTCAGTAGGAGTTATAATAATGATTGGCAGGATAAAAACGGCTACTTATTCTGTGCCTAGTGTTATGCTAAGTACTTTACATATATTATTTTATTTAATCCCTGCAATAAAGTTGGAATATAGTTCTCTCCCTTCTTCCATGAGAAAATTGAGGCTAGAAAATGCTAAGTTACTTGTCTAAGTGCTCAGTGGAAGAGTTGGGATTAAAATACAGTATGTCTGATACCCAGTCCAGGAAATTTTTCATTGCATTTCAGCTTTTTATCTCAGATGATATCAGTTTTCCTACAAGGTTCAATTAAAATACCTGAAATTCTTCAATATATAACCATTCCTACGCACTGTGCTGTGCTTAATCACTTGGTCATGTCCGATTCTTTGCAACCCCATGGACTGTAGTATGCCATGCTCTTCTGCCCATAGGGATTCTCCAGGCAAGAATATTGGAGTGGGTTACCATACCCTCCTCCAGGGGATCTTCAAAACCCAGGGATTGAACCCAGGTCTCCTGCATTGCAAGCAGATTCTTTTTTGTCTGAGCCCCCAGGGAAGCTGAAGAATAATGAAGTAGGTAGCCTATTCCTTCTCCAGAAGATTTTCCTGACCCAGGAATTGAACCAGGGTCTCCTGCTGAGCTACCAGGGATGCCCCTCATAACACTACATAAACACAAAATATAATTGTGAATGAACTGTCCCAAGATGATACCAAAAAATATTTAGAAGTAGGGTAAGGGAATTTAGTTGCTTTCCTCTTATTGATAACAATAGTTTTGCATTATGTAGATGACATTTCATTATCTGGTCTCAGTTCTGGACAGTAATAATTATTTGTAGGACAAATGACTAGTTAGGACTAAGGATGCTTGTGTGTCTGTTTATGTAATAGTAATGCATAAACCTAACCTCATAGGAATTAAATTTATTCTTTGACTTCATTAGCACTTCAGTTTGAATCACTGAGTTAACTAGCCACAGATCAAATTAGTTCCAATTGCATTTAAAATGGAGGACTATATTGCTAAAACTGAAAGCTATTCCATTTGCTTCCTTAAAATTCACTACTTAACAATCCTAATGTCACTTGTTAAACTATTTGTTGTCATTTGGAAAAAAATAAAGATTTACTGAAAAAAGCCATTTTAGAAACTAAGTGAATAAAATGCACACTTTCCATCATACTGAACTAGATTTCTCTTTATTAGGAATCATGTATATTTTTTAACCATTATTTCTCTCAAAATGCCTACAAAAATATTTTGATTTTGTGCTTCTATTCAGGGCACAAATAAGACAAGGGGAAAGTGAACAAAAGTGGCAGATTGCTTTATTAGGTCTTTTCAGGTTTATTTTGAGGCCATGGCAACCTATTCCAGCATTCTTGCCTGGAGAATTCCCATGGACAGAGACGCCTAGTGGGCTACAGTCCATGGGGTTGCAAAGAATCAGACACAACTGAATGACTAAGCACACATCAGGTATATTATTAAATAAAGATAAATGTATCTTATAAGCTTTAGTTAAAGCATCATCTGTAATTCTTTCCTTATAAAATGTGCATGGGAAATAAGAGATATAAACTTTTCATCACCAAGTAAGAATTTTAGTAAGTAAATGATTATCAATAGAGACCTAGATTCTTTATTCAGCCTGTAAGCTATTATTATTCTCAGTGAGTGGAATAATTATTATAAACAATACAATATTTTCAGAAAGAACTTTCCTTACCTCCTTATCTCCTGTATGTGTATAGACTTCATAGTTACATATATACATTCATACACAAATCTATATACATTCATATATATGCATGCATATATTATACAGACACATCTACATATATCTATATCTATATATACATACACACATACATATTTATGTGCACATAGGGTATATATGTACAATGTATGCATCTATTTTCAAGCCTATCACATGATTTCCCCTCCATAATAGTGTGTGAAGTTAATAAAAGAAGAAATCGAGGTACAAAGGGTTAAGTTAAATGTTTCGTCCACAGTCACAGAGCAGAATCCAGATGAGAGCCTGGCCTCCTGACTCTTTTCACAATGCTGCCACCCTTGCTTGATAGGCTTCCCTCCAGCTCAGTCTGAGAAGGACGCTATGTCCCACTGATATCCTTGAATCAGTTCACTCAAGCAAAAGGTCATTTTAGACAGGAACTGGTTTGACTGATTTATTTCAGCATGTTGACCACTTTAAATGAAATGAGCCAACCAGGGTGTGTGTTTCTGTGTCACACAGACATAGCTTAAATACTGACTTAGTGCTGTTACACTGGCCTCCACGACCCATTTTCGACCCTGTCTCCTTAATAAACACCTCGCTAATTGGAATGTGACTGAAAGGCAGAACAGAGAAGATGAAAAGGCAAACGATGACACCTTCCTAAGCAAACACTATTGAATTGCAAAAGCAAAAAAAAAAAAAAAAGCTATTTTTAAAAATTGCAACCACAAGGGAGCAAATGTATCGATCGTATCGTTGTTTTTTTCCTCCTCGTTGCTAGGATGTGGTCTTATATTAAAGATAGCTGTTACCCTGGTGAAAAGCTTCCCAGAGCAAAGCGGCAGTGCTCCCCCTGCTGACCAAGAAGCCCAGGTTATTTTCTGTTTTGTTTTTAGTTTTAAAACAAAAAAAAACAGGGCAATTAGACATTGTTAATAAATAGCTTTAGACTTTACCTGCAAAACTGTATTCCAAGGATATTTAAATTTATTTAAAAGACACTGGAAATTTCCTTTCCTGTTCCGTTTGAGTAGGTGCCAGGTTTCTCACACCTTCGGGCTATTTCTTTGTTTATTCTCTTCAACTCAGAGTGAACCTGGAGATTAAGACTTTTCTCACTTTTATAATTTAAACTCTGAGTTCGATTTGAACTTTTGAAACGTCCACGGGTAAGAAATTGTTTGTAATATTAGCTAGTGATTTTTGAAAATTACTAGTTACTTGTAATTGAGAAGAGAGGGGAAGAAAGAGAATTCTACAAAGATCCTGATTTTTTCACCATGGAAATTACTGAAAGCATCTAACATTGAGCTGAAAAGTGGCAGGGACTGGGTGGCCAAATTATGGAGGGGCAGATAAGCTCCACTGAATTTGAAGGGTGTACAACCTATCCAGTTAGCTATTAATACTACCAGAGAGAGTAGTGTCTAGGGGAAGGATTTGGAAATGGAGTTATAGATTTAAAAATCAACTTACAAATCACAGTTAAAGTCATGTGTATGAGTGAGATCATCCACAGAGAAAATAAAGAAAAAGAAGAGAAAAGAGCTGAATATGAAAACTTGTAGAACATCACCAACATTTAAAGAATGGGCAGAAAAGGAACCATTAGTAGAAACAGAATCTTCAGAGATTTTGGAGGAAAACTAAAGAAATGATTATAAGATTGACCGAAGTAGGAGAACACGTCAAGAGGGAATATGTCAACAATGTCAAAATCAAGGAGGCCAAGAAGGATGAGAACTCAGAGAAACCATTGGCTTCGCTATTTCGAAGAACGCTGGTGACCCCAAGAGAACACAGTGGTAGAGGCCAAACTCAATTTTAGTGACAGTTTAAATGGCAGTTTAGGAAGTAAAAGTAATGAAGATAAACAAAACTACTGAGACATCTGGCACTGAAGAAGAAGAGAGACAGTGGTGTCCAGAGGAGAGAGTGGGGCAGGGGAAACTTCCTAAGACTGATTGACTTGAACACGTCTGAAGGTTAATGAAGAGAGAGAGAGACAGATGAGAAAAGAAATGATTGGTTCAGACAGGCTAATTGGGAGGGGAAAGGATCAAGAGCCCAGGCTGAGTCTTCAAAAAGAATAAGAGTACATGTTCTTCTTGGACACGTGGGCAGTTAATAAAGGATGTACAAACGACTTTTAGATAGTGGTGGGGGTGGTGATTTCAGGAGGACAGCACTGAGATGGGGGCTTAAGGAGAAGAGTAAAGGTTTTATGCTAAAGTTCTGTAGGAGGAAAGGAAAATCAAACCAACTAAAGGTTTGTAAAAGAATCCCTGGGCAGTATTGAGAGGACAGTGAGACTGGAAATGTAAATCGAAGGAGATGAGTGTTGGCACAGTTGAATGCTTTTCTACAGCAGCAACAGGTAAACCAAAGGTATGAGAAGGAAAAAATAATCTTTAATTGGGCTGATTAAGTGATAGATTACCAAGCAATGCAGTAAGTAATATCCTGGTGAGCCTGCAGCAATGAGTTTGGCTGAGGTGTGCAGGAAGAATGTGGAAGGAAATGAAGCTGCGGGCAGAAGGGATGGGATCGAGTGTGGAAGGTTGACAGTCCGGGAAGCTGAGATGAGATCCAGAAACCAGGGATGTCAAATGAATTGAAAATCCCATTTAGTGGGAGAGTGAACTTGGAGAGAGAGTTTGAAGGACAGAAGCTGGAGTATGGAAGGGGTTTTGAGAATTCAGTATCTCTGGGATGGAGCCGTTGCTGGCCTATGAATTGCTGACTGAGGCAGAAGGAAATTAAGAGCCAGATGCCAAAACCTTCAGAGAATTCCTCATAAACTGTGGAAAGATGAACTTGAATCAGATTATAATGACTATAAAGATGGGAATCTATAACAGGTTCCCATTTTTAAGCCCCTAATCTGTGCCAGGCACTCTGTGGCGGTAACTTTCACATGCTACCTCATTTAATTATTTCATTGTTGCTACTCTGTGTGGAGCTACTAGTGCTCGCATTTTATAAAAGAGGAAACTGAGGCTCAGCAATATTAAGTGATTTGGCAAAGGTCATTTAGTCAGTAAATGGCAAAGATGGAACAGGAATTCTCCCAAAGCACCATACTGTGTAATTTAGTGCTGTGACCCCAGCAGCTAGGATCATCAAGCCCGTTTTTAGGAGACAAAAGCTACTGTCAAGAGAAGAAGGGAGGAAAGAAAAGAAGGAGAGGAGGGAGGAATTGGGGGAAAAGTATAGATTAATGACAAAAAAAAACAATTAAAGACTTGAAAGTTCCCATACTTTCCTCTATATCCCATTGCCTCTGCAGAAGGGTGTGGTCTATTGTGATGGAAAAATTTAATTATCAGGAATAAAAAACAAAGGAGCCTTCTATTTACTCCCCTCCACTTCCCTCACCATTAAACATGTAGTTTTATTTTTGAATCAGAAGCCTAAACTAAATTAAGTTGCCTACATCAAGCTTCCTGATTATCTTCTATCTGTCCTAAATTGTCCTGTGGGCCAAGTAAAGAAAACAATCTGTTCTCTAACGTGGACTTTTCCAAAACATGATCCCTGCTATCAGCCTGGTGCCAAGTAATGGAAATGGGCTTAGATTTCTCTGGGGACACAGACTATTGATACAAAGGGCAATTCAACTGGATTTTGCCCGTCAAAAGCTGAAGGGAAAATGAGAATTGTTTTGTGTCTTTGCAGACTCGAGTGCTTTCTCACCACAGTCACTGGAAAGGAGAACATTTTCACAAGTCTCTATTTTTGTTACAGTATTTTTAAGAGTGTAATGCTGTAATAAAAGAAAACTTAGTCTTTGTATGCTGGCTCTTGGAATAGTTTCCACGACCCTTATCCATCAAAACTAGCCTCGTGACATTCACCACAGTGAAGTGTTGTTAAGACTGTGATGCCAGGGGGCCAGCACCTCTCCCTCCAGGCAGGTTGGGGGCAGGTAAATAACAGCCTCAAGTTTATGAGAGCAGAAACCAGACCTCCAAAAGGCAGGAGGAAGTACACAAAATGAAGCTCTTGGGCAATCTTCATCTAGCAGATCAGGCGGTTTTCAGAGGTCTTTGTGGGAGAGTGATTCTACCGTGTCTCTGGGGGCTCTGGGGCTGTGGAGAGGGAGAAGTTAGAACATGTGGGGACCCATTACACCTCCATCTAGCACAGCTCTACTCTCACTTGTTTTACATGCTGGATTTCTATATAAGGTTTCTTTTAAGCAAAGATCATGAGTATTAAAAAAGCAAACAAACAAAACCAGAAAAGCCCTCAGGTTCTTTCTAGTTCTAAAAATCTACTCTGGTTATAAAATCTACAGACCAGCTACCCCAAAGGTGGAACGTTGTGATTTACTGTGGTTTGACGAGATCCACGAGAATTTATTTGTTTGTTCAAAAATTGTTCCTATAAAATTCTAGATGAAGGACTGAAGAAGGAAAGGCAGTTAGGAGAGGTTCAGATTGCTCTCTGGAGGAAGTAGACCTCTCAAGTGACCCTGAGGCACCCCAAGGGACATCATGGGGCCCAAGGGCCTGCAGTGGAGAAGGCTCTCAAACGAGGCTTTGAGCACCTACTAAAGTCCACGCTTTAACAAGACTGGCCCTAAATACAGCTCCAGCAAAGAGCTTGAATGTTTTCTTCTGGTATCCAGGGAAACATAATTGAGGGAGCACAGGTGGTAATCCATCCTAGAATTGACAGGGAAATTCCTCAACGGCATGAATACTGAGTGTGTCAAACAAACAAGCTTGGCTAATCAGAGGGAATCAGCAACTATGATCAGAGAAGACAAAATAAATGTTTGAGAACTTTGGGTGTGGGCTTCCCTGGTGGCTCAACGGTAAAGAATCTGCCTGCCAGTGCAGGAGACAACGGTTCGATCTCTAAATCGGGAAGATCTCACATGCTGTAGAGCAACTAAGTCCATGAACCATAACTACTGATTCTGTGCTCTAGAGCCTGTGGGTGGGAACCATTAAGGCCACATGCCACAACTACTGAAGCCCATGCACCCTACAGACCACACTCCACAACAAGAGAAATCCCCGCAATGAGAAGCCCTCACACTCTAACTAGAGAGTAGCCCCCATTTGTCACAACTAGAGAAAAAGCCCACACGGCAATGAAGAACCAGCACAGCCGAAATAAATAAATACAATTATAAAAACAACAACAACTTTGGGTATGGGTGGGAAGTGGAAGGATAAGGGACAATATATCCTTCTCTAGTCTAAGCCTGAGGAAAAAAGACAGTTAATTCTCA
Organism: Antilocapra americana; assembly: GCA_007570785.1. Lineage (NCBI taxonomy): Eukaryota > Metazoa > Chordata > Mammalia > Artiodactyla > Antilocapridae > Antilocapra > Antilocapra americana. The sequence continues at coordinate 22,268,264 of ML661344.1, forward strand.
AATCCAGGGTCAAGATACAATATGTAACATTCCATATCTGTACATTTGATGTGATTAAGATTTATTTTCAGTTTATAAACAGTAATGCCTAGGGACAGAGGTAAATTTGTTAATAGTAGAAAAGTATTAGTTGAAGATAATGCATACATTTTCTAGGCTATTTTTTTTTTTTCCTAAGAACAAGGCCAGTTTATTTTACAATGCCTCTCGAGGCAGTTAACCTGGGAAACAGCGGGCTGATCTGTAAGTCGTCTCTGAGTTTAGCTCATTCAGCACGCCTCACTCTTGCTCATGAGGTCAAAATGCAAACAAATCAAGCCTGGGAGGGAAATCCAGGCTGAGGGAAGCATCTTTAAAAGCTACCCTCTGGATCTTGACTTCCACAAAACGGCTCGGCATCTTCCACGAATGGTGGGAGAACTTTATTTTAATAAAAAGATCTTCTTTTGAACCTAGCCCCTTCCTGCACCACCAGAAAGCAGCTTTATCACAGAAAAGCAATCCATTTATTTGAGCATACTCTTTTTAGGCACTTGTAACTTTTTCCACCATCATAACACCACTCTGTACTTCTCATTGCTAATCTTCTCCTCCAGCACTTTTTTCTGAGGAATCCCACATCACTTTCTCTGTTTTCGCTTCTTTATCCTCTCCAATGAGAAGATCCAATATCTCTCCCACTTTAACCTTTTCTGATATCTAGGCCCGTCTTCAGGATAACATCAAACTGTAAAGACTGTGCTACTCTGTCCAGGTCTTTATAGCCTTTGACCTCACTGGGGTCGTCCTCAGGATCCTCTTCTGGCTCACTCATGTCACTATGGGCCCTCTCTTCATCAGAGTCCCCTTTGTCTTCTACTTTTTTCAGTCTTTTTAGTGTATTTTTTAGAGCTTATATTACTTTTGAGTCTTATGGAAAATGGCAAAATACATTCTGGAGATATTAAAAGCCCTGGGAGTCTCAGTGAGAAAATGCTACAGAGGAGTGTTTTATTCTCTGATGCACTTAACTTGGCACTAGACAAATACAAGTATCGATCCCAGGAAACACAGCCTTTATGGGAGGGTGTCCCTTGTTGTGCTCTGCAGAGTCCAGTCCAGGCATCTGACCTTCTTGAAATGCTGCTGGGCAATCTGACACTAGTCAAAGCTATGGTGCATGCTACCTGTATATCAGGGATGTTCCTCCCTCCCCCCACCTTCCCCTAGACTCTTTTGATTCTTGAATATCTAAATCCCCTCACAGCATCTTGCACATAATAGGTGTCCAATAATTATATGTTGAGTAAACAAATAATAAAAGATTTTCGTGAGCATTAAGTCATGGGATCATTGACAGCTTTTCTTACCTCAAGCCACTGACAGAATCTTTTCAAGGACATGAGATATATCCTTGAGAGCTGCCACCTCAGTGCTAGCTGAACACCATCAACACTATTAAAGCCTTTAATGCTCAAATTAATGATTCCTGAATAGAAGGGTAATGTAAGGGAACTCTGCAAATTCAAAAATGTGTTGAGCTCTCACTCTGTGTGTGTGTGTGTTGGCTGCTCAGTCGTGTGCGCCTCTTTAGCCCACCAGGCTCCTCCAACCATGTGACTTTGCAGGCAAGAATATCTGAGTGGGTTGTCATTTCTGTCTCCAGGGAATCTTCCTGACCCAGAGATCAAACCTAGGTCTCCTGATTGCAGGTAGACTCTTTATTGTCTGAGCTACCAGAGTACATACAGAAACCACAGTCTGCTTTCAGGGACTAGCATTTGGGTAATAATGCTTCAGTTCAGTTCAGTTCAGTTGCTCAGTCATGTCCAACTCTTTGCAACTCCATGCACACGAGGCCTCCCTGTCCATCATCAGCTCCCAGAGTCCACCCAAACCCATATCCATTGAGTCGGCGATGCCATCCAACCATCTCATCCTTTGTCATCCCCTTCTCCTCCTGCCCTTAATCTTTCCCAGCATCAGGGTAATAATGCTAAAGTTTTCCAAACATTAATTTTAAAAAACGTGAATTTAGTACAATGGTGATGCCGTGCATTTAGAGTAGTTCTAGGAAAACGCAAACAGTTGCAATGTAAACAAGACGGCTGGGAAGTAGAACTGCTGTGAAGGCTGAGTACTTATATATAAAAAGGGAAAGAGAATATGTTTTTATTCCATTTCTTGTCAAAAGATCTTCCTAGCTAAAATGCTTAGACTAGATTGACACATTCAGGAAAGGGTTGCTCTTAGAAGATGAACTTATCCCTAAGTATCCTAAGTTTCTTTCTACATCAGTCACAATTTTATAAAATGGGGTAGGTTTGTATAAACATAGAATACTAATTAAAATCATATTCGCATTTCTATTCCCAAATCTATTCATTTGTTTGTTTAAACAAAAATTTCCTTGTTGATCACTGTTGAGAATTCTAAAAATTATTCCCTACTGAGTATTCAACTTTATTGTATGGTAACTCATTATTAATAACAAACCCTTGATCATGACCAGTACCCTGTACATTACTAATGAATTCTTGGTTCATGAATGTATGCATACTCCAGAATAAATGATGAAATTGAAACAGAGCAAGACCATATGGTCCTTGCCCCCTCCACCATGTCCTCTGGATGCCTTAGACTGTGGAAAACTTTAGTCAAAGAATAAGTTTAATCAGAGAAGTGAGAAATGCTGAAACAAAGAAAAACAGTCAAAAGAGACTAAATAATGATAATAATGTAGTCATTAAGCATAGTCAAGGGCCTTTAGTTCTTTCTCAAGGGCTATGGATATAATATTCTGAACCATATCCTGTGAGCTGTCATATAGATATCAAAACATCAGGTGGAGAAGCTAACTACATGATGATCAGACTGTACCCTGGACTTGAGCTGCCACAATTCTGAGAATTAACCACAAAGAAATGGGAACAAGTGCCCCCGGAACTGAAGATTAACTGTACCTGAAACAAACATGATGCTAGTCAGACCACTTATGACCAAGTGAAGATGACAGTTAGAGATGACTATGTTGTTCCTGCATGTAACCTCCCCCCAACCCCACTCTGTTTTTAAAAGCTCTCACCTTCTGCTTGTTAGTGGGGGTAGCTGGCCTTTGGACAGATGTCTGCCACCTTCCCCTTCCCAGTTGCTGGCATCTGAAATAAAGCAAACTTTCCTTTCCACCAACGTGGCCTGTTATTGGCTTCTGAGCGGCAAGCAGCTGGATCCCCCCCTACACATACCTCCTTTTGGTAACAGAGTTTGGTGCCCAAAATGGGAGGGATTACAAAGTCAAAATGCAATCTTCTAGTCATATATTCTACTTTCACTCTAATCTGTTTTCATTCTATTCTATTAAAAAATAAGTCAAAATGTCTCATTTCTCTGCTCAAAACCCCACAATGGCCTAAAACCCCAAATCCTTACAAAGGCTGTAAGATTCTATCTGGTCTCATCTTCTATGTCTCCACTGCTTGTTCACTCAGCTCCAGCCATGCTGGCCTTCTTGCTGTCACTCAAATAAGCCAGGCACACATTCCTTTCTCAGGACCTTTGTACTTGCTGTTAGCTGTGCATGAAACATTCCTCTCCCAAATATCCTCATGTTATGTTCTGCTCTTCCCCACACCTCACTCTAATATCACTTCCTTAGTAAGGCCTCCCCTGACACCCTAGCTAATACTGTAATATCACTCCTCACTCTGGATGTTCACTACCCCCTTTCTCTTATTTTTTCACCTTAGCACTTATCACCATCTAAAATAATAGAATATGAGTCCTTCCAAAAAACAAAGGGGTTGGGGAGCCGACACTCTGTATAGTCGAAAATCAGTGTGTAATACATATTTCTGTATATGTATCCAAATAAGAGTGGATCCATGCAGTTCAAATCCATGTTGTTCAAGGGTTAACTGTATATTTTATTAGAATCTCTCTTATCTGTTTCCTCCTTGGAAGGAACATTATGGCCAACCTGGATAGCATATTGAAAAGCAGAGACACTACTTTGCCAAAGAAGGTCCATCTAGTCAAGGCTATGGTGTTTCCAGTAGTCATGGATGGATGTGAGAGTTGGACGGTGAAAAAGGCTGAGCACCAAAGAACTGATGCTTTTGAACTGTGGTGTTGGAGAAGACTCTTGAGAGTCTCTTGGACTGCAAGGAGATCCAACAAGTCCATCCTAAAGGAGATCAGTCCTGGTTATTCATTGGAAGGACTGATGTTGAAGCTGAAGCTCCAATACTTTGACCACCTCATAAGAAGAGCTGACTCATTGGAAAAGACCCTGATGCTGGGAAGGATTGAGGGCAGGAGGAGAAGGGGATAACAGAGGATGAGACAGCTGGATGGCATCACAGACTCGATGGACATGGGTTTGGGTAGACTCCGGGATTTGGTAATGGACAGGGAGGCCTGGCGTGCTGCAGTTCATGGGGTCGCAAAGAGTCGGACAGGACTGAGCGAATGAACTATCTGTTTCCTCACTAGAAGATAAGCTCCATGAGTGCAAGGTTTTTCTCTGTTTTGTTCTCCAGCATCTGAATAAGAGTGTACCTAACAGATGCACTGGAGAAGGAACTGGCAACCTACTCCAGTACTCTTGCCTGGAAAATTCCATGGATGGAGGAGCCTGATAGGCTACAGTCCATGGGGTCGCTGAGAATCGGGCATGACTGAGCAACATCACTTTCACTTTTCACTTTCATGCATTGGAGAAGGAAATGGCAACCCACTCCAGTATTCTTGCCTGGAGAAGCCTAGGGACAGAGGAGCCTGGTGGGCTGCCATCTATGGGGTCCTACAGAGTTGGATATAACTAAAGTGACTTAGCAGCAGCAGCAATAGATGCACATAGATATTTGTTGGATGAACTGCATGGAACCAAATAGCACCCATCTGCTGAGCCAAGAGTAAATAGGAAACGGTGTGAAACTATAACTTAAATGCATCAGGCTTTGCTACTTTGGATCAACTGTTTTCAATAAAGTTAGAATATCTGTATAATTGAATCCCTGATTAGTGGATTATTTTACATTTTCTATCTTTCCTCCAAAAAAAACTTTGCAAGATGATGTAAAAGGTAGCAAAAATACTGTTTTGTATTTCATTCACTTTTCTATTGCTTTCTAACACTTGAAAGTAATAATGAGAGGGATTCAGTTCTGTTCAGTTCAGTCATTCAGTTGTGTCCAACTCTTTGCAACCCCATCAATTGCAGAACGCCAGGCCTCCCTGTCCATCACCACATCCTGGAGTCTACCCAAACTCATGTCCATCGAGTCAGTGATGCCATCCAGCCATCTCATCCTCTGTTGTTCCCTTCTCCTCGTGCCCCCATTCCTTCCCAGCATCAGAGTCTTTTCCAATGAGTCAATTCTTCGCATGAGGTGGCCAAAGTATTGGAGCTTCAGCTTCAACATCAGTCCTGCCAATGAACACCCAGGACATATCTCCTTTAGGATGGACTTATTGGATCTCCTTGCAGTTCAAGGGACTCTCAAGAGTCTTCTCCAATACCACAGTTCAAAAGCATCAGTTCTTCAGTGTGCAGCTTTCTTCACAGTCCAACTCTCACATCCATCCATGACTACTGGAAACACCACAGCCTTGACTAGATGGACCTTTGTTGGCAAAGTAATGCCTCTGCTTTGTAATATGCTATCTATGTTGGTCATAACTTTCCTTCCAAAGAGTAAGTGTCTTTTAATTTCATGGCTGCAATCACCATCTCCAGTGATTTTGGAGCCCCCAAAAATAAAGTCTGACACTGTTTCCACTGTTTCCCCATCTATTTGCCATGAAGTGATGGGACCGGATGCCATGATCTTAGTTTTCTGAATATTGAGCTTTAAGCCAACTTTTTCACTCTCTTCTTTCACTTTCATCAAGAGGCTCTTTGGTTCCCCTTCACTTTATGCCACAAGGGTGGTGTCATCTGCATATCTGAGGTTACTGATATTTCTCCCAGCAATCTTGATTCGGCTTGTGCTTCTTCCAGCCCAGCATTTGTCATGATGTACTCTGCATGTAAGTTAAATAAGCATGGTGACAATATACAGCCTTGAAGCACTCCTTTTCCTATTTGGAACCAGTCTGTTGTTCCATTTCCAGTTCTAACTTTTGCTTCCTGACCTGAATACAGGTTTCTCAAGAGGCAGGTCAGGTGGTCTGGTATTCCTATCTTTTTAAGAATTTTCCACAGTTTACAGTGATCCACACAGCAGTCAAAGGCTTTGACATAGTAAGTAAAGCAGAAATAGACGTTTTTCTGGAACTCTCTTGCTTTTTTGATGATCCAGCAGATGTTGGCATCAGAGGGCAGACACACTGAAGCCATAACCACAGAAAACTAGCCGATCTGATCACACGGACCACAGCCTTGTCTAACTCAGTGAAACTAAGCCATGCCGTGTGGGGCCACCCAAAACAGATGGGTCATGGTGGAGAGGTCTGACAGAATGTGGTCCACTGGAGAAGGGGATGGCAAAACACTTCAGTATTCTTGCCTTGAGAACCCCAGGAACAGTATGAAAAGGCAAAATGATAGGATACTGAAAGAGGAATCCCCCAGATCGGTAGGTGCCCAGTATGCTACTGGAGATCAGAGGAGAAATAATTCCAGAACGAATGAAGGGAGGGAGCCAAAGCAAAAACAACACCCAGTTGTGGATGTGACTGGTGATGGAAGTAAAATCTGATGCTGTAAAGAGCAATATTGCATAGGAACTTGGAATGTTAGGTCCATGAATCAAGGCAGGTTGGAAGTGATCAAACAGGAGATGGCAAGAGTGAACATCAACATTCTAGGAATCAGTGAACAAACATGGACTGAAATGGGTGAATTTAACTCAGATGACCTTTATATCTACTACTGTGGGCAGGAATCCCGTAAAAGAAACGGAGTAGCCATCATGGTCAACAAAAGAATCTGAAATGCAATACTTGGATGCAATCTCAAAAACGACAGAATGATCTCTGTTCATTTCCAAGGCAAATGAGAGGGATTAGAAGAGCAAAAAATATCAAAGACAAGATAATATCAAATTGGGCAAACAGTCCTTGAAAACAAGACAGTTGGCCTTATCAGTGGAAATTATCAAATGTGAGCACAAAGATATTTCTTCAGTGAGGCACGCTATCTGGTTGGGGTTGTTTAAGAGCCTAAATTCAAACCAGGGGCTTCTCTGGCAGTCCAGTGGTTAAGACTGCATACTCCCAACACAGGGGATACAGGTTCAATATGGTGCAGCCAAAAAAGGAAAAATAAATAAATTCAAGTGAAAAAATATATTTAAAATTATGCAGATTAATGGCTTAGAAGGTCATTCTCATTACACAAGGAGGCAGTGTTGCTCAGAAAGATTAAAGATGCCACATCATTAGCTAAAGTAATGGCTGTGACTCATCATCATATACCCAAAACTACTATGGAAAGAGCCAATATAATTTTCTATTTGACTACTGGTCCAGTTTCTCCAAAACACTACATTTGAACTAAAGCTGCAAGAAACCCAACACAAATGCAATTATAAAACTCCACTGAGAGGTGCTCTGTTGGAATATTCTTTCAAATACAACTTTGTTTCAGACCAGGACTTTGCCTTTCAGGAAGACATTTTTTCAAGAATGCTTTTTAAAAATAATTTTAATTATTTAATTTAAAAAAACAAAATTCTGTAAAACAATTATCCTTCAGTAAAAAATAGATTAAAAAATTTATAGAAGGTTAGTTGATTTACAGTATTGTGTTAGTTTCAGGTGTATGGCAAAGTGATTTGGCTATATATATATAGATATTCAGATAATTTTCCACTATAGATTATTACAAGTTATTATAACATAGTTGCCTGTGTTATACAATACACAAAGTGTCATGTCCAACCCTTTGTGACCCCATGAACCACAGCATGCCAGGCTTCCATCACCAGCTCCTGGAACTTACTCAAACTCATGTCCATTGAGTCAGTGATGCCATCCAACCGTCTCACCCTCTTTCTCCTGCCTTCAATCTTTCCCATCATCAGCGTCTTTTCCAATGAGTCAACTCCTCACATGAGGTGACCAAAGTATTGGCATTTCAGCTTCAGCATCAGTACTTCCAATGAATATTCAGCACTGATTTCCTTTAGGATAGACTGGATCTCCTTGCAGTCCAAGGGACTCTCAAGAATCTTCTCCATGGAAAACAGTGTGGAGGTTCCTTAAAAAGCTGCAAATAGACCTGCCATATGACCCGGCAATCCCACTGCTGGGCATATACACCGAGGAAACCAGAATTGAAAGAGCCACGTGTACTCCAATGTTCATCGCTGCATTGTTTACAATAGCCAGGACATGGAAGCAACCTAGATGCCCATCAACTGACGAATGGATAAGAAAGCTGTGGTATATATACACAATGGAATATTACTCAGCATTAAAAAAAAATTCATTTGAAGCAATTCTACTCAGATGGACGAAACTGGAGCCCATTATCCAGAGTGAAGTAAGCCAGAAGCAAAAACAACAATACAGTATATTAACACATATATATGGAATTTAGAAAGACAGTAATGAGAACCCAACATGGGAGACAACAAAAGGAACGCAGATGTATAGAATAGACTTGTGGACTTTGTGGATGAGGGTAAGGGTGGGATGAGATGGGAGAAGGGCATTGAAGCATGTTAATTGTCATGTGTCTAATCAATCGCCAGCCCAGGATTGATGCTCGGGACTGGTGCAGCGAGATTTCCCGGGGGGGAGGGAGGAGGGAGGGGGGACCCGGAGGGGAAGCATATGTAAACCCATGGTGATATCATAACAATGTATGGCTAAAACAATAATTAAAAAAAAATAAAAAAATAAAAAAAAAAAATTAACTGCTGAAAAAAAAAAAAAAAAAAAGAATCTTCTCCAACACCACAGTTCAAAAGCATCAATTCTTCGGTGCACAGCTTTCTTTATAGTCCAACTCTCACGTCCATACATGACTACTGGAAAAATCCCAGCTTTGACTACATAGACCTTTGTTGGCAAAGTAATGTCTCTGCTTTTTAATATTCTGTCTAGGTTGGTCATAACTTTTCTTCCAAGGAGTAAGCGTCTTTTAATTTCATGGCTGCAATGACCATCTCCAGTGATTTTGGAGCCCCCACAAATAGTCTGTCACTGTTACCATTGTTTCCCCATCTGTTTGCCATGAAGTGATGGGAACAAATGCCATGATCTTAGTTTTCTGAATATTGAGCTTTAAGCCAAATTTTTCACTCTTCTTTCACTTTCTTCAAGAGTCTCTTTAGTTCTTCTTCACTTTCTGCCATAAGGGTGGTGTCATCTGCATATCTGAGGTTATTGATATTTCTCCCAGCAGTCTTGATTCCAGCTTGTGCTTCTTCCAGCCCAGCATTTCTCATGATGTACTCTGCATATAAGGTAAATAAGCGGAGTGACAATATACAGCCTTGACATACTCCTTTCCCGATTTGGAACCAGTCTGCTGTTTCACGTCAGGTTCTAATGTTGCTTCTTGACCTACACACAGATTTCTCAGGAGGCAGGGAAGGTGGTCTGGTATTCCCTTCTCTTTAAGAATTTTCCATACTTTGTTGTGATCCACACAGTCCAAGACTTTAGTGTAGTCAATGAAGCAGAAGTAGACCTTTTCTGGAACTCTCTTGCTTTTTCGATGATCCAGCAGATGTTGGCAATCAGATGATCTCTGCCTTTCCTAAATCTAGCTTGAACATCTGGAAGTTGATGGTTCACAGACTGTTGAAGCCTGGCTTGGAGAATTTTGAGCATTCCTTTGCTAGCATGTGAGATGAGTGCAATTGTGAGGTAGTTTGAGTATTCTTTGGTGCTTCCTTTATTTGGAATTGGAATGAAAACCAACCTTTTCCAATCCTGTGGCCACTGCTGAGTTTTCCAAATTGGCTCACATATTGAGTGCAGCACTTTGACAACATCATCTTTTAGGATTTGAAATAGCTCTGTTGGGATTCTATCACCTCCACTAGCTTTGTTCATAGTGATGTTTCCTAAGGCCCACTTGCATTCACATTCCAGGATGTCTGGCTCTAGGTGAGTGATCACACCATTGTGATTATCTGGGTTGTGAAGATATGTTTTGTACAGTTCATGGGAATACCAGACTACCTGACCTGCCTCTTGAGAAACCTGTATGCAGCTCAGGAAGCAAAAGTTAGAACTGGACATGGAACAACAGACTGGTTCCAAATAGGAAAAGGAGCATGTAAAGGCTGTATATTGTCACCTTGCTTATTTAACTTACATGCAGAGTACATCATGACAAATGCTGGGCTGGAAGAAGCACAAGCTGGAATCAAGACTGCTGGGAGAAATATCAATAACCTCAGATATGCAGATGACACCACCCTTATGGCAGAAAGTGAAGGGGAACCAAAGAGCCTCTTGATGAAAGTGAAAGAGGAGAATGAAAAAGTTGGCTTAAAGCTCAATATTCAGAAAACTAAGATCATGGCATCTGGTCCCATCACTTTATGGCAAATAGATGGGGAAACAGTGGAAACAATGAGAGACTTTATTTTATTGCAGCCATGAAATTAAAAGATGCTTACTCCTTGGAAGGAAAGTTATGACCAACCTAAATAGCATATTAAAATGCAGAGACATTACTTTGCCAACAAAGGTCCATCTAGTCAAGGCTATGATTTTTCTAGTAGTCATGTATGGATGTGAGCGTTGGACCATAAAGAAAGCTGCACACTGAAGAATTGATGCTTTTGAACTGTGGTATTGGAGAAGATTCTTGAGAGTCCCTTGGACTGCAAGGAGATCAGACCAATCCATCCTAAAGGAGATCAGTCCTGGTTGTTCATTGGAAGGACTGATGTTGAAACTGAAACTCCAATACTTCGGCCACCTGATGCGAAGAATTGACTCATTGGAAAAGACTCTGATGCTGGGAAGGATTGAGGTCAAGAGGAGAAGGGGATGACAGAGGATGAGATGGTTGGATGGCATTGTTGACTCAGTGGACATGAGTTTGGGTAGGCTATGGGAGTTGGTCATGGACAGGGAAACCTGGCATGCTGCAGTTCACGGGGTAGCAAAGAGTCAGAGACGACTGAGCAGCTGAACTGAACTAAATGGTCTAGTAGCTTTCCCTACTTTCTTCATTTTAAGTCTGAATTTGATAATTTAAGGAGTTGGTGATCTGAGCCCCAGTCAGCTCTCAGTCTTGTTTTTGCTGACTGCATAGAGCTTCTCCATCTTTGGCTTCAAAGAATATAATCAACCTGATTTTGGTGTTGACCATCTGGGTTACAGTAAATCCTTGTTGCTTATCTTTTTTTTATTATTATTGCTTATTTATATTGGCTGTGCTGGGTCTTTGTTGCTGCGCTGCCTTTTCTCTAGTTGCAGCAAGCAGGGGCTACTCTCTGGTTGTCATTCACAGGCTTCCCATTGTGGTGGCTTCTCTTGGTGTGGAGCACGGGCTCCAGGGCTCATGGGCCGCAGTAGTTGCAGCTCCTGGCTCCAGAGCATAGGCTCGGTAGTTGTGCTTCATGGGCTTAGTTGCTCTGTGGCATGTGGGATCCACCGGATCAGGGATGGAACCAGTGTCTCCTGCATTGGCAGGCGGATTCTTTACCACCGAGTCACCAGGGAAGCCCAAGAATGATTTTAAAAGGCAACTTTAAATGAAAAAGGTAATCATTTAAATTCTATAGCCTTAGAATACTGTAACTTGTTTCAGCAGGAGTTGAAATCTTACTTCATTTAAATTAAGCCTGCAGGGCTTTGCGGGCTGTGCCAGTGGTGAGGACTGAGGATTTCCCTTCTCCTGCTCTATCAGTATCTTATTAATTCACTTTTAGAGATAAGGGCACTGGTGAGGTATGGCACGGAGATTAGAGTTACAGCTGAATTAAATAACAAGCCAACTAGAGTCATGAGTTTTGTTTGTAAAATCAACTCTCAATTATTCCCTATGTGGGTTACCATTTGGTAGATATTCCACAAGGAATGCTAATACCAGGCTGAATTTCTCATGCTATCAGCATTCTCTTAAACCGATAGCCTGTCCCCTGCCCCCTCCACTGGTGAGTGCCTCTCAAGGGAAAGTCATTTTAAATGCCACTCACCTAAAGCAAATCATAATTAGGAAAGGAAATTAGGTTAGGAACGAAGTGCATCCCTAGGCCAAGTAAATTATTCACTCAAAATTTTGAATCATTAGTACCAGAGTCCTGCTTCCTATAATAGGGAAAAACTGGTTGCTGGTGAAACTGTACCTTTCCTTAAGACAAATGGTATTTTGGAAGCATACTTCTAAAAGTCTAATCCAGAACTCTGGGTGACCCAATAACCTGCATTTTCCCAAGTGAGTCCTAGAGGATAATGGCATATTTAGGGCCTTCATTGTATTCTAAGAAGTAGATCCAAGGAGCATTCTTCCAGTTGTTGCTTATCTTTTTTTCAGTTCCCCCTCCCTTTTAAACCAACGTTGTGTAACAGGAACATCAAAATGGCATCAGTATTGCCAACAGAGCTGTCTAAAACAGAGGAGGAAGGTCATCAAGGAAGAGTGACTGACGTAGGTCTCAGCCCAGATGGGGCTTCCCCAGTGGCTCAGCAGTAAAAAATCATCCTGCAATGCAGGGGTTGCAGGAGACACAGGTTCGATTGCTGTCGGGAAGATACCCTGGAGAAGGGCATAGCAACCCACTCCAGTATTTTTACCTGGAGAATCCCATGGACAGAGGAGCCTGGCAGGCTACAGTCCATAGAGTGCCAGAGTCAGACATGACTGAAGAGACTTAGCATGCATGCACGCACAGCCCAGATGAAATCTGAACTTCAACCACTTATTGTCTTAACATAGGCATCCAGAACATCTTCCCAATGATCCAAAACTCAAAATACTTATTTGACCCTTACCCTAAAATAACTCATGACAGTTTATTTGTTAAAGATAAACACTCCCTTTCTTGCATCATAGTTAATCATAATTCCTGCCAGACAATTTTAACAACTTTGTGGCTTTTGCCTTATAAGCCCCTGACTCTCTTTCCAGGAACACTCTCGTCTTAGCAAATCTGTGTCTCCTGAACTGCAAATCTTAAGGCCCCGAATAAAGGTCTTTGTTCTTTGCAGCCTTGATACTGATTATTGTTTGACATTTGATATATGTTTTAACTTAATGAAAAGTAAATTCCAGGAAACACTTCCAATCTCAGGATAAAAAGTAGGATTTTTTTAAAAGTTGAACATTCAAAATACTATAAAATCCATTGAGGCCAGGTACGATTTTTTTTCTATTATGTATGAGTGAAGAGAGTTTAAACATGTGTTCTTGACTAACAATAAAGACAAGGAAACTGGGGCAGTTGCCCCCAAATATGCTATCCATTTATTTCCCTTGATTAGTGATTTTTTTCACTTTTTAAAACCCAAAGCTCTTTCTTCAAAAAATCTTATTTAGGATCCCAATCTTTAAACAGATAAAACAAGGCTACCCTTGTTGAAATGAGAAAAGCCACTTTTACACTCATCACTTAGCAACCTGCAGATCCCAGAAAAACTTCTGTGCAACCCTAGGGTTCTGTAAGCAGTGGTTTGTTCCATTGCTCAATATACTCTCAGGTTCATTATTGGATCAAGCCAATCTTCAGAGAGATACATATTTGAAAAGTGATTTGGGCCTTCATAGAATTGTCAGACTTCCCAGATAGCACTAGTGGTAAAGAATCCGGCTGCCAAGGTAGGAAACGCAAGAGACACAAGTTCAATCCCTGGGTTGCAAAGAACCCCTAGAGATGGAAATGACAACCCACTCCAGTATTCTTGCCTGGAAAATTCCATGGACAGAGCAGCCTGGCAGGCTACAGTCCATGGGGTCACAAAGAGTCAGACATGACTGAGCATGCAAACACAGAATTGTCTGAAAGTATAGAATTTATTCAAATTGTATTGTTACCCTATTTCTTAATTAAAATAGATTTACTTAAAAAGTAAGCCAAGGATCAGGAGTTATATTTAGTATAATGGCCAAAAGCATAGACTTTGGAACTAGACTGACCATTTTTCAAATCCCAGCCTTTCTGTTTATTAACCACATGATCTCAAGCAAGTTACTTGACTTCCCTATGCCTTTTCTTCCTCATCTGTAAAAAGAGATGAGGACAGTAATACCATTTACCTCATAAAACACTATATTAACATGCTATATATAAATTAGAAATAAATGAATTCTAGTTTATAAAGTAATCAGAAGAATGCTATACAATGCAATAAAGTAAACAGAAAATTCTTTTCTGTAGCCTCAGTATTAAGAAAATTTCTTTCACCCAAAAATGTGTATTTTTATTATGAAAGCACTGTGATTCTTACAAATGAACACTTCTTCATTGTGGCAAAATACAAAGATATGTCTCCACTTCTCCCTCTAAGGCCCATGAGAGAAAAATTAGATGACTTCTCACTGAAACCATACAAAGCCCCAGAGTATTTGAAAAGTAATCCACATAACTACTACTAGGTCAAAGCTGGCATGTAAATATACAAAACCTATTACTCTCCTTGGGCTACAAGTACTCTTTCCATTATACCACCCTGCATTCTAGGTGTAAGGAACTGCAAGACCAAAGAAATGAATACAATAGAGCATGTTTATAAAACAGTAAATATAAGAAAATAGCATAGGTTTTTATTTATCAAAAGTTCATATTAACTTATTATGCATCATTACTTTAAAATATTAATATTAAATAGTATAAACTTCAAAACAGTAGGTGGGAAAACAATGGAAACAGTGACAGACTTTATTTTCTTGGGCTCCAAAATCACTGCAGATGTTGACTGCAGCCAAGAAATTAAAAGACGCTTGCTTCTTGAAACAGAAGCAATGACAAACCTAGACAGCACATTAAAAAGCACAGCTATTATTTTTCCAACAAAGGTCTGTATAGTCAAGGTATGGTTTTTCCAATAGTCATGTACAGATGTGAGAGCTGGACCATAAAAAAGGCTCAATGCTGAAGAACTGATGCTTTCAAATTGTGATGCTGGAGAAGACCTTGAGAGTCCCTTGGACAGCAAGGAGATCAAACCAGTAAGTCCTAAAGGAAATCAATCCCAAATATTCATTGGAAGGATGGATGCTGAAGTTGAAGCTCCAATACTTTGGCCACCTGATGCGAAGAGCCAATTCATTAGAAAAGACCTTGATGCTGGGAAAGACTGAGGGCAGGAGGAGAAGGGGGCGACAGAGGATTAGATGGTTGGATGGCATCACCCACTCAATGGACATGAGCGAATTCTGAGAGATATTGAAGGACAGGGAAGCCTGGCATGCTGAAGTCAATGGAGTCACAAAGAGACAGACATGACTTGGTGACTGAGCAACAACAAAATGTGTTGAATACCTATGTACCAGGTACTCTACTGAATATTTTACACATATTCTGTCATTTAATTTTCACAACAAATCTTTGGAGCCAATAAAATTATGATTCCCATTTTACAGATAAGGTAATTAAGAGTCAGAGAGATTAAGAAATGACACATAGGTAGTAAGTATCAGGGTTAGGACTCAAACCAGTTTTACCTGACTCTAAACCTGTGTTCTAAGCTGCTCACAAAACATGCCTTTATGTGACATACATGAAAAATAGGAATGAAGAAAAGAAAACTGATGTAAGACATATTGCAAAGAAGGAATCCATGGAGTTCGGCGACTGTTTCAATGTGTTAGAGAAAGGGAGGGAGTTAAAGATGACTCAAGTTTGAAGTGTGAGTAATATGGAGAACAGGGACAGTGTTCAAAGAGAGAAGTCAAGAAGAGCTGGCTTCTGGCAGCGTGATGAGTTCATACTTAGACAACACTCCTTTCAGAGCAGGAAACAGTGTGTAGAGCAGAGTGTTACTATTTTCACATTAGTTTATGCTACTCATCCATCAGATTTTCCAAAAGCCTAGGCAGAGGCTAGACTGGAACTCCTACTTCCTGACAGTCTGAACAGATTTTTCTATCCTGCTTTACTATCTGAACAAATAAGCATGATTTTAAAAGTGGTCAGAAGACAAAGAAATTAAAGAAAGGTGCTAATTTCTTAAGGAATGGGTAGTCTTTTTCTCTAGGAGTTAAAGCAATGAACACATCCTTCTGCACAATAGCCACCAATATTTTGGCAAGAGCTATACAGGGAATATAAAAATGGGCAGTGCCATCCCAGCAGAAATAGAAGTTCCACTTTTTGTGAAAACTTCTGTTTCTTCCACAGCCACCACCATGACCACCACCACCACAATCACAAGATAAGGGGAAATTTTTGTGAGAAAAAAACATTCATGATTGATAAAAAATGTCGGTTTCTGCTTTTAATTAGTTGTTGGCTTAGGCAAGTAACTCAACTTTTCTGTGCTTACCTGGTTCCCTCCTTTACTGACTTGGTAGGTTGTTTAGATTTTATTTAGCTCAGTCTTCACTTTGACTAAACTGATGCTACAGTTCTGTCCAGTGTTTTATATTCCATTATTCAAAAAGGTGGAGAGGAGAGACCAAAGAATATTAAAGCTGAAAGTACTGCGACAGTTTATTTTGTGTAATTCCTTCAGTTTATAAACAAACAAACAAACAAACAAACAAATGAGGCATAGGGTCTTGATTCAGCTGGTCAGCAACAAAGTCCACTCTAGAACTGAAGTACTGATTCACAGTTTTGGGCTTTTCCCACTGCACCTCTGTGTCTTTTCTAACTAGCTAGTTTAGAAATATTCACCTTGGGACTTCCCTGGTGGATCAGTGGTTAACACACTATACTTTCAAAGCAGGGGACACGGGTTCGATCCCTGGCCAGCAAACAAAGATTCCCACATGTTGTGTAACACGACCAAAAAAAAAAAAATACTCACCTTGGATGAACTCACAGTGAGTCACAGGGAAAAAAGCAAACAACAAACAAAACATACAAGGCCTCACTGGCTGGAGAGAGATTTATGTGTAGGAGTTAAGGTTCTTATAAAATGAAGTCTCATAACACTTCACTTGAGACATTAAAAAAACTGTGTTATGTGCTTTTAATAGCACAGTATAATAGCAAGGTCTTCAGACAGAATCTCTGGTCTCACTGCAGCAGGCACAGCATTCCCTCGGAAAACCTGCTCTGAAGTCTCAGCTCCTGTGACTACAAAAGGGAAGATATGGTACCTTTCTACCTGGGAGTGCCCACAACAAAACCTGCAGCTGGTTCCCACTTTGACTTTGCTGCTAGAAAAGCAAAGGAAAAAAAAAGAGAGAGAGAGAGAGACGATGTTCTGAACTAGGCATACAGGAAAGAAACTGGGTGACAGAGGGTGTCAGCCAAGTCCTCCAGTAACATTCCAGGTCCGCATCTTCAATTCTCTTTTTCTTTACTGCTGACCTTTAGAAGGATACAGAAATACTGTTGTAAATAGAAAACTCAAAAATGGAAACTCTAGTGAGAGTCAGCTGCCACTGGTGAAGAAGCTGTGTACGAAGTACATGCTGCCTGCACCAGGGGCTGGCTTTGCTCACAACCTCTGTGGTGAGCTGTAAAGCTTAATACAACCATCTGGTGGACACCCTGGAATTCTGCAGAGATAGGCACTAAATGAACACAGAAAAGACTTACAAAGTTAATTCACTGTTTTTATAGATCAGAATCTTTTTACCTTCTAGACAAGAGTGAAAATGAAAAAATGAATTTAACTGCTTCCCCCTTTTGAGGTAAAAACAATCTGGAAAATAATATAACTGCCCACTCTGAACATAACGGAACATATCTCCTCTGACAGTTGCGTGCTCCAAGTCTGCCAAGGGGTTCTTTTCTTAACGATGGGCTTTATGCCGTTTACAACCCCAGATCCAATATACTTAGTATATCTCTTACTCTAAAATGAACTTTTTTTAAAAAAAAGTTACACTGGGTCATATGGCAGGTCTATTTGCAGCTTTTTAAGGAACCTCCACACTGTTTTCCATAGTGGCTGTACTAGTTTGCATTCCCACCAACAGTGTAAGAGGGTTCCCTTTTCTCCACATCCTCTCCAGCATTTATTGCTTGTAGACTTTTGGATGGCAGCCATTCTGACTGGTGTAAAGTGGTACCTCATTGTGGTTTTGATTTGCATTTCTCTGATAATGAGTGATGTTGAGCATCTTTTCATGTGTTTGTTAGCTATTTTTATGTCTTCTTTGGAGCAATCCCACTGCTGGACATATACACCGAGGAAACCAGAATTGAAAGAGTCACGTGTACCCCAATGTTCATCGCTGCATTGTTTACAATAGCCAGGACATGGAAGCAACCTAGATGCCCATCAACTGACGAATGGATAAGAAAGCTGTGGTACATATACACAATGGAATATTACTCAGCATTAAAAAAAAATTCATTTGAATCAGTTCTACTCAGGTGGACGGAACTGGAGCCCATTATCCAGAGTGAAGTAAGCCAGAAGGAAAAACAACAATACAGTATACTAATGCATATATATGGAATTTAGAAAGACAGTAACGAGAACCCAGCATGCGAGACAGCAAAAGGAACGCAGATGTATAGAACAGACTTGTGGACTCTGTGGATGAGGGCAAGGGTGGGATGATATGGGAGAATGGCATTGAAACATGTTAATTATCATATGCGTAATCAATCGCCAACCCAGGATTGATGCTCGGGGCTGGTGGGGCTGGTGCGTCGAGATTTCCCTGGGGGAGGAAGGAGGGAGGGAGGAGGGAGGGGGGTTCTGGAGGGGGAGCGTATGTAAACCCATGGCGATATCATGTCATTGTATGGCAAAACTAATTTAAAAAAAGTTACACTAATATTCATTTATTTATTCATTCATCAACAATTATTTATGAATGTCTCTGATGTTCCAGGCACTATTTCAGGTACTATGGATATAACAGTGAATAAACCAAATTCCTGTCATGGAACTTATATTCTGTTTGAAATCTCTCCTTAGACGTTTGTTGAATCAATGAATGATAAATAATACTGGGGGTAGCCTGTGAGAATTAGGTGAATTATAACATAAAGATGTGCTCAGTTGCTCAGTCATGTCCGACTCTTTGAAACCCCACGGACTGTACCCCACCAGGCTCCTCTGTCCATGGATTTTTCATGCAAGAATACTGGAGTGGGTTGTCGTTTCCTCCTCCAGGGGATCTTCCAGACCCAGGGAGGGATCAAACCCTCGTCTTCTGCATTGGCAGGCAGATTTTTTGCCACTGCGCCACCTAGGAAGCCCAGTATACAGATGGTTGTGAGCTATATAAAACCTAAGATTTAAAAATGTATACATATATATTTTATAAATTGACCCTTGAATTTCATCTCATTCCCATTCAACTCTCTCTTTAGGTTTGGCTAGACTGCTATAAAATAAAATAGAAGCAATTCCTAAGAAGTATTTCTCCCAAGACACAGAGCATAAAATAGCAACAAAGGAAAAAGAGGTCTTTATAGAACCTGGTAATGATCACCCTCACCCAGTGAAGTCCTACATGCTTCCACAAGTATCACTTTTTAAAAAATCCAGTGAATCTCAAAGACCAGCACTAAGATAAGTAACAATCTGGTTGAAAACTTACTTCAAGGAGGTTCAGAGATGACCTTCCACAGCCTGGACTTTGGGGTTCCATGTTTGTTAAGTTCATCTGAACCAGTGGATTACGGCTGACCTCCAGTCAGTGGCATCTTAATTTTCATAGTGTCCTGGGTGGTGCAGCCAGTGGAGGGATGGGTCAGACAAACTCAAGTGTTTCATAATGTAGTCAGGCACAGAGCATGTCCTTTGCCTCTGGGAAGTAAAGTTATGAGGATAAAAGCTCATGACAGAAATCACTTCTAGCATCAAGGAATGTTAACAAACAGGGCAGCATAGACAACAAAGCCTAGGTAATTATTAAAACAAACCTCCAAAGAAAGGCCGTCACTGGATGAAGCTACCTCTCACTCTACCTCCTAAGCTCACCGAATGAAAGAAGTTTATTATTACATCAGGAAAAGTTAAAAAAAAAAAGCACATAATATTTGCTACCAAAAATAATACTACCTTCATCTCAGGGTAGTTTCTCCTTAGAAGGCAAACCTATAATAAAAGGAATGAACTAGGTTTTATTTGCCCTCACTCTTGTACAAAGTACCATAAATATTACTACTGGCTATATTCATATTCAAAAAAAGAGCTGAAGTCAAACAACAGTTTTCAAATAATACCAAGGATATGCAGGTAAAAAAAAAGTCCTTAAAAAAAACCCAAAATATAAACATGAACAAGAATATGAAACAACTTGATGAGGTCCAGAGTACAAGCTGCTTGCAGCCTGAGGAGAGAATTAAGAGGTAGTTTCAAATCCTGATTTGTTCCTTGGGTCATCCTCTCAGGCAGTCCTCACAAGAAGGATAACTTGTCCAATGATAAAGCAGTTGGAAGCAATTCTTATTTAATTAGAGGAACCCAAGTAATGATGAGCAATAGATAGAATACATATACTGAAAGAACATGTACAAAACCAGTATTACTTTTGTGAACTGTCTGGTATCAGAAAGACTTGGGGAGGGGGAGATAGATGTGGTGGGGGTGGCGGCAGGAAGCAGATGTAAAATGAGGAGAGGAAGCATAAGCAACACTTGTAAAAATGATTGTTAACTAATTCTAACCTTTTGCTTTTTAAAGCTTTCAACATATTTTGAGTATTGGTTCTCTTCTTCTTCTCTTTCAAGTTCTCATTCTTTTCCTCCAGTTTCCTTTAATGGCTTTTTCTCCCATTGGGGCCTTTTCCTTTTTCTTTGTCTCCATCTTCTCCATACTGCTAAGTTCCAAGGTTCTGTGGCTAACAAAGGGATGATATGAGAAGAGAGAATGAGAGTGTGACCAGAATTAGTCTGAAACATTTACCTCCCTTAAGCCCTAGTTCTATAAGGATGTTTATATAACCTGGTAAAAATGATCATAGAACATGGCTTAAATGAAGACTTAGGAAAAAAAGTCCACCTTTAGAAAGTCCAGTCATGAAACATGTTCAAACATGCAAAGTCATTTGCTACACCTCCATATATTCTACCATCTGGATTTGATATTACATAAAAGCATAATAGGAAGCTTTGAATGCCAGAAGGTGTGCATGAAAGAGATGACTAGGAATAACACCTCGCCAGTGACCCAAAATTCAGTGTATAAGATGGACGGGCTGCTGTCCATACATTCTTGGAAAGCCAAGAAGTATGACCTTCCAGAGCTGTTACAAATGATTTTTCATTTCAAAATGCATGAAAATTGTTCATCTTGTGAAACAGGCATAATCATTGCTGGCATTACGGGGACTTAAAAGGGCCACTATGTCCCCAGGAAAACAACCCGATACATCTAATAATAAATGTACACCGTCCATCCACAAGTAAAGTATAAAATGAAACAAAATACACAAACAGAAAAAATAAAGAATGCTAATGAAGATATCCTGAAAGGTAACGACCAGGGGCTTCCCAGATAAGGCTACTGGTAAAGAACCTACCTGCTAATGCAGGAGACATGAGACACGGGTTCGATCCCTGGATTGGGAAGATACCCTGGAGGAGGGCATGGCAACTCACTCCAGTATTCGTGCTTGGAGAATCCCATGGAGAGAGGAGCCTGGTGGGCTACAGCCCATAGTGTCGCAAAGAGTTGGACACAACTGAAGTGACAGCATACACACCATTGCTTTTATTATTAAGCTACTGGAATATTTTGAAGTGTTAATTGCCTTTCTTTTCCTCCTCTGTGTCTTTTTATTTTTCTTCCACCTTCAACCTGTTTCCCAATTCAGGCACATAGAAATGATACATTTATTGCCTCCAAGTAGTTTTGGGACAAGACAGAAAGTGGAAGATGGCAGCAAATCATTTTCATCATTCTTCCAGGATCTTAAGAGAACACAGTGGTTTTGTGAAGGTGACGTATGTTTCTGTGCTGAACATCGAAAAAGTGTCTTGGCTAAAAATAAAAAGGGAAGAAGACTGTCATAAATAGATTCCCTCTCATCTAGGTTGGCGGCTGAGGGGAGAAGAGAGAAAGGAGGAGGCTTGCAGATTCTGAGAGCAAAGTAGACCTGAACCCATGTCCTACCGGAATACTAGTGCAGCAGCAAGACCCAGAGAGAAAAGGCTGTCTGCTGTGTCTCAGCTGGGAGAGCACAACAACCCAAGTACAAAACTTTCAGCTAAAAATCTGCAGGTAAAGGTAAAGCAGATCATTCCCACAGGTGATGTATAAATTAAGGTTTTTAGCTTGGCAGCATATGGCACCTGGTTTGAGCAAGAAAAGAATGTATTACCTTAAAAGTGGAAATTATTGGAAGGTTATAGGGAAGTTCAGGCTTTCCAGGTGGTGCTAGTGGTAACGAACCTGCCTGCCAATGCAGGAGAATGAGAGATGTGGGTTCAATTCCTGGGTTGGGAAGATCTGGAGGAGGGCATGGCAACCCACTCCAGTATTCTTGCCTGGAGAATCCCATGGGCAGAGAAGTCTGGCAGGTCACAGTCCATAGGGTCACAAACAGTCTGACGTGACTGAACCGACTTAGCATGCACTCATGCACAGAGGGAAGTTCAAGGAACCAAAAGCAATTTGGGAAGATCTAGCTTCAGAAGGGGAAGACTGAAGTAATTTTGATGACCTGAGTAACAGGAAGTATGGGCTTCCTTCAGGGTGAAGACACCAAGTTCATCAGCTACAATTTTTTCCCATCCTGAGTCACTCCTCACAAAATTTAAATTCCAGGAAGAGCTGGATGAAATTTACTCAGATCCCTTTTCAGCTGCTGCTGCTGCTGCTGCTAAGTCGCTTCAGTCATGTCCGACTCTGTGCAACCCCATAGATGGCAGCCCACCAGGCTCCCTCATTCCTGGGATTCTCCAGGCAAGAGTACTGGAGTCGGGTGCCATTGGCTTCTCCACCTTTTCAGCTAAGGAGGGTAGAATAACTTGTCTGATACTTGCAGGAGATGGTAGGTATTGGAAGGGTTAATTCCTGAGAGGAAAATTTAACTGCTTTTACAAAAAATGACAGAAATAATGGATGCTGGGCAGGTATAAATAATAAATGCCAACTATAGGTGCAAACTTTATATATACATAAATCTCATATGGTTGATCACTTTTTTTTTAAGTATTTATTTATTTGACTGTACCGGGTCTTAGGCGGGGTGTGAAAGATCTAGTTCCCCAACCAGGAATGGAAACTGGGCCCCCTGTCTTGGGAGTGGGGAGTCTCAGCCACAGGACCACCAGCAAAGTCCCCTGGTTGATTACTTTTTGATATACTGTTCATGTGTAATAATCAATTGGAAGAAGTTGAGGTTCAATTTTTTTGAGTATTCATCATGTCACTCTCCTATTTACAACTATTCCCTGACCCTTCATTCTCTCCAATTCCTTTATATTCTTCCAGTCCTTGCCTATTCCCCCAGCTTCACCCTCAGTCCCCCTCCTTCAGCACTGTACATTCCCATTATACTAAGGGACATGCAGTTCCTTGAATACATTATTTCATATCCACAAGTTTTTACACTTGCTTCTCCCATTGCTTGGAATGACCTTCCCTATTCCTTGTCTGCCTGCAGAATCCACTCACCCAAATCAAACATTTCCTCTTTAGGGATATCTTTTTCCCCCTAATATCCTTTCCCCATCACTTCTCTTCATCATGGTATCCCCAGATAAATTCATTTTTCTATTGCAATTATTTGCTCATATATTTGCCTCACCTATAGATACATGAGCATTTTAGAAGTAGTTTCTGAATAAATAGTTGTCAAATTGGGACGTCCTTGGTGGTCCAGTGGTTAAGACTTCGCCTTCCAATGCTGGGAACATGGGTTCAATATCTGGCTGGGGAGCTAAGATCCCACATGCTTCAGGGTCAAAAAACCAAAACACAAAACAGAAGCAATATTGTAACAAATTCAACAAAAACTTTAAAAAAAATGATACACACACAAATCTTTTTAAAAAAACTTGTTGAATATATTAGTGAATTTTCCAATCATATACCAATATTCACCCGGGGCTCACTGTGCTTGGAGTTATATACAGGAGAAGTAGTAGGGATTCATACAGAATGTTTACTAACATATTAATTCCCTGTTAGGGGTATGCAGACTATCAGTGGGGAAGGAAAAGTGCTCTAGGGAAGACACAGGCTTTATTAGAATCTCTGAATACTCAGTTCAGTTCAGTCACTCAGTCGTGTCCAACTCTGCAACCCCATGAATCGCAGCACGTCAGGCCTCCCTGTCCATCACCAACTCCCAGAGTCCACCCAAACCCATGTCCATCGAGTCGGTGATGCCATCCAGCCATCTCATCCTCTGTCGTCCCCTTCTCCTCCTGCCCCCAATCTTTCCCAGCATCAGGGTCTTTTCCAATGAGTCAATTCTTCACATCAGGTGGCCAACGTATTGGAGTTTCAGCTTCAGCATCAGTCCTTCCAATGAACATCCAGAACTGATCTCCTTTAGGATGGACTGGTTGGATCTCCTTGCAGTCCAAGGGACTCTCATTCTCCAACACCACAGTTTATAAGCATCAATTCTTCAGCACTCAGCTTTCTTTATAGTTCAACTCTCACATCCATACATGACTGCTGGAAAAACCATAGCCTTGACTAGATAGACCTTTGTTGACAAAGTAATGTCTCTGCTTTTTAATATCCTGTCTATGTTGGTCATAACTTTCCTTCCAAGGAGTAAGTGTCTTTTAATTTCATGGCTGCAATCACCATCTGCAGTGATTTTGGAGCCCCCAAAAATAAAGTCTGACACTGTTTCCCCATCTATTTGCCATGCAGTGATGGGACCAGATGCCATGTTCTTTAATTCCCACGTCTACTTGCAAGCACAATGCACCATTTCCTGCCTATTTTACTTGCTGATTTACTTTTGCAAATTTTATTCGTCTTCATTCCGTTTCTGTAATGGTAAAGTTCATACTCCAAATTATTTATAAATTACTAACGAAATACTGGTTTTCTATTTCACTGTACAGCACTGGCCCCTGAGAGCACAGGTGCAGGAGCCAGATTGCCTGGGTGTGCATCCTGGCACTGGTCAGGTGACTCTGGGCCAGAATATTCGAACTCTGTGCCTCAGGCATCTAATCGATACAAGTAACGTCCACAATAGTACCCAACACATCGAATCACTGAGAGGATTAAATTGGTCACAGATGCAAAGCCCTTAGAACATTGGTTGGCAGGTAAAAATTTCTAAATAAATGTTAGCCACCATTCGTATTGAAATAAAATGTATACCCTACCATAGTATCACAATTTTTTGTCATTAAAATAATACAGTACATGAGAGGTATAATTACAGAAAGCATTCAGAAAACACGAATTTGTTTCTATCACAGTAGGATTCAGGTTCTTTGGTGTAATAATCAGGGCACAAGAAACAGTTCAAAACCACTGCAATACAGAACGACCCTTAAGGAGCTGATGAATGAATGAATGGGGGAAATAGGGTAATATGCGGACGTGCTAATTCACCTCAGCCATGTCTGACTCTTTGTGATCCCATGGGTTGTAGCCTGCCAGGCTCCTCAGCCCATGGGATTCTCCAGGCAAGAATACTGCAGTGAGCATGACCTCTGTCAGGGGATCTTCCTGACCCAGGAATCAAACCCGCGTCTCCTGTGGCTGTTGCATTAGCATGCAGGTTCTTTACCACTAGTGCCATCTGGGAAGCCCAAAACAGAAATCCAAACCCACTCAAGGATGGTTCCTCACACAAGAGCTTTGTGACTGGGAAATAACCAAATAGGAGTCCAATGAGATTACTTAACCTGAAGTGGCCAAGAGAGGAAGGGAATTGCCTCTAGTTGGGAGAATTTACTATGAAACTGACCTTTAAATAACTTATCTACTCACTGTAAGTCTAGTTGAAATGAAGTTGGTACCATATTAAACTGGTTTTCCTAGTTTTCTAAACATGCTGGTCACTCAGTAAAGATTTATGTAATGAAATATGCTATAATCTTGTTCAGGAGTTTCCAAATTGTCACACTATTTATATGACAAGGTGCTTGGAAAGCCAAACATTTCTGTAGTTTGTGCTTACTACAAATTGATTAAGGACACTGTATGTTTTTGTAGTCATGAAAATAAGCACTGGCCCTAATGTCCAGGATTAAAGCCAATTGACCTAATGACAGTCAAGCTTTAAGACAACTTAAATCACTAAAATACCTTCCCTCCTCCCTAATCTCTCAAGAGTTTATCTTTTGATGGGATGTGTATTAATGAGTAAAATCAGATTACTGGCTAGGGAAAAATAACTGTGCTATTTTAGCGTGTCTGGAATAACATGTGAGGATGCCTTACTCGGTGAGTAAGACACCTTACCCTGGAAAGTATAGTATAGTATGAATAGTATTCTATAGTACATCTATAGTATTCTATAATATTTATAGAATGAAAAAATGAGTACTAGAACAATCTTACTTTATAGTTTATATGGACTAAATGTGCTATATTCATTAATTAATGTCCTGCCCAAGAGGAGTTGTTTAGTCGCTAAGTCATGTCCCATTCTGCTACCCCATGGACTATAGCCCACCAGGCTCCACTGTCCGGAGGATTTCCCAGGCAAGAGTACTGGAATAGGTTGCCATTTCCTTCTCCAGGGGAGCTTTCCAATCCGGGGATAGAAACTCTCCTGCACGGGCAGCAGATTCTTTACCACTGAGCCATCAGGGAAGCCCTCAAACACCCAGAGACACATTGATAAACGATTTGTCTGCTCCCTGGCTTTTCTCACTACACACCATTTTAAACTTCTATGATCTAACTTCCATTTCCAGTCCCCAAAAATGACTGCCCCTAGGGCCACCAATCGTCTTCAAGTTGTTAAGTTCAATGGACTTGACCTCTCAGGAGCATTCAACATGTGGATGACTCTTCCTCTCAGATGAAACCCTCTCTTGCATTCTATTCCACCACACACTCCTTGTTTTTCTTCTACCATTCTTTCTCACTCACTCTTTTTTAAATTATAGTTGCCTTACAATGTTATTTTCTGCTGTACATCAGAGTGAATCAGCTATAATGAGTAGTAAATCAGTCTTCGAGATCTAACCACAGTATGTACTGATTTTATAATACTGTAATATAAAAACTTTTTTGGAAACCTGTGTTCCAAAGCATTGTAACACATTGCTTCCAAAACACAGGGCTCTCGCCTTATTTAATATTGCAGCACTTACTGGAGATATAATCTCCTAACTCCTACAGTACTGTTCTTTTCCAGGGCTATTTAACACTTGGATTGGGACATAAGACTACATGTTTGTATGTTTTGATTCTTCATTCCATTTTAAGTTCCTTGCAGAGTAAGTCCTTTTGTGTTTTCCCTTTTTGGCTTCCTGATAAGGCCCATCCTTGGTTGTGAGGGCTTGGAAATACTTATAGAATGAATGAATAAATGAGTACTAGAACAATCTTACTTAATAGTTTATATGGACTAAATGTGCTATATTCATTAAACAGATTTCCAAGTTTAGGAAGACTTCCATTTTTAATAAAGATGCCTAAGAATCAATGCCATGACTCCTATTTAAGTGTTTGATATGACAATACAATCATCCTCTGGAGAACATAACACCCTGTATTTTTTTATCTAGAACATCAAACATGTGCAATCTATGTTAGATGTTAGTTTCAAAACAATTGTAGCAAAGTTTCTGTTAGTTTGAAAGTGAAAGTGTGAAAGTGTTAGTCGATCAGTCATGTCCAACTCTTTGTGATCTCGTTGATTGTAGCCTGCCAGGCTCTTCTGTCCATAGAATTCTCCAGGCAAGAATACTGGAGTGGGTTGCCATTTCCTCGGCCAGGAGATGTTTCTGACCCAGAGATCGAATCTGCATCTCCTTCACTGGCAGACAGATTCTTTGCTACCAGGAAAGCTATGTTAATTTGAAATAAAATATTAAATAGATGATATCTTTTATTAGCTATGTACAGTACATTAAGTGCATCTTCATTTTGTCCAATGCAAGAAGGCACTAAATAGTCCCATGAATGGTGTGAAAGTAAAATCTTATTCAGGCATTTTTAAAAATAATTTTATTTATTTATTTTTGGCTACGCTGGGTCTTCGATGCTGCACGGACTTTTTCTGGTTGCGAAGTGTGGGAGCTCCTCTCTAGGTGTGGCACTCCCCAGGCTTCTCTTTGTGATGGCTTCTCTTGTTGTGCAGCACGGGCTCAAGGGCACTCGGGCTTCAGTCGGTGCCGGACACTAACTCTGAAGTTGTGGCTCCTGGGTTCCACAGCTGTGGTGCATGGGCTTAGTTGCTCTACTGCCATGTGGGATCTTCCCAAACCAGAAATCGAACCTGTGTCTCCTTCATTGGCAGGCAGATTCTTTACCACTGAGCCACCAGAGAAGCCCCTTATTCAGGTATCTGAAAACTGTTTTGTTCCTGAGAAAGAAATCTGGAAGAGAAATTCTCCTGGCTTCCGGCCAACAATTTTGTTATTGTGTCAAACAGATAATTTCCAATTTATTATGTCAGGAAATCATAAAGATAATTCTTTCCCACGTTTTACAACTGGGAACCCCTGAGGTTAAATCTCTTTTTAGTTATAGGAAACAATACATAAAATATAAATATATATATATAAAATCTTGCTCAAATTCATTTTGCCAAAATTCTATGAAGCTCTATCATCTCCATAAGAGAAAACATGGTTTGAAATAATTAAATGAAAAACAAATATTGCTCTCACATTCACTGTTTCAAACTTCATGCATCTGCCTCTTTTACAGGACCCACATTTGACTTCATCAAGGGCTTTGTTCCTGAGCATTCACTGCAGAGTCAAGAAAAGAAAGTGAGTTCTATGCAGCTGTATGGGGTTGTGTTCAGTTAATCATTTATTCTAAGTTATATGGACCTAAAGGCATGACCCATGGAAAATTAAAAGAGCAATGGACTAAGAACTAACTCATAGCTTAATCTGGATGCAGTTTTAAATCTCTTTGAATTTCCATTTTCCCACTGGGAAAGTGGTGAAAATGCCTGCCTTGCATCTACTTATAGGAATTTTAGGAAATGAGATGCTATATCAGAAATACTTTGAGACTATCTAAGGTTAGTTGTATCATAATTCCTAGTATTTTTAAACAGCTTTGGTTTTTATTTTACATAGATACTAGTAAGGAAGACTGGGGAGATAATGGTTCCTTCTATTACAAGCCTGTTTTAGAATTTCTTAACACGTATCAATGACCAGAACAAGATAATATTTGTGATCCTTGATTACTTTAAAAAACAAAACACAATTTTTAAAAAGCACAAAAGTTAAGACTGGTAACTTTCTGTTCAGCTCAAAATTTATTTTAGAAGTGATAACTTCACAACGAACTATTCACCTTCAGTCTTAAGCGTATTTCATAGGGATGATTTAAATTTCTGATATTCTGGTTCCCACTGATGAATTCTCCATTTTGACAAGTTTTGATGAAGTCTATTCACTCTAGACAATTTATGCAAACCTAAATTGAATAGCTAATTTTGATTTTATCCCCCTGAATTCCTAGAACTGCCCTGATTAAATTTTAAAATAAAATTACAGGTAGCACACTGAGTCAGTCAGTTAGTCAGAGAAATCTGAGCTCTGAATGCCTACTTCCTGTACCACACTGTTAAGTGCTCTGGAGGAGGGCGGGGGTGGATGGGAACAGTCATCATGAAATGATTTAAGGATTATTATTAACACAACAGATCACCAAGCACAAAGTACTCAAGTGAAAACTCTATACACAAAAGTTCAAGAAATGGAGAATAAAAGCACCTTTCCAGCTTTAACTGTCTGTCCTATATATTTAGTAAATGTGTTTTGTGACTGCTAGTAGCTTTGCTGGTATCCCAACAAAATAAATTAAACAATATTGGTCTACTTAACAAATGGGCAGCCTGGGTTGGTGAAGAGCAGTTCTTTAATTTATTTTACCTGGTAATACTGCTACAGCTTTACTAAGTGAAGGGTCAGGGAGAGATGTTTTTTTAAAAAAAACTTTTTATTCTGGAATAATGTTAGATTTACAGAAATGTTGCAAAAATAATACACAGAGTATTCCAGTATACCATTACCCAGTTTCCCTTAACGTTAATATTTTGCATTGCCATAGTACATTTTTCAAAACTAAGAACCAACATTGGAATGTTACTATTGACTAAACTGTGGAATTTATTCTAATTTCATTCATTTACACTAATGCCTTTTTCTGTTTCATGATTCAGTCCTTATACCCTACATTGCATTTAATAGGAGTGTCTAATGTCTTACTGCGGAGATTAAAAAAAATCTGTTTCTGGGCAATGAGGCTAATCAGTCAAAATATTAATGTGGAGCACTAATAAAAATAAATTGAGTGTTCAAGAGCCACCTGGGCATACCATAGTGTCAGATTCTTAACCTCAGCAAAAAGTACGTATGATTTTGTAGGTAGTCATTAACCTCTTTTATTACCTAAAGATGATTGTATCAAGACAAGCTCTATCATCATTTCTAGAGGGCTCCTGGTCATTGTTGTTTTTTGTTTTGGGGGCCTTTTTTTTTTTTGTATATCCATGAGAACGTTTTGACAAGATTATTCTTTTGCTATCACCTAGTGTAGACACCTAGATTTTCCAAACTAAGACATGAGAAGAGGCTGACTTGGGTCCCAATGAAGGAAACTTACCTTAGATACTAGAGAAACAAAACCTTAGGTAGTCTGCTAAACATGTATCAGGGGGCTTTCCTGATGGCTCAGTGGTAAAGAATCCTCTTGCCAATGCAAGAGATATGGGTTTGATCCCTGGGTAGGGAAGATCCCCTGGAGGAGGATCCCCTGGAGGTGGTTGCCACCCACTCCAGTATTCTTGCCTGGGAGAATCCCATAGACAGAGGAGCCTAGTGGGCTACAGCCCAGGAAGCCTTAGAGCTGTATACAACTTAGCAAGTGAACGAAAACAGAACATGTATTAGAAGATAATTATGAGCCAGGACCAATGGGTCTCCAACTTGGGCATGCACAAGGATTACCAGAGGGCTTGTTAAAATACAGATTTCTGAGTTCCATCCCCAGAGTGTCCAACGCAGAGGGTCTGGGCTAGCCCAGGCATTTGCATACTAACAAGTTCACAGGTGATGTGGATGCTGCTGGTCCTGGTACTACGCTTTGGGAATTACTTTTGTTGCTAGTCACATGAAAGAAAAATAAAGCCATTTTGTTCTGATGAGGTGATCACAGGTCCCTGGATTTATCTGTTGCCTACCAGTTCAATAAGGGATCTGTTACATCTCATTTCATGTCTGTGCGAGGGTTAGTTAGAAAAATAAAACAAAGATATGAGCTTTCCACAGGAGTTCTCACAAGTCTACCTTCCCTTCAATCAATTCAATCATTTTTTAAATATTTTTGACAATAATAAAACATTATTATAAACCAACCATAAATTTTTGACCTGAAACAAGGCCTCTGATTGATCAATGAAACTTAATAGGGTTGGGGGATGAAGCACACATCTTCAGCACTCTTTCTGAAACTTTACTGTGTTCATGGATCACCTAAGGATCTTTCAGGTGGTCTAGGTGTGGATCCTGAGATGGTGCATTTCTATCAAGCTTCCAGACGATGCACTGCTGCTGGGACGTGGATCATACTTCACGTTAGGTATATGCCTTTTGATGGTTTTAGCAAATACAAGATGTTCTAGCATCTAGTACTCCCTGAAGAATCTTGGAACTTCCTAGCAACTCTGTCTTAGAAATAGTCCTTTGGGTGCCTGATTCACTTTGCTGTACAGCAGAAAGGAACACAACAATGTAAAGCGCCTATACTCTAAAAAGAAACAAATGAAAAAACAAACAAACAAACAAAAAGAAATAATGCCTTTGACTAAGGCAAGTTTTGGAATATACAAATCTGCACCCTGAACCCAAGGCTTAAGAATAAAAGGATGATTGTAGGGAAACTAAGTCAACAAAATCTCCCTGGAGTGCATTGGTACATGGTGGAAACTTCTTGAATCTGGTCACTTACTGAGGGGTCCTTTATCTCTAATCTCTACTTTTTTACCCTAGTTAGTCTAGTAAGTAGGAGTGACCTAGGGGAAAAGTACAGAAGAGTATAATCCAGTTCTGCAGTTTCTGCCCAGGTCATTGCCAGGAATGCTCATCTCATGAACATGTCTTCAGTTCCTGAGACTGTTCTTCCATCTCCTTAACTCTATCTCAGAGGTCCTCTTGGCTCTTATGATGGAATTTCCAGGAAAGCTACTGACTTTTGTTATTCCCCCTAAATGAAGTTTTAGCCAATGACCAACAATATATAAGACCTTATCAGACCTTATCATCCCTGTTAGAATGTCAAAGGATAAAGGGTCTTTTATATCTATTTCATCTGGTTGCTGCAGAGAAAAAAAAAGGAAGCTTCAGAAAAATTGAAAGGGTTTGCTGATTGCCTCAAGAGGAGGACTGGCTATGAGAACACATTGTTTTCCATAGTGGGTTGGAAGAGAAACCTTAGTCAGAATCAACTAATAGTATAAACTGTGGCTCTCCCAAGCTGCTGCCTGAGAATCCATCACAGCTGGGATGGTAGCATGCATCCTGAACAAGTGAACAGGGTAGAAGGACCCTCACAAAGCTCCCCCAGACTGCCTCTGTAAGTAGACTCCCAGAATATATTCAGGTGAATGAAAAGGTGTCTCTAGCTAACTAATGGTGGCAATGGAAAAGTCGGGCAACATTCAGGGGTCCACAGACGAGAAAAGGTAACAGTGAGATGGCCTAGCCCTGGGTGGTACACATCAACAAGAGGCCCTCACTACTCACAAGCCTCCTAATTCCCTGCTTCTTTCTCTGCATTGCATTATGGGCGCTACCATCAGTAACCCGGAGCCAAAAGAAACCCCTATTCAAAAAAAGCAGACCTTTGGAAAACTGTTCACTACTGTAAGCTTGACAACTTACGAGTACCAGAAGACTTCTCTGATGAGACTAGTAGTGAATTTAACAATGTGATTTTTTTGACACTGTATAAAGAGTGTGTCAACTTATAGAAGAAATGCATAACTCAGTGAACCAATATTTTTCAGATGACCAATGAATGCATGATGTTACAAAATCATGCATCAGTAAAAGATCCATTCAAAATGCAAAACAGACCAATAGATTTTAAGGTAATAGGGTATAAAGAGCTTATTGATATGATTTTAGATTATACAGTGCAATTAATCTTTAAAATTAAGAGTTTTCCTGATAGCTGAGTTGGCAAAGAATCCTCCTGCAATGCAGGAGACCCTGGTTCCATTCCTGGGTTGGGAAAATTGCTGGAGAAGGGATAGGCTACCCACTTTGGTATTCTTGGGCTTCCCTTGTGACTCAGCTGGTACAGAATCCACCTGCAATGCGGGAGACACTAAGTCACTAAGACAATTTAAGGTATACAATAAACAAAAAAGAGTTTTCTCAAACTTCCATGAGATGAGTAATCAAACTGCCAAAAACAGGTCTTGGATACCAGGGAAATATTCACAGATGAGACACTAGCTCTGTAATAGTTCTATTGTCCTGTCAAAAGAAAATTTGGAGAGCTTTATTTGATATAAGCATTTTATTGAGCAAGAAACACTGCTCAAAAACAGGGCAATTTTGAGCTGAAACGTGGTTAGAAGCTCAGCATACAGCAGTGACAGCTGAGTTTATAAAGCATGAATGAAGGAGCAAATTTGTGTGTGTATGTGTGTGTATGAGAGAGAGAGAGAGAGAGGGAAAGACTGGTTACTAGAAACTTACAGTTTTTATGGTAGTAGCACTGTGTAAGCTTAACTGTCTATAGCAATTTGTTGGGAACCTATAAGGTCATACTGACCTGTAAAAAGCTGTTTCTGTTTTAGATCAGAGTCAGACTTTGGGCAAATTTGGATAGTTTAAGTTTTAGTTATGTAACTATGAGTGTTTGGTCTAAAAGTATATTCAAAATGAGGCTACTATTTTGGTTTTTCTTTAACCATTAACAAACTGAATGGCATAATTCAAGCTCAGAGAGCATTAATTTATTACTTTGTGTTTCTTAAAGAGTTATAGCACATTGTAAACAAAAAAATTTTTATCCCTAAACCTGGTATTTCTTTTTCCTCATGCAGTTAACTAATATTTTGTACTTTTGGAATGGTTTCTGTTATGTAAAGAGCTTAAGTCATATTGTAAACACAGATCAAATTTTCTCAGCAGAATCTTAGGTTATATTTGTTTGGATCACTGAACTCATCTCGTGTCCATGTGTTGTATTCCAGGGTATTCTGGAATATCATGTACATTTGTATACTCAAATACCAAGTAAAAAAAGTTATTAACTATCAAAATTAAATGTAAATGTGTTATTTTAAAATGGAGAAGGCAGTGGCAACCCACTCCAGTACTCTTGCCTGGAAAATCCCATGAACGGAGGAGCCTGGTAGGCTACAGTCCATGGGGTCACGAAGTGTCGGACACGACTGAACGACTTCACTTTCACTTTTCACCTTCATGCATTGGAGAAGGAAATGGCAACCCACTCCAGTATTCCTGCCTGAAGAATCCCAGGGATGGAGGAGGCTGGTGGGCTGCTGTCTATGGGTCACACAGAGTCGGACATGACTGAAGCGACTTAGCAGCAGCAGCAGCTATTAGGAGTATGCCCTGCAAGAAACAAACAAGAAAGCAGTTACTGAAGAGAAGTGCATGGAAGAAATGGACCTCAAACCAAGGAGCACTCTACGTAGAACAGTACTGAATACTTACACTAGAATTCTGTTTTATCTTATTCCAAACTGTAAGCTACTTGAGGGCAAGCACGATGTCTTTTTTCCTCAACAATGTTTAGTTTAGCCTCTAGATCCAGAATAAAAATAACTAGCTAGCATTTATTGCATGTGTATGTTTCTTTAATGTACGTTACCTGAAGAAACTAAGTGGTAATATTAGCCCAGTTAACAAATGAAGAAAATGAGGTTCAGAGAGATTATTGATTTAACTGAGATTTTTATAGCAACTAGGTGGCTGAATCAAAATCTAAACACAGATCTGAACACAGAGCCCACTGTTTCCATCATACTTGCTCTCCCTATTCAAGTAGTATTAAACACACTTTTGCTGAATTGGTCAACACGTTTGTGATTTCTTCCAGATAAGAATTCTATTCTGATCATAGAAATCATTTTATTCAACTCATACAACTATCATTACCAACAAGCAAGGAAGGCAACAAGCAATGAAGGCAGCCTCTATATACAACTCTTGGTCTCATTTGTATGGAACCTCTAAATAAATATAAGACAGTTATCCATTTCAGGATTATTTTATTTCTACAAGGAAAGAATGTACTATATGTAGAGAGACAGAAATCATTAAGACTAAAAGAGACTTCCAAAATATTTCAGTCTGTTTTTCAGATAAAGGTTGGTTTGTCTCCTCCTGCTGCGCCCCCTCCAAATTACAATCTGATTATTCCTCTTAAAATAAGCCAAGTAATATTTTTATGACTGCTTGAAGCCTACCCTGTAGGCTAGTTACTTTTTAGCACTACACTATTTTTTCCTTTTTATTGTATTGTATAATCCAAATCCAGTTTTGGATCTAAACAGACAGGTTTTATTTTCTAATCACAATTCTAGACTTTTAGCTTCGTATAAAGTTTTGGTGGGGCTTGTATTCTAAAACACAGTTTTGATATCTTTAATATCCTGTTTAAAAGAACTTGAAAAGGTGAAAATGCAGGATGGAAACCAAAATATTAAACTATCAAAACACCCAATGTCAATATTCAAACATATGACTTGAAATTACGGTAATTTCTGGAAAATCAACTGCTGACAGTAAACCAAAAAGAATTGTTTGGAGGTAATTTTCCTAAAATTAGAATGAGGAATATAGCAAAATTTAATCACTGGGAAAATATTTTCACTTTCATGACACTCTACTCTCTTGATTTTCCCTTCTCATTCTTCTTTACTAGGTCCTCCTTTTCTTTTTAGCTCTTCATGCGAGACTGCTTCAGGGTTCAGTCCATCATTCTCTTCTCTA
Organism: Antilocapra americana; assembly: GCA_007570785.1. Classification (NCBI taxonomy): domain Eukaryota; kingdom Metazoa; phylum Chordata; class Mammalia; order Artiodactyla; family Antilocapridae; genus Antilocapra; species Antilocapra americana. The sequence goes on from ML661344.1 coordinate 22,304,338, forward strand.
TTTCAGTTTCTTTATCTACACTCACTACAATAGTTTGAATTACTATCCATTAGCTGATGACTCCCCAATTCTGACCTCCAGCCCATACCTCTCTCTCCAACCTTTCAGTCTTTCAGTCAAAAATCTTGGGAGTCATCTGTTACTCTTCTCTTTCTCTTATGCCTTTCATTCAGTTGTCAAGAATTCTACCTCCCAAAACAAGCTGTTCACTTCTTACCACCTCTACTCGTACCACCCGTTCAAGACATTCATTTCTCCCTTCCTGTCCCTTTCCCTCCCCTACAGTCTAGTCTCAGAAGAGTCTGAGTGATGCTTTTAAAAGATGTCATCACACAATTCCTTTACTCAAAATCTTCCAAGAAATCTGCATCTCACAGAAAAGCCAAAGTCCTACAAAATCTCACAGTCTGTCACCCTAACCTCCCACGCCCACTCCCGTTCACCTTTACTCCCCTCTCTCATTGACCTCTGGCTTCAATGAGGTTTTCTGAACAAGCCAGGCTCGCTACTGACTGAAGCCTTGGAGCTGAACATTTCCTTGGCCTGGACAGCTTTTCTCCTATAATAAAAAGCTTTGCTTTTCTCAGATTAACAGCTCTTCCCCCAGATAACTGCACTGTATGCTCCAACAGTAACTGTTGTTACTGTTCAGTCACTAAGTGGTGTTCCACTCTTTTCCGATTGCATGGACTGTAACGCACCAGGTTCCTCTGTCCATCTGAATTCTGGGGCAAGAATACTGGAGTAGGTTGCCATTTCCTTCTCCAGGGTATCTTCCAGACTCAGGGATGGAACCCGGGTCTCCTGCATAGTAGCCAGTTTTGTTATCCCTAAACCACCAGGGAAACCCATATGCCCTTCAAATCTCTGCTCAGTAATTAAGACTACTCTCAGAATCCTATTTAAGAGCTGTAACCCATCCCTTTATCCCCTCTTCTTCTTTTATCCTGTTCTATTTTTACAACACCATGCATATTTAATAGCTTACCACAGTAATTACTTGGGAGATCATTTTAGTTTCTAGTAGAATGTAAACTCTGTAAAGATTGTTTTGTACTCAGACCATAGTGGCTCAGTGGTAAAGAATCCTCCTGCAATGCGGAAGACCCAGGTTCTATCCCTGGGTGGGGAAGATTCCCTGGAGAAGGAAATGGCAATCCACTCCGGTATTCTTGCCTGGGGAATTTCATGCACAGGGGAACCTGGTTCCCTACATACAGTCCATGAGGTCGCAAAGAGTACCACAGAACTGAGCAACTAACACTTAGGTTTGAAGGGGTCTCACATGGATGACAGTCAATAACGGATTTCAGCAACTCATTTCACAGTTCACACGCCTGGGGAAGCTCCCTAAACTCTCCTCATGGCTAAATTTCAGCACCTCCTTAAACTGATTTAAAAAAAAAAAACTCTGGAAATATACACTTCCCTTTAAGAACTTCCCGACCCCGGAAATAAAAGCTTAAGGACGGGGGTGGGAAGAGGAAGCTACTTCCGTTTCCGTACAGACCACAAGGAGCAAAAATACCATGGCGAAGGCCGGAGAGGAGAGCGGCGGCAGCGGGAAGAAAGGCCTGAAACGCAAAGCCGCTGCTGAAAAAGCTCAGGGGGCTGCAGTCGTTGAGGATGGCGCGACGGAAACCGGGCTCCAACCCCCGAAGACGGCTGCCTTTCCTCCAGGATTCAGCATTTCGGAAATTAAGAACAAACAGCGGCGACACTTAATGTTCACGCGGTGGAAACAGCAACAGCGGAAGGTACGCGGCGGCGGCGTCGCCGGGGCGCGTGCGCGGTGCCGCTCTCGAGCCGGAGGGGTGGGCGGGCTGGACGGCGCGCATGCGCGGGCACCCCTGCCCGGGGCGCGGGCGGCGCTTACTAATCCGGAAGGGGTAGGGGCCACGCAGCCCTGCCCTGGCTCCTGCACCCTCGTTTTTACCACGCTCTCGGCTCAGCTTTCCGTCTGAGCAGCAAGGACTCCTTTCCTAATCAGCTCTGTTGTCCTCGGTTGCGAGTGAAAGCAAGAAGTCTTGTTCTCCTTGTATTAAAAATTACTTTCCTGCCCGGCTCCTCTGCCGCCCCCACCCCTCACCCCGCCAGTCTTAGAAGGCAGACATCTCCGTCTCCGATTTACCCCGTCAACCTAACGTTGGTTAATGCCTAAAATCTGCAATACAGGCAGGACAAACATCCAGAATGATCCTTCTCTGATTGCTGTAGCCGCTCCTACCGAAGTTAGACTGTAAAGTTTCTAGAAATTGGGTTTATTCTTTGCCGCATTGTCCTTAAACCAATCTAGGTGGTAAACACATAGAGATAAAGCCCGAAGTTACAGTGCTCGTTTGTGGTTAAATTACGCTTGGAAGCAAGTTGCTTACTGCATATCGCGAAAATTCATGTACAATATTCTTTTTACTTGCCTGCTGCCTCTTGCTAAACTTGTTGAGGCCCTGCACAGTGTCGTATTTGTCGGAGATGACAAAGTGCTATTGGAGTACCTGGAAGGGACAAAAATCCCATTTTGGTGTGCACGTATGGAGGAAAGGTGTTCTAGATTTCTTGGGTCTGTAATTTCTAATCGGAGACCTGGCGCTTGGGAAAAGAAAATTTTTACTTTATATTGCGTATCAAGCATCCTGTTCAGAAGTCCCCAGAAGTTACAGATTTACAGTACATCCTGCAGATTCTGAATAATAATAATCTAATAATTATTAGATTCAAAATAATAAGCGTATTTTGATTATAAAACGTTTGAATAACTAGTAATGAATTTATTGTAAACAATGTGAAAACGCTCATTATTCATTAACACTCTTCAAAAGAAGTGACCAGAATAGCCATAGTTTTCTTTAGGTTGCAACTTGTTAGGAATGCAAAATAACTAAAGCTTGTTAACTTGTTTAGTATACATTTTGCACTTTCACTTTATTTGAGGCTTTAGAGTAAAATATAAAGCTAATGAAATTTTAAATATTCTAACTTTTCAATTCAGATTATTTTGAGGGAGCAAGATCATCTGGTTTACAATAATTTAGGTGTGAAAATCTAAGTCTGGATGTTTATTTTAATACAGTTCTAAGACTGGTCAGTTTAAATAGTCATAGCATTAGTAATTTCATTATGTGTTTGCTATGTAACTAGTAGTTTCTCAATATTGTCCTTTACTTTTTTTTATTCCTTTAGGAAAAGTTGGCAGCTAAGAAAAAACTTAAAAAAGAGAGAGAGGCTCTTGGTGATAAGGTAAATACAATTTTTAGTCCTCTGCTTTATATCTTGTTTTAAGGAATGTTCCCTGATATTTACATTGAATCACTTTATTTTAAAATTTATTATGAAATATTCTGAATGTTTAAAATGATATAAAAACAATACAGCACACCCCTTTCTATCCTTTACTCAAGTGATTATGCATTAGGAAATAGTGTTCAAGTGTCTTGTGTGGTATTTTCTGATTGCTTTCCCCTCCAAAGACAAGCACTCATTGGGACTTCCCCTGGCAGCCCAGTGGTTAAGATTCCATACTTCCCCTGCAGGAGGCAAGGGTTTGATTTTGGATTGATTGGGGAACTAAGATCCCTTTTGTTTCAAAGCAGGGTCAAAATAAAACAGACAGTAGCTCATGAAATTGCTATTTATTATTCCCATACACCTTCTTTGTTTTCTTTATTATGTTTGTGTGAATAAACTTTAAGTACAGTAGTAGTGGTATTTTGCATGTTTTCAAAATGGTGTATATACTTCCAGCTTGCGTATTTTACTTAACTTCATGTGTTTGAGAGGCAGAGACACATTATCCCTGCCTAACAGTGGAGAAGATTCCCACCTTAGGCCTGTAACTGGAGTTCTTCAGACTTGAAGCAAAGGCATTTTGTTATCCTAGGCTGAAGAAAGGCATGGTAGAGCCTCTTTTTGTAGGGTTGAGATGTGTGAGAATGAGAGCTGACACAGAGGATTTAAACCTGTGAAGAGGGAGAATGGGGAGTAGGAGGAAGATGAGACACCTGAGTGGATTGTGGCAAAGAAGAGAGCATCAAGAAAGGATTTAGCTATTTTTGTGATACTGACGAAAAGTGAAATCTTTCTACTGAAAAATTTTAAAAGAACTATTGAATGCTTCTGCATTATTGCACAGCTAAGTTATTTTCATTTTATTTATAATTCTAGGTTGTGTTTTATACTTGGAAAATTTTTAAAATGTTCAACTCCCCCCTCCTCCCATCTCTTACTTAAGATGGAGTACCAAGTAATGATAAGCATTTTTGAGGAAGGGAAAAATACAGACTATATACATATACTGTATACAAACTAAACACTACTTTTTCATGAATTCTCTTGAATAGTATTAGATTAAATCACAGGAAATTCCAATATTAAGACCATTTTCACCTGCAAAATCCTGTCAAGCGGTGTTAAGTCTCTTTTTAACTCAATAATCAGTTAGTTACAGCAAATTAATATGCTGATTACCATTTGAAAATATCACCATTCTTGTTTTTGGATTAATAGATGATCTAGAACTGCCTCTTTTTCAAAAATTACTTAAAACTTAATATTCATCTCATAAAATAATAAACAATTCCTAAATAGCTTGTCAGGTTATATTCACCTCTGTTAGTGTACATATATTTTAGCTTGTCAGGTTATATTCACCTCTGTTAGTGTACATATATTTTAGATTAGTTTTAATCAGTGTGTGGTTATGGTTTTGTGTTCTTGCTCCTTAACATTTCATTTGCAGTTTCTTGATCTAAGCTGAGTATACGTGATTGCTGATGCTAATGGTATTCCATTAAGTTGGAAATGCCGTAATCATTATCTTGTTGGACATCTGCCCTATTTACTGTTCATTTCCACTAACCATAATGATTATTACTCCCCTTTTCATTCCTTACCATAAATTCTCTAAACTAGAATTATTAGTTCAGCAGATAGATACAGATTTGTAGCCTTTGTTAGATATTTCTGAATAGCTTTCTGAAAGCATTTGAAAAAAGCTACCTAAATATGTACCTTTGTAAGTTTTCTGTCATGTTTGATATTTTTCATCTTTGTGAATAATCATTTTGAATTCCGTTTTCTCTTTCTGCTACTTTTGCCTGGTTTTAAGCCATTTTTTCCTGTCAGCAGTTCTTCCAGTAAGTGCATGTGTGTGCTCAGAGAGTTAAAAAGCCTCTTACTCAGTATTGTTACTAGGAGTGATGTAGAAATGGGTTGAAATGAGGAACAGACTGAATTTTTACATTATTTGCAGATTTTTGTTATTCTACCCCAAGCATAATGCAAAATTAATAATGTAAAATGCTTCTCAGACTTAACATTTTTTTCTTTTATTTAGGCTCCACCAAAGCCTGTACCCAAGACTATTGACAACCAGCGAGTATATGATGAAACCATAGTAGATCCTAATGATGAAGAGGTAAATGTTGGAAGTCTTAAATAAGTTTGGATAATCACCTTTGTAAATTATCTGTTCTTATGCCAGTGTTTAATTTAAAGTACTAGCTGGTGAAGTTGTATAATGGATTGATTAGCTATAACGCTGGCATATTATGTTATTATTTGTTGAAGATTATTTCATAATTGGGTTTTCCAACAATGCTGTAGAAAAAAGGCAATAATTATTTATTTTCTCAAAAGGTATTGTATTTTATACTTAGATAAACTTATTTGTCATTTAATCAATACTTCCAGTGTTTTTTAATATCATTGGAAAAGCAGTCCTTGTTTTATGAATTTTTACTATAGATTTTTGTAATATTAGACATTTTGGCAACTAAGGGTAATCTGATGCTATTTTTTTTGTGTGTGTCCATATAAAGCTCTTGGTTTCAAGATAATCTTTCCCTTTAGTTTGCAACAGTACAGTGAAAGAGTCAAGGTTTTAAAACACATTCATGTACTTAACTATCAGAAATGGATTTCTCTTATTAGAGTGAGAAAGAAAATTAGTTTCTTTCTTCCACTCTTTCCTCTTTCTCCCTCTTACATAACCAGTTTCCTAGCACCATTTTTGAAGTAGTGCTCTGTGATGTATTAGTTGTCCATATGTGCTGAGTCTTTTTAATTTTTTTTTTGGTAGCTTGTCACTGGATCAGTTCTTTACTTTCTTGATTATTTAGCTTCAAGGTAAGTTTTGATAGCTGGGAGGGCAAGATGCCCCTCACCATTCCCATCATCAAATCCCTCTCTTCAGGAGTGTTATCTTCCTGGATCTTTCATCTTCCATATGAAAGTATGAATCATACTAAATCAAATCAGTGTCAGAATCTAGGTAGTATTGGGTTGGCCAAAAACTTCATGAGGGTGTTTCTGTGCCATGTTACAGAATGTTTTACAGAACGAACTTCTCGGCCAACCCTGTGTGTGTGTGTGTACATCCACTGTATATATATATGTATATAGTATATGTATATAGGTAGGGAGGTAGTGAAGTCACTCAGTTGTGTGTGCCTCTTTGTGACCCCATGGACTGTAGCCTACCAGGCTCCACCATCCGTGGGATTTTTCCTGGTAAGAGTCACTGGAGAGGGTTGCCATTTCCTTCTCCAGGAGGTTTTCCCAACCCTGGGATTGAGCCCGCATCACCCACATTGTAGGCAGATGCTTTACCATCTGAGCCACCAGGGAGGTCTTAGTATATATGTGTGTATGTATATATATGTTGTTTTAGTTCAGTTCAGTCACTCAGTCACGTCCAACTCTTTGCGACCCCATAACTGCAGCACGCCAGGCCTGTCTATCCATCACCCACTCCCGGAGTTTACTCAACTCATGTTCATTAAGTCTGTGATGCCATCCAACCATCTCATCCTCTGTTGTCCCCTTCTCCTCCCTCCTTCAATCTTTCCCTACATGAGGGTCTTTTCAGATGAGTCAGTTCTTCACATCAGGTTACCAAAGTATTGGAATTTCAGTTTTAGCATCAGCCCTTCCAATGAATATTCAGGACTGGTTTCTTTGGGATGGACTGGTTGGATCTCCTTTCTGTCCAAGGGACTCTCGAGAATCTTCTTCAACACCACAATTCAAAAGCATCAATTCTTCGGTGCTCAGCTTTCTTTATAGTCCAACTCTCACATCCATACACGACCACTGAAAACACCACAGCTTTGACTAGACGGACCTTTGTTGGCAGTACTGTAACGTCTCTGCCTTTTAATATGCTGTCTAGGTTGGTCATAGCTTTTCTTCCAAGGAGCAAGCGTCTTTTAATTTCATGGCTGCCATCACCATCTGCAATGATTTTGAAGCCCCCTAAAATAGAGTCTGCCACTGTTTCCATTGTTTCCCCATCTATTTGCCATGAAGTGATGGGACCAGATGCCATGGTCTTAGTTTTCCGAATGTTAAGTTTTAAGCCAACTTTTTCTCTCTCCTCTTTCACTCTCATCAAGAGGCTCTTTAGTTCGCTTTCTGCCATAAGGGTGGTGTCATCTGCATGTCTGAGGTTATTAATATTTCTCCCGACAATCTTGATTCCAGCTTGTGCTTCATCCAACCCAGCATTTCTCATGATGTACTCTGCATATAAGTTAAATAAGTAGGGTGACAATATACAGCCTTGATGTACTCCTTTTCCTATTTGGAACCAGTCTGTTGTTCCATGTCCAGTTCTAACTGTTGCTTCTTAAACTACATACAGATTTCTCAAGAGGCAAGTCAAGTGGTCTGGTATTCCCATCTCTTTAAGAATTTTCTACACTTTGTTGTGATCCACACAGTCAAAGGCTTTGGCATAGTCAATAAAGCAAAAGTAGATGTTTTTCTGGAGCTCTCTTGCTTTTTCAATGATCCAGCAGATGTTGACAGTTTGATCTCTGGTTCCTTTGCCTTTTCTAAATCCATCGTGACCATCTGGAAGTTCATAGTTCACGTACTGTTGAAGCCTGGCTTGGAGAATTTTGAGCATCATTTTGCTAGCGTATGAGATGAGTGCAATTGTGAGGTAGTTTGAGCATTCTTTGGCATTGCCTTTCTTTGGGATTGGAATGAAAACTGACCTTTTCCAGTCCTGTGGCCACTGCTGAGTTTTCCAGATTTGCTGGCATATTGAATGGAGCACTTTCACAGCATCATCTTTTAGGATTTGAAATAGCTCAACTGGAATTCCATCACCTCCAGTAGTTTTGTTCATAGTGATGCTTCCTAAGGCCCACTTGACTATACATTCTGGATGTCTGGCTCTCAGTGAGTGATCACACCATCATGATTATCTTTTTTGTATGGTTCTCTGTATTCTTGCCACCTCTTAATATCTTCTGCATCTGTTAGGTCCATACCATTTCTCTCCTTTATTGTGCCCATCTTGGCATGAAATGTTCCCTTGGTATCTCTAATTTTGCTTCACTGGGCCTTTAAATACTGAAAATATATTTCATGAATATCATTGTTTTTTTCATACAAGTTACATAAATCTTGTTTGAACTATTCCTAGGTATCTTACATTTTTTTCTTGTTAGTATAAATCACATCTCTCTGAAAACTACTTGATTTGCTGATTTACAAAAATGAGGTTGAGTTTTGATTCATGATCTTTTAATCAGAATTCGCTTCTAATAATTTTTCTGAATGTTTTCATGATTAGATAAACATGTCTGCAAATATATTTTTGTTTCTTTCAACCATTAACAGTTTCTTTTGTGCTTACTAGAACCTCACAATAATGTCAAATAAATTTTGAAAAGCAGTATTATCTTCTATGCCATGTTACTAGTTTTAAAGAATAATTCAAGTGTATCATCATTAATGTATGTGTCATTAATGGTAGATTTTCTTTATGAGTTATGGAAGTTCCATTCTTTTTTTTTTTTGCTGCTTTGTTTAATAAATGAATTAGAAAGTTAGATGCCTTTCCTGCAAATATTAAGATAATTTATGCACTTTTCTGCAAATATTGAGATGAATATCCGGTTTTTTCCTTTATTGAAGTAATTTAATAAAAGAAATGGACTTTCTAGTGTTAAACCTGTTGTATTCATGGGGTAAATCGAATTTAGTTAAGGTATTTTATCTTCTTAAAATATTGTTTTAGTTCCTTAAATGCATTGTTTAGAATATGTTCATGAGTGAGACTGAAGTAATACTCTGTTTTCATTCCTAGTTTTGTTTATTTGAGCTTTTCACCAGGCATACTTATTTTGTTATTCTTGTCAAATTACTGTTTTATTTTATTTCTCTATTAAATGTTTTCTAATTCACATATATCTCCTGTTACCTTTATTATTTCTTTTATACTCTGAGTTCATTCTATTTTTGTTGATCTGATTAACTCACGTTCATCCTTTTATGATGAGCAGTTATGGTCATAAAGTTCACATTTGCTGTACCCGATAAGATGCATTTGTTTCATCCTTTACATCTGAACACTTCTTCTAATGAAAGATGATTTCTTCTTGCTTGCTGTATTTTTTTAGTTCATTAGTTCCCCCCCCATCCTTATTTTTTTCTTTCTCTCTACTTACCTGGGGTTTTAGTTGCTCTTCTTTTTCTAGCTTCCTAAGATGGAAGCTTAGATTATTGATTTTATTTTTTCTTTCTAATATAAACATATAAAACTCAGGTTTTCCCCCAAACACAGCTTTAACCACCTTCCATACATTTTGGTGTGTTTGTGGTGTTTTCATTTTCATTCTGTTGAAGATATTTTCTAATTTCTCTGGTGATTTCTTCTTTGGCTTACGATTCTCAAGAAGTATCTTGTTTAATCTCCAAATATTTGAGGATTTCCCTGATTTCTGTTTATCTCTAACTCAATTTTATTGTGGTCTGGGACATATTTTGCTTTATTTCAGTTCTTTTCAATTGAATAAATGTCCTAACATAAGATCTATTCTGGAGCATGACTTATCACAATCTCCTTCTAGTAAATACTGACACGGTCCTGGTAAGATACAGCAAGTTTGCACCAGTATAGCTTTGTGACCTCCACTCTTACTCATGCTGTTAATTGTCAGCACATGTTGTTATGTATCTATGTTATAAACCCAGTGTTGTAATTACTGCTTTAAACATTCTCATGTTTAAAAAAAAAAAAAATTAAATAAGAGTCTACACACACAACACACTCACAGTCTTTTATGTTTACCTTCATCATTACCTGTTTACAGTCCTCTTCTTTCCTGCCTCTGGATCATCTAGTATCTCTTTCAGCTTGCAGGATTTGCTTAAGCCTTTGTTTTTGTAGCAGGTCTGAGATCTAATTACCTCAGCTTTTGTCTTTTTAAAAGCGTTTATTTTGCCTTTATTTTTTAAAAATTTTGTGGGACATACATAGAATTCTTTGTTGACTTGTGTTTTTCTTTAAACTTGTTCCATTGAATTTTGACCTTCACTGTTTATTTTGAGAAACCAGTCATTACATTTTTCCCCTGCACATGATTTATTAAAGTTTTCTGGTTTTTTGGCTTTTACCAGTTAGACATAGGTGTGTTTAGGTATTGTTCTTTTTTTAAATTGTACTTAATGTTTGTTGAGATTGGACCTGTCAGTTAAGTCTTTAATCCATTATTTCTTGAAATATTTTTTTTTCTGCCCTCTTCTCTCCTTCAGGGACTTCCTTTCTAACACACTGTTGAAATGGTTAAGATTATCCTAAAACTTTCTGCAGCTTTGCTCTTTTTGCTATGATTGTATTCTCCATTCTTCAGATTGGATTGTTAGTAATCTGTTTTCAAGATTATTGATTCTTTTGCATCTTAGATCTGCAGTAAAGCCTGTATTTTTCCTTAATTCCTTGAATATATTTGTTATGACGGCTTTGAAATTGTCACTAAATTCACCATCTGGACCCATTCAGTCAGTTTTTATTGACTTCTCTTTTCCTGATTATACATCATACTTTTCTGTTTCTTTGTATATCTAATATCTTGGTTGAAAATTGGACACTTTTAGAAAACATTGCAGTAACTCTGTATTGTTTTTGTGTATTTTATAGGCTATTGATTTTTTTGTTGTTGTTTTAGTAACTTTAGTCTAGACTTAAACTGGAATCTCTCTGACAGTAGCAGTACACTGCTACTCAGTTTGTGTTATTTTTAGCTTCCTTCCTAGAGATTTTTCCCTGTGTTTGTGTGACTTAATGGTCAGCCAGTGATTTGGGTAGAACTTGCATCATGAAACTTGGGCCCCCAAGACATACCTACCCTCTTCCCACTGAGCTGTGTGTGGATTGAGGAATGCATTCAAAGGTGCAGCCAGTTCTCAAGTCTCCCTTGTGTTTCACGTGCACTGGATTCTCTAGTCTCTCTTATGTGTAGCTTAGCTGTCAGTCAAAGATTTGGGGATAGATTATGTCCGTTTGTCTAGGATTTTTCACTTCCAGAGCTCTCATTTAAATTTTTGGCTTGTCCACACCTACCCTGAACTAGGCCTGTAACCTTGGACTGGCAAAGCCAAGTCCAAGTCCACATGCCCCTCCTCGAATCTGGTCTGCCACCTCTGGATCCAGGATTGCTGGTTCTCACTTACCATTAGTCCTGAAGTTGATAAAGTTACTGTTTTCACCACCCAGGTTGATATGGGAAATGAAATAGCTCTAGGAAAGATTCTTGATGTTCTTGACCACAACGGATCCATTTTTCAAGAATAAATACATCTCTATTTCTTGAAATCACTTAAGTTTTTTTTCCAGTTTTATATTAGTATTCTTCAGCTAGAAAGTTATCCAACCTCTTCATGTTGCCATTAACCTGACCCTCCTGGGCCCTCTTTAAATCACGAGTCAGCTAGATACCCAGTGTTAGAGAATCCTACTAGAATTGCTTGTAAAATGCTGGCCCAGTAGAGTGTTTGATGTAAAGTTACCTTTCTTTCTGTTTTCAGGTTGCTTATGATGAAGCTACAGATGAATTTGCTTCTTACTTCAATAGACAAACTTCTCCCAAGATTCTCATCACTACATCAGATAGACCTCATGGGGTAAACATATCAATTACTATAGTTCTTGAATTCTTAATTTTCTTACATAGGTTATTTAAAGTAACTTCATTCAGAGAGTTAAATTTTTAGTAATTGCCTTAGGTAATGCCTGTAACTAAGCTAAATAAAATGTGTCGGTGATGTGATGTAGGTTCATCAAGTGTGATTCTTCATGATAGGCTTTCTCAGCCTCAGCACTGTTTAAACATTTTGAGCTGGATTTTTTTTTTGTTCAGATTATCTGTTCATTATAGGATGTTTAACAGCATCTCTGGCCTCTATCCGCTAGATACCCATAGCAGGCAACTTCTACCACTACCATCAGTCATGACCACCAAAAATGTTTCCAGATATTTCCAAACATCCCTTGATGACAGAATTGCCCCTAGTTGAGAATGACTGCTTTAGGTAGATCAGTCTTTGATGGAGGATGAAACTGTTCGGATTTCATTCTTCCCTAGCCTTGCTCTCTATTAATAACACTATTACTTATTTCCTTATATGCCACTTACTTAGGTTTTTATTCTTTTTCATTTTTGAGGATTTTGTTATTTTGTTTTATAGAGAACAGTACGCCTCTGTGAACAGCTCTCTACAGTTATACCAAATTCGCATGTTTATTACAGAAGAGGACTGGCTCTGAAAAAAATTATTCCACAGTGCATCTCAAGAGATTTCACAGACCTGATTGTTATTAATGAAGATCGTAAAATACCAAGTATCCTTTGTTCTTTTTAAGGAGTTTTCTTGTCTCCCCTTCACCCCCTTTTAAGATATATTTAAAAGAATAAGAAAATGTTTCCTGTAACTTTTAGAACATAATTTTTTCAACCAGAGAATTATATATCTCTGCTTAAGACTCTGAACTGATTTTTCCTTTTCACTCTGCAAGCATTTGTTAAGCACATGCTATAAGCAAGACATTATTTGTTAGTAAAAGATAAACAAGAGAAAGTCAGCTTCAGGGACTTCATAATCTAGTAGGATAAAATAGATATGTAAACAAACAAAAATATTGTGAAGATAGTACAATTACAGAGGAAAATACAGGATACAGTACCAACTCTGGTAAAAATCTGCCCTGAGGACGTTGGGGAAGAAGTACTTGACAGAAAAAGATGCCTAAACCCAGTCTAGGTGGATATGGGTAAATGAGTAAGGCAGAGGAAGAATACCTATTGCAAAAATACAACCATTTGAAAAGATAAAGGCATAAAGGTGCTCTCCCAGTTGGGGATCTGCAACTATTTTGATATGGCTAGATTTTGTGTTGCCAGAAGTGGTGTCTGTCACAAGATTACATTTTTGAAGTAGGTTATTTGGGCCCATATTATGTATCAACTAGTATTTCAGATACCAGGAATAATCTATCCTTTTACTATGAGTCTCAGATCCAAGGTAAATGTGTTGCCTCGACCCTAGTTATTTTTGCCTGTTTTGGAAGAGCAGATTTGTTTTTGTCATCGATGTTTTACTTACTCATTGCCTGTGAACTCAGTAACTTTAAAGATGGCCAACTGAATGTCAAAATTATTAAAACAGAATTACTAAGGATTTATACACAATGGGGATAGTACTTCCGTGCTGCCAGGATGACATATTTTAAAAAATCAATGAACAGTGCTTTTTAAAAAATAATGTTTTACAAGCTATTCTTTATCCATCTAAATAACTTCTATGGCATTTATTGTTTCCAGTGTAAGTTAGTTAAAGACATCCACTTGCTCAGTTGTGTCTGACCCTTTGGACCCCATGCACTGTAGCCCGTCAGGCTTCTCTGTCCGTGGGATTTCTCAGGCAAGAATACTGGAGTGGGTAGCCATTTCCAAGTATCCCCTTGCACCAATTGCTTTTCAGAGACAAAAGACTAAACTAGCTTTGTAGTGTTAGTCATTTTATAATTTGGCTGGATTGTGAGTTTAGAAAAAAAGTCTCTTGAATACTTAATCTATTCCAGAAGAGATCTGCTTTGAAGATAGTAATCCCTGCCTTTTTAAAACATGTCTTCCCCACCCCCACCCCCTCAAATGAGGTTTCAAGACCTTTGTTCCTGTTCGGGGCAGTACTTCCTCACTTTCACTTTTTTCCTCTTCCTTATTTCTAAATGGAAATTTGAGGGTAGGATCGTCTTTGTGCTCTTGGCAGCTTGTTAGGGTGTTTTACATTCCTGGCCTTGGAGTAGGTCATAACAAAGGAACTTTCACATCAGTGGTAACAAAATGCCTCTATATATTTCTGACTGAAATTACCAGCTAAGATCTAGGACTCAGGTGTAATCCCACTCGTTTAGATATGCCATATAGCGCTTGACTGAATCTACCGGACCCTTCTCAAACTCTTCGTTGCTAAAATCATTACTAAAAATCGGGATGAGTCCTGTGTGGCATGGTTTGTGTTAGAGATTAGCAATAACATAAGTAACGCCTTTTGTACAGTGCAGGTATTTAGGAATTGATACATGTGGATTTTGCAGTTTCTTTTGACACAAACCACAATTTAGTGGAAATTTCTAGAAAAGATTCAAGCCTTGATTTAGGTTAAATAACTTCTACTTCTCTTAATTCCCTTAAGATTTTATGATTTTTTTTTTGTAGTGCAAATGATACAGAAATACTTTTGGCTGTACCTCATGAGTATAGCCAAACCTTGAAAAAAAGGAAAGAATTCAAACATTTACTGATAATCTGCTGTGTAGTAGGCATAGTATCTGTCAAAAGTAGATCTTAGTTAATGGATTCATTGTGAAGAATGGTATTTGCATAACTATAACTCAAATGACAAGTGCTATAATAACAGTGAGAGCTGAGAATATTTAAGAGCTTAATTTTGACTGTAAAAAGAGATGGCATTTGAAGCAGGCCTTAATGGATGAGTAAAATAGTGTAGATACTTGGCAATAGCATAAGCAAAGAGCACATGATAGGATTAATGTTTATGGTGTATTAGAGAGGCTGTTAGTGTCTACCAGTTTTGAAACAAGATATAGAGACAGGAGGTTATTAATAAAAAGGTCCTATGAGTGCTATGCTGATGTTTTTAATCTATAGATGAGTCTGTGGTGAGAGTAGTTTGAAATTACCTATAGCTGGCAAAACTCTCAGGGCATCTAGTTTTTCGCTTAGCACATAAGAAGCTATGAGAAACTACAAATACAATGGCACCGCCGAGTCCCATAGCTTATTACAGAACCAAGGCCTAAATCCAACTTGATTAGTCTATATTAGGAGACAGATGTACTTGAAGTGATCAAAGAGAAGTCAGACCAAACAGGATGCTGTTTTCCTAATCTGGGTGGAAAAATCTCAAGGACCTCAAAGAAGACAGTAACACTGGGGTAAAAGAGGCAGCTATAGAAGTGAGGAATTTATGAAGGTAAAAGCAATAAACAGGATCTAGTTATGGGAGACGAGGAAGTTGAAGATGATAACCACCATAGTTTCTAATTTAATAGATTAATGGGAGAATGTTGATGTTTTTTAAAGATAGCAACATCTGTTTTATGAAACTTATATTGTGTGCAGATACTTAAAAGTCTAGTTCTGACCTCCTTTTAAGGTTAAGTATTTGAAAGATCAAGCTGTGCTACAAAGACTTGAGCTGCATTCCAAACTTTTAAAGCCCTTGGGCGGCTAGCCTTGATTATAGGTAGTTATCCTCTATTTCATTTGTAATTTAGTGTATAGCCTAATTCTGTTTGTGGTAGGGTCAGTAAGTGGTTAATTAATTGGTTGATTTTAAACTGTAGTACAGTAATCCCAAGAATTAAGACCTTGTCTCTTGAGAACACTAATAACCTTGATTTCCAGAAGACAGTTTGAGTATCTGGTCTTATGGGATGATATTCAAAACTGCATATCCTGGCCTTACAAATGTATGAAATGTATATGCAGACGTATGAAAGTGTGCTTTTAAGGGTTATAAAGCATCTGAACATGGGAGGTAAACTAACATTCCATTTGTGGTACTAGTTATACTAGTTATCCTTATTCCTGTATTAGAGTAGTGGATTTTAGCTCTTTTGCTTACTTCAGTTCAGTGCTTAACATAATCTTTCTGAAAGATTCAGGTTGATTTACTTGTCTTTTGAGTTTTGGGTATGGTGTAAAAGTCAAGTCAAAGGAATACATGCACCCACCTATTCACCTAATAGTTCACCTACAGGTTTTAGGATCCTTCGGGCATACAAAGGACTAGTTATTTAAACAACTTAAGGTTTAGATTACAGAGTTCAGTGTGTCCTTAGCTTTGTGAACAGATGGATTAATTCTGAGTCACCTGCCCAGTGGCCCAACTGCTCACTTTAAAATGAGCAGTGTTCGTCTGCGTAAAGAAATTAAGGTGAGTTTTATGGATTCCTTGACTGGCACAGGTCTCCTCATAGTATCTGATTAGTAAATACTATAACCTATAGATTAATTGATTTAATTTGGGGGGGGCTGGTTGGCTTTGTGATGCTGTGCGGTGAGTGGGAGCTTCCCTCTAGTTGTGGTGCACCGGCGGCTTGCAGTGGCTTCTCCTTGTGGAGCATGGGCTCTAGGCACACACGCTTCAAATTGTGACTCAAGGGCTCTAGAGCACTTGGGCTTAGCCACTCCACGCCATATGGGATCTTCCCAGATCAGAGACTGAACTGGTGTCCCCTGCATTGCACAGCAGGTTCTTAGCCCCTGGACCACCAGGGAAGCTCGATCTAATTGATTTTTAATAATGATGTTTGCTCTTCTGATTAAAATTGGTATTTTACCTATGATGTTCTTGTGAGATTATAATAGTTACAGGAGACAAGCAGTAGCCTCCATGTCACTTTTTAGTAGCACTTTCTTTTTGGTGTTCACTACGTATTACATAATCTTAGATACATCTTATTTCTTGGGTTTGATTAAGCTGTCTGTAGTCATTTGTCATTAAGATAAAATGTTTCAATGTCATGTAAATTCTAAAACTTGAAACGGCAATGAGATGTATTTTTGCCACTTTGTTGTGATTTTTCACCATTTTTCTAGAGAAGAGGCAAAGACCCAACAGAACACATACCAGAAATAATTTTGAACAATTTTACAACACGACTGGGTCATTCTGTTGGACGTATGTTTGCGTCTCTCTTTCCCCATGATCCTCAATTTATTGGAAGGCAAGTTGCCACATTCCACAATCAACGGGATTATATCTTCTTCAGATTTCACAGGTGAGGAAAGTACTTTAACTCCTTGGACTTTTAATTATGAAACACGTTTTCTACATAGACCTGTTCTGACAAGTATTGTAGATGAGAAATTAAAACTGACATATTAAAGAAGTAATAGATGGGTTCAAGCAGACTAATTCCCTTAACTCTTTTTTTCTTTAAGATACATATTCAAGAGCGAGAAGAAAGTGGGAATTCAGGAACTTGGACCACGTTTTACCTTAAAATTAAGATCTCTTCAGAAAGGAACCTTTGATTCTAAATATGGAGAATATGAATGGGTCCATAAGGTATATGCTTACTCTATGAAAAGCCATTTAGGAAATTTTAAAAAGGAGGGAATGAGATAAAACCATGCACTTTAAGCTTTGAGTGTTTATACCTTAAGTTGTGCTTGTGTATTTATTCCCATGAGTTAGAACTAATCTCTGATAGAGCATTCTTGTTGAGATACTAATCTTGGTTCACCTGAAACATCCCTAAAGATCAGTGGTTTGAAAGGTGGACCAGTAGCATCCACCTAAGAACTTATTACAAAGGCAAACGGTTGGGCCACAGACCTGCTCAGTCATGTCTGTAAACCTGTGTTATAATGATTCTACTGCATGCTTGAGAATTATTGTACAGAGAAGTTTAGAGATCATTTTAAATCATAAATGAAAATAATCCTTTAAAATACATAAGCATGACTTTAAAATTATATATATAGACACACACACACAGACCTTAAGACTTAAATTCAGTCTCAGAGACAAACCAAGAATGTTTTGCACTATTACTTACAGAATGTCAACTTTTTTTTTTTCCAGCCCCGGGAAATGGATACAAGTAGAAGAAAATTCCATTTATAAAGGACTAAGAGGATAGTATTAAACTGTGCTGAACAGGCCTGTCTTGAGTTTATGAAACAAGACTCTTTTCAGAATGGCAAAATGGCAGTTACTGATTTCATAAACCTTCTTTCATATCTGAACAAAGTATCAAGCGCCATGACAATTACCACTATTTATGTAGCAAATAAAAAGGTCATTTTGTTAAAGAGTTTGTATCCTAAAACCTAATTCTCTTATTTTTAGGTAACTGATAAACTGGAATCAGGATTCAAACTAACCTTCCCATTTGTACTTTCATGGAACATGTGGGCTGCTGAGAAATACAGTGCTTGGTAGATACTGTGTAATGTACTGGTTTTCTATCAGACTAGTATTCATAGTTTCAATTCTCTTTCCTGAAAACACATTTTGGGCAAGGTTTCTAAGATGTTTTAACATTTCTTTAAGCCTTTCAAGAAGGGTAAAAAGTTTTAAAGCAAGATGGTTTGCTAAGGACTTAGAGGAAAAGTTGCAAATTATTGATGCTTACTTCTGGTTCCTTTTCTCCTTGGTACTTCTTTACCTCATTACATTGTACTGTAGGGCTCCATTCAGGAATTAACTCAGGCTCTGAAATTTTTCTCACATCTTAAAATAGAATTATGTCTAGTCTTTACTATTCTTATTAAGAGAGCCACCTAATATGAAGTAAAGAATATGAAGTAACACCCAACGAAGGAGTTTATTAGAAAACAAAGTTAACCATGTAAATAACTCATGAATAGAAACTAGTATTAGCAGCCTTCTCCTGACCTTAAAAGAATACAATTTTTAATTCTCTAGTAATCTTGTAAATACATGGCATAAAGTTATGTGAGATGAGTTGTTAGAACACTAAAAATTTAACCACTTAAAAGTATGATGGGGAAATTTTCATTTTTTAAGTGTTCAAAACAAATTAACACATAAAACTTTTATACTAAGTATTTTATTGTATGCTGCCGTCAGTGTATATAAAATAATTACCCCTGTGAAACAGAAAATTATGAATATTCAGAGAGGTAGACATTAAGGACTGACAAAAGTAGAAGTTTGTGTAGTATGGCACGTTACAGAGAGGCTTTTGTACAGGCTTCAAATTTAGCTTTCCTTTGAATATTCACTCGTTTATGAAAAGTGGTTTGGAAAACCTGAAATGGAAAAAGAAAAAAAGTGAATTAGGGTAAGTATCATAAGAACAATAGCTTTTTTTATGAGTAGCAGTACATCTTACAGTACATCACTTTTATGGTATTTATTTGAATGTCAGCTTATAAAGTACTTTCAAATAAACTAAGCCTGTTTTTTAATTTTATTTAAAAAAAAAAAAAAAAGACATCCCAGCTGGGTTTTTTTGGGTGGGTGGGGGGGGGGCGGTGGATAGGAATGAGAAACTGGATAGAAAATGCCTGAATGAAAGGACCTAAAGAGTAACTTGCCAATACATTAAAAAAAACATACTCCAGGGATTCTAATTTTTAAAAAGGTATTACAAGAATCTCTTATGATGGGAGATAATCTGAACACCTCTAGAAAATGAGCAACAACTGAGGAGAGCAAGATGCAATCACTTCTGTTTACCCACATAAACCTATACACAAACAAAAATATATACACAGACATTGACTATAGTAGTGTTTTAATAGCAAAGAACTGCAAACAGCCTAAATGCAACTCAAAAGAACAATGGATAAATAAGGTTTATAAACATGACGGAATACAATACAACAATTAAAATGACTAAACAATCTATGGATTAACACACAAATCTCAAAAATAACGCACTAATAGTTATTCCTTTAAAATAACAGCATAAAATAATAAATACATGGGCATAACAACTCCAGGGTAAGTTATTTATATGGAAAGGTAGAAAAAGTATCTTATCTCTTAATGAAAATTAACAAGGTTGGAAATTCCCTTGTGGTCCAATAGTTAGGACTCTGGTCTTTCACTGCCAAGGGACCAGGTTCACTCCCTGGCTGGGAAACTAAGATCCCATAAGCTGCACAGCTCAGAACTAACAAGGTAAACCATTTAATTCAGGATAGTACACAATTGGTTTTTTATACTGATTTAAAATTCTCTGTGACTTCATTACAAAAAGTTTTACAAGAAGCATAAACAGAATTGGTGAAAATCTAGCCTCAAGCTTTGCAAATTACAAAACTGAAATAGGCAAGAAATAGTAGCAAACAATCTGTGATTTGTTTGGCAGGGGCTCAGCCAAAAGTACTCTTAAGCTCCAGGTGGAACAGCAAAGTTTAATTTGGCAATATTTTCAAGGTTATTAAATTTTAAATGTCATTCCTTACTGAGTAACTTTACTTCCAGAAGTTTATTTTAAAGAAATGGATAGAGTATACTTACAGGTACCAAGATGTTCACCTCACTGTAGCCTCAAATTTGGAAACCTCAATATCTGATGAAGTATAATTTAAGTTATAGTACAACCATAGAAAAATCTCATTTACGAAAACTATTAAATGAGAGCACCAAAGCCTAAGCACTAGACCACCAGGGAATTTACAAAGACTATTAAATGAAACAAAATTCAACTTCAAAAAACAAAACTGCATATTATAATCATTTTTCAATTTTTTTTTTTTTTGGTCTTAAAAGGAAACATCTGTTGACAGTGGTTATTTCTAGGTGTGCAAATCATGGTAACTTCTATTTTAATACTTTGGACTATTTGTTGTTAAAATATCTATGCTTTAAATTACACATATATTTTTAAAAGTTATGAGTATAAAGACTTAAATACAGATTTAAATATAGATATTTTGCATCCATGCCACTCAGTGTGCCAAGGACCACCAACATCAGTATAATATCCCAAACCTATTGTTTTAGAATCTCTATTTTAACAAAGTGATTTGTAGCTACATTCATGTTTGAGAAGAAATGCTTTTACATCCAAATACTTTTCCTAGCCAAAAGTGCTTCAAATCATAAGATTCATAAACCTGTGGGTTTTATTATACTGCCAGGATTAATAGCCATTATTTTACTTTGAAATCTGGATTCTTATCCCAACCAGAGCCAAGTTAATTAGGCACTGATTTGTATTCTATGAAGTGAAACTATGAACAGCCAGTTAAGAAGCCACACTTAGCAGTATTTTAAACGAAAATAAGCTTGTGAAGAAAATACAAGAGGAACCATAACAATACGGAATTTCTCAAAATTGCCAGAAGCAAAAAAAACCTTTTTAACTGTTAAATATGAAGGTGCTTCAACGTTGAAAAGAATTACTTCCTTAAACTTAAAGGTGGTTTTTTTCCCTGTGTTTGGAAAACTTTAACCAATTCAACCAATCATGGTATTTACTAGAGACTTGTTGTTACTTATACAGACTTCCTGGACACTCCCAAGTCTACTAAATTTACTTAGGGAGGGCACAACTATGTAACATGGTATTTTAGGAAGCAGCTTCCTGCACTGTGTGGAGTCAGAATATTTGTAGAGGGTGTGTACCATACAGAGTTGTCTTTATAATAAGTAAATGCTCTGACTAAAGTCCTATGGCTTCATGAAGCCAGTACTGTTACATTACATTTTCAATTATCCACACATCATGTTGTCTGTCCACCTCTCTTGTAGATTAACATTACACATTTTTGCACACACTGACATCTGTTCTCCAAGGTACAGGTTAACATAGAAGTATGCTTTAAACCCACCCAAATTTTAGTTTCTTAATCCTCTGAAAACCAACCTACTGTCTCCCACCATAAACTTATTTCCCTCTCATGTTATCTTTACCTAAAAAGAATAAAGTTAAAACCTTTTGTCCTCAACTCCAAATGCCTGCACTATGTCAGCTTATGCAGCTATCTCCTCAGTTTGCACTCACGACTTCAATTCTTTTCTTTGCTATTCTAGTAGATCATAGTTAATCCAAATCCATTGACAGTACTTTAAAAGTCACCACCATGAACACAAGCAGATTTCTTTAAATGTCTAAATATTTTCTAGGGACAAAAAAATTAGTATTTGGGGACACCAGAGTACACCATTAGGCAAAACTATAAAGGGTAACATGGCTTGTGACAATAGTGAAATTTTCTAGTAACCCCTATATCCTCTTTACAGTTATTAAATCCTCTACTTAACCCTCTGGTAAAATAGAAACAACTAGTCTTAGTGATTACTAAATCAGAGAATTTCATCAATCTTCACAAAACAAAAAAGCCTGGAAAATCCAAGTGCAAAACAAAAATATGGTTAAGATCTTGCTCAACTTATAAAGTGCTACAAAGAAAGAAACTTGACTAGTTATCCCTACTATATGGAGTTTTGTTGTTTTAATTTAAGGAAACTTACCTTGTCAAGATTCTTCCTACTACAAAAAGGAACAGACTTTCTGGGGCCTGAAGGGATTTGTACTTGAAGATACTCCAGTCAGCAGAGGGTCATGTTGAGCATTCTGCAGACAGAACTGTTTCAAATCTGCAGCTGCCTGGGAAACCTGTATATAACAAGCAGTGGGGGAAGGGGTTGGGAGGTGATGACAATGTTTTAATAAAAGTTTTCTCAAATCTTTAATAAAAATATCTGCCAATAAACAACTTAAAAAATACATATGCTAATTGAAGGTCAACAGTCATACTGTTGTTGTTTGGTGGCTAAATTGTGTCTAACTAAATCATGTCTGACTTTTGCAACCCCATCAACTGTAACCCACCAGGCTACTCTGTCCATGTCCAGACAAGAATATTGGACTGGGTTGCCATCTCCTTCTCCAAGGGATCTTCCCAACCCAGGGATCAAACCTGCATCTCCTACTTAGCAGGTGGATTCTTTGCCACTGAGCCACCAGGAAGCTCACCAACAGTCATATACTGTCAAACATAAACATATGTTTGATATTCAGTCATATACAGTCAAAACACTCCATGTAAATAAAACAAGCATGAACAGTACAATTCTGTTATCTGCAAAGCATAGCACATCTTGCTAGTTTACTAATAAACAGGATGTCTAGTGTAACCAGGACATTTTTTATTAAAAGCAGGATTTTATTATAATATCCTTTTTATTAAAAGGATATTATAGGGTAAAGATAAATTAAAATGCTAGTACACTATCACTCTGTCTTGAAAGCAGTATACTGAGAAAATGCTGTGAGTGTCTTGGTGTTATGTACCATCAGCTGTTCTATGTTACAAAATTGGACAATGACACTTTCTGCTCAGTGACATGTGATTGAAAGGCTGATTATTAGCAAACTTCAGTTTAAGAACTTTACCGAGCAGCCTGCCTTTAAGAAACTGTTTACCTTAAATGTAACTTAATAATTTTCATATATATACAAAGCCATTCAAACAGGACTTACAGAACTTCTGTGGTTTCACAGTGAAAACAACTTCATACCAACTTCAACATCAACTATTTGTATATATTCCACTAAGGCGTGGTGCAGGACACCAAAACAATAAACTGAATAGTTTAGATATATAACATGAATGACTAAAGGATGCCTCAAATACATATAGTAACTCCTAACTCTTGAATTGTGGTTTAGGAAGATGTGGTTTATTTTATTCTGTTTTTAACTATCCACAAGAAGGATAAGAATAGGTGTCCGATCTGGCTGGGTAATATTAAGCCTCTGAAAGAAAGCTAAGGGCATCACAAGTGCTCTCTATACAAAGAATTTCTGCAGATGACAGCTTCTGATAAATGGATCCATCACGGTGAGATGAATCTAAACTCTTCTTGAAATCTACTTACATGTTTGGTTTATACACCAGCCCAGGATAAAGAGTTTCATGAATTTATTTAGCAACTGTGTAAGTAGTTTTGGGTTCCAAGTACTACAAGAAATGGGCACCCTGCTCCCCCTCAAGGGTGTAGCTACAGTGGGGGAAGGGTGGTATCATTTTTCACTATCTTATAACATGGTTTCATTCATCCATATTAACCAGCAGTAAACAATCTATTGCGCTTCCCCTGTGGCTTGGCAGTAAAGAAACCCGCATGTCAATGCAAGAGATATATAAGAGATGTGGGTTCAATTTCTGAGTCTGGAAAGATCCCCTGGAGAAGGGCATGGCAACCCACTCAGTATTCTTGCTGGGAAAATCCCATGGACAGAGGAGCCTTGTGGGCTACAGTCCATAGGATCACAAAGAGTTGTGACTTTATGCTCAGGACATGACTGAGCATAAACATGAGAAAGAATCTGTTAGTTTTCTGCCGAAAATGTAGGCAGACTCCAACTTAAATTCCCTTTCACAAACTTCTCATCACCTCTATGTGCCAAATATAATTCTAAGTCCTGAGAATATGTAAGAAGAATCAGGTCCCTGTTACAGAGCTAACAGTTCAGAGGAAAAGAGAAAAGATGATCTGCAGGAAAAAAAGAGTACTTTGTTAGATCAGGACCTGTAGCAAAGTGTTTTCAAGGAGGTGACATTTAAATTGAGATCTCAGTGACAAGAGATCCAGCCAAGCAGCCATCAGTGAGAAAATAACCAGCGAGAATTCCAGTCAATGGGCAGAGTGGAGACAAAGGCTTAAAACTCAAACAAGCTGCTAGCCCCTAAGGCACTATAATAATAACCATCAGAGAGGGTGAAACCCTATAATCTAGGCGTAATTATCAGTGCCTTCTTTCACTCTCAAAAGTGCCCTGGGTTGGGAACAAAAGTGTATGGTCACCAACACTGGGGGAGTTTGTCAAGCATTTGTGATAATTTCTATCAACTACTCAAACAAAGGCTTTTAAAAAATAAACTCGTGCGAATTCAAAAGTAAAATGTCACTACAAAAGCATCTAGCTCATGGGTAAAACAGAAGCACAAAGTGAAATCTAACTCACCACATTTTAAAACATGTCCAAAGAAAAGCTCATTTAAATTCCCCCAAGGTGAAGTGCTTTCCTCCTTGCTACACACAGCCCAGGCTTTTAGACCTGAGATTTCTATAACCAAACTCCTGTGATGGCTTTAATGATTCTTACCAAAACCCTCTTTAGTGCTGGAGGAAGGCACCCCGCTGGAGAGTTATTGCAGGGGCTAGGGTTTTTAAGGTAAAGCCCTCAGAGTACACTCATTTTCTCTGGAGACTGGGACTAAATACCCCTACTTGACACTTAGTGCTTTCAATCAGCCTTTTTTAGCCCCCCTCCCCATTTTTTTCTTTCCTGGGCCACTCCAACGTAAGATGAAGGCACACCTGAACAATAACAATGATTTCAGAGTTAAATCCAGTCAAGGCTAACCATAAGTCACTGGGATGGGGTAAGAATCTAGAAATTAGAGAAATGTATTCCACACGGCAATGGAGTTTATAGCACTTACAGGGCAAGGGAGGGGAATCCCATCTCAAGACTGATGGGAATTTCCCTTCCCTCCTGAGATGACCACAACTGGGTAAACTAGGTTCCTGGCATTTCTACATAAGGAAATAGGTAAAGGGAGAGCGTCTTACAACACAAAACACTTCAGGGGGAAGTAAAAACTAGTGTGATGAGTAAAGAATCAAATCATCTTGGAAACTGGCTGTTTCTTTCAACAGAGTGCATGGTTTATATTCTTCCCTGATTCTTTTCTAATTGCAGTAAGTGCATCAGAAAGAAGCCAATGCACGCAGGATTTAAAAAATCAAGAAACTTGGAATAGCACTTAACGTCAGCTTGTCATATCAACACATACACACACAGGACTTTTTCCCCAAAGTAAATACCCCAGGACAAGGTCAATGCTAACCAGACGCCAAAATAAATAACACTGGTCCACCCTAATTACTTTTTCGGGTATGCAGACCAGGAGATATGCCCAAGGTCAGACTACAGCAAAGTGCCAAACAGATATGAAACGCAAGCTTTGTCCGAGGTTGCGCAGGGCACCAGTGGTAACCTTAGACACTGTAAACGTTTCCAAAACAGGCTTCTTTAACCTACAATTAAAGTTATGCAAGAATTCGTTTTCAAGTGTGTGTTCGGTGAATAAGTGGAGCTGGAAGTAAGACTCGACTACTAAAGGGAGTGAATCTGAAAAAGTTCTGACATGAAAAAAATACTTCTGTTCTGAATCAAAAGGCGGATAAAACTCCGTCCGGTGACAAGAAACGGGGGAAACGGTCGCGAGGGCCGGGAAGGGTGCGGGCGGAGGCGCAGCCCTCGGGGCGCCCAGCCGCGGAGTCCCTGCCGAGGGAGGCTCTGAGAGAGACAGGGCCGAGGGCCGGAATGCGGGAAGCGGCTGTTCACGCCAGGGCCGGCACGCCCGGGACCGCGTCGGGGCGTAAGGGTGCGCTAACCGGCCCCCCACGCCGCTTCGCCAAAGCCGGCCGGGACCGCGGCCGCCGCGCCGGCGTCCTCCCCGCGGCGAGGCGCGCCGCCGCGTCAGCTCGCCCGCCGCGTCCCGCCCGCCGCCTCCCCGCCTCCCGCGCCCGCTCGGCCCCCCGCCCCCGCTCACCTTCACCCGATTGAGCCCGGCCTCCAGCCGGAGCTGTTGAACCACTTTTTTCATCGCCGCGACGCTGGATGAACCAGACATGGCGCAGTCGAGAGGGTGGCAGATCCGCGGGCGGTCGGCAGGCGTGCGGTGGGTCCGCGGCGGGTCCGCTGGGCCAGTCGGCGGGGCTGCGGGGGTGAGGCTCGGAACTTTGTCTCTTAAGTTTCCGGTCCTCTCCTCAGCGGCTCCACCCTCAACGCGCATGCGCGCTCTCCTCCGCCCGCTGTTTCGGCTCCAGGCCCTAAAGGGAGCCACGCCTCGGAGGGGGAGGGGGGAGCTGGGCGGGGGCGGGGCGGGGCGCACGGTGGGCGCCGCGGCCGCGGGACGCCGACGGGAACGGACGCCCCTCCTCGCCGGCCGCCCCCTCGCGAGAGGCAGAGCTGGGAGAGGTAAGGAAAGAGACGGCAGTTATCCTGCGAGGCCCGAAAGGGCCTCCGAAGAGGGTCGGTGAGGGAAGTCGGTTGTTGAGAGACTTTGTAACAGGCATGGCGGCGGGACGACGAGGCGGTTCCAGTGTCCCTGGCGGAGTTGGCGGCAGAGATGGAGGAAAGGGAAGGGAGAGCCCCACTGAGGCGTAGGAGCTAGAAGTGTGGGCTTGAGTCGCTGGCACCTTGTCGCCTTAGGGACGCGCCCCGACGTGACCCGTTTTTGTCCAACGGGCGGCCCTTCCGCAGATGGCTTCCCACCGACGGACCCCCGTGCTCAGGAGGGCGCGAGGTCTCTGTAACCAGCCGAGAGGAGACGGGCGGCGGGCGGCGAGGGCGCTGGTTAGCCGGAGGAAAGGGGATCTTCACAATGTCTGGCTTCTGGACAGCCTCGTACCTCTCGTTTCTCTAGAAACGATTGTGGAGAAGCCAAGGTGCTGACTAAAAATTATGTTTCTCTCTTCTTGTCCATTTCATTTGGTGGATAAACGTTTATTGTACTTTAAGAAATAAAAACTTTCTGTTTTGAGAAAGTTTGCTCTTTTATGTTTCAGTTGTAGCTTATTCCTTGGTACTTGAAATTGACCTTCAGAGGAGCTAGTAGGATGGAACTAAGCGAAGGAGGCTCAGCCACTGCATGTTTCACCCATGGGAACTTATGTCACGCACTTAGGACAAATGAGCCTTGTTCTGCTGGTATAGTCCGTCGATGAATACACTAATATTTTCTAGAAACATGGATAATTTCATCATTAATGCATTTCAGTTGTTTTGTATAGTGAGAAAATCCATATGTCATGTGCTCTATCTCAACAAAACCTAACTTATAAAACAGTTTAAATCACTTAACAGGAATATACAGTTACTTGACTGGAACTATAAACCAGAGTTTGAATTCTGTATCTGTCTCCTACCTTGGTATACCTGGGCAGGCCACTTTGCTGAGCTTCTGTTTCCTCATTTCAAAATGAAGTAATAAAGCTTACTTTGCAGAATTGTCTTTCTGAATGAAATTTTATATGTAAAGAGTATGACAAGTATCTTAATAAATGTCTCTTTTCCCTCTTCCCCAGTAGTATTGCAAATTATTTTACCTTTGTGCCTTGTTAACTAATCTCATTCATACTTTATAGGTTTGTACAATTAAACAAATATATTTACTCAAAGAAGTTTCCATTTTCACAGTAGTTATAGAATACATCTCAAAACTCTTTAAGAGCCATGAAATGTCAGTGCCAGAAGGTATTTCAGGGAATATGTAGTCCAATCCTTTCTTCTTAGTTTTTATCTAGTGTCTGTCTACTAAAGAACTTAATTCAGTATAGGAGAGAAGAAAAAAAATCATTTTAAGTTCATTACCATCTGAAGTGATTACCGATAAATGCAGCTTAAGAGTCACTAGTCTCTCCTAAACAAACCATGTTCTTTGAATTTCCACAACAATTTAAAACATTTCAAAGACCTTACCAACCTTACAGACACAGAAGTTCATTTTTCAGATAGTTAAAGACAAGCTTGTAAAAACAGTTTGACAAACCAAGAGAATCCTAATAATAATGTATGAGAAGAATGCACAACCAAGAAATCTGTCAAACTCACAGTTCACCATGTACTCTTTCCTACAGAGGCCCATTGTGACGATGGGATCCTTTTCAGTAATTCACTGTTGTGCACCCAAAACTTGTTGATGGGATTTAATATGTAAGATAAAGCAAATTTTCCATTCCTGGCGGGAGTGGGGAGGGATCATAAAGCAAAAGAAAGTGAAAGTGAAGTTGCTCAGCTGTATCTGACTCTGCACCCCATGGACTGTGTAGCCTACCAGGCTCCTCCGTCCATGGAATTTTCCAGGCAAGAGTACGGAGTAGGTTGCCAGTTCCTTCTCCAGAGTATCTTCCCAACTCAGGGATCAAACTCAGGTCTCCCACATTGTAAGAAAGACACTTTACCAACTGAGCCACCAGGGAAGGATGCAATAAATGAAAGATTAGTATTCTATTATCATGTGGTTATCCACTGTCTTTTTTTTTATTGGATTGCCATTATTTTGTTCATCAGCTAATTAATAATAGGTAAATAATTTGAAAGCCCCAGAGACTATGTTGAGTTACTATGTGAAATATGATTTGCTTAAGATCAACTGCAAATTCTAAACATACCTAAAGAAGCTAATGAAGCCTTTGATAGAAAACGTTTACTCAAGTTACCTTAAGCAATGAAGAGATTATTGTAAAGATCAACATGGAGTAGTAGAGAAAGTTATCCCATAGAAATTAAAAAAAAATTTTAAAAAGCAAACTGTTGCACTGGTAGGCCAACCCAGGAGCAGATACAAGTTAGGGACCTCAGAGGCAAAAAAATTTTTGACTCTTCTCTAGAACTTAGCTATAAACATGAATCACTGATGTATCTCTTCATTAGCATCTCACTACCAGTTCAATTAGTCATTGTCTCTAGTCTTGATCTCTTTTTCTATTGTGCTTTACAAATTACAGCTTTCTCATAATATAGTCTTGCCTCATGGATATGATACTACTTCAGGACTTCCCTTTCTACATTCTTTGTGCTTCAGTATCTGCTAACTATATACATGAATCTTGAGCTCTTCTCTCAGTTCTAATTCCTAAAGGGTTCATGATTTCATATCAGGTCACTTTGTTCCTGGCAGCCAAAATTTGTCTTTAGTATTGATCTAGTCAGAAATGACAGGAAATTGTAGCTCAACACATTAATCATTTGCTGTTCCTTTAGAAGGGATATTATAGTAGGGCAGTTTACCTTAGGATAATATTAATAGTAAAGCAGATCTTGATTGCTCTATCTTGAGTTTAATTAATCAAAAATTAATTCTGAATTAAAATATCCAATTTTAATGCATCCACTAAAAATGAAAGTTCTAGTCTCCCAATTGACATACTAGTTAATGAATGCCCATGTGCTGTATTTATTATAGATTATTACCATGAATTCTTAACTGATAAATTGCCACATGTGTGTGTGTGTGTGTGTGTGTATATATATATAGTTTAGTTACTAAGTTGTGTCCCACTCTTTTGTAATCCTATAGACTGTAACCTGCTGGGCTCCTCTATCCATGTGATTTCCTAGGCAAGAATACTGGAGTACCGAGTTACCATTTCCTTCTCCAGGGGATCTTCCCAACCCAGAGATTAAACCTGTGTCTCCTGCATTGCAGGTGGATTCTTTATTGCTGAGCCACAGGGGAAGCCTCATATACCTATAAATGGTATGGACCTAACAGAAGCAGAAGATACTAAGAAAAAGTGCCAACAATACACAGAAGGACCATACAAAAAGATCTTAATGACCCAGATAACCATGATGTTGTGATCACTCACCGAGAGCCAGATATCCTGGAATGTGAAGTTAAGTGTACCTTAGGAAGCATCACTACAAACAAAGTTAGTTTAGGTGAGAAAATTCCAGCTGAGTTATTTCAAATCCTAAAAGATAATACTATGAAACTGCTGCACTCAATATGCCAGCAAATTTGGAAAATTCAATAGTGGCCACAGGACTGGAAATGGTCAGTTTTCATTCCAATTCCAAAGAAAGGCAATGCCAAAGAATGTTCAAACTACCACACAGTTGCACTCATCTCATACACTAGCAAAGTAATGCTCAAAATGCTCCAAGCTAAGCTTCAACAGTACATGAACTGTGAACGTCCAGATATTCAAGCTGGATTTAGAAAAGGCAGAGGAACCAGAGATCAAATTGCCAACATCCACTGGATCATTGAAAAAGCAAGAGAGTTCCAGAAAAACATCTACTTCTGCTTTATTGATTACACCAAAACTTTTGACTGTGTGGATCACAACAAAGTGTGGAAAATTCTTAAAGAGATGACAATACCAGACCACCTTACCTGCCTCCCAAGAAATCTGTGTGCAGGTCAAGAAGCAACAGTCAGAACCATACATGGAACAACAGACTGGTTCCAAATTGGGAAAGGCGTATGTCAAGGCTGTATATTATCACCCTGCTTATTTAATTTATATGCAGAGTGAAAATGAAAGTGAAAGTTACTCAGTTGTGTCTGACTCTTTGTGACTCCATGGACTATGCAGTTCATGGTATTCTTCAGGCCAGAATAGTGGAATGGGTAGCCTTTTCCTTCTCCAGGGGATCTTCCCAACCCAGGGATCGATCCCAGGTCTCCCACACGGCAGGCGGATTCTTTACTAGCTGAGCCACAAGGGAAGTCCCTATATGCAGAGCACATCATGTGAAATGCTGGGCTGGATGAAGCAAAAGCTGGAATCAAGATTGCCTGGAGAAATATTAATTACCTCAGATATGCAAGTGTCACCACCCTTATGGCAGAAAGTGAAGAGGCACTAAATAGCCTCTTAATGACAGTGAAAGAGGAGAGTGAAAAAGCTGGTTTAAAACTCAATGATCAAAAAACAAAGATCATGGCATCCACTCCCATCACTTCATGGCAAATAGATGGGGAAACAATGGAAAGAGGGACACAATTTATTTTGGGGGGCTCCAAAATCACTGCAGATGGTGACTGCAGCCATGAAATTAAAAGACACCTGCTCCTTGGAAGAAAAGCTATGACAAACCTATACAGCATATTAAAAAGCAAAGACATTACTTTGCCAACAAAGGACCACATAGTCAAAGCTTTGTTTTTTCCAGTAGTCATGTATGGATGTGAGAGTTGGACCATGAAGAAAGCTGAGGATCAAAGAATTGATGCATTTGAACTGTGATGTTTGAGAAGACTCTTTAGAGTTCCTTGGACTGAAAGGAGATCCAACCAGTCCATCCTAAAGGAAATCAGTCCTGAACATTCATTGGAAGGACTGATGTTGAAGCTAAAGCTCCAATACTTTGGCCACCTGATGCAAAGAACTGACTCATTAGAAAAGACCCTGATGCTGGGAAAGACTGAAGGCAGGAGGAGAAGGGGATAACAGAGGATAAGATGGTTAGATGTCATCACTGACTCAATGGACATGAGTTTGAGAAAGCTCTGGGAGTTGGTGTTGGACATGGAAGCCTAGTGTGCTTCAGTCCATGGGATTTCAGAGTCGAACGCAACTGAGCAACTGAACAGCAGCAGCCATTTTTATAGTTTTAGTCCTTCTACTTCCAGAAGTGTATTTCTACTTTATGTAAAAAGCTATATATATTTAACCTTAATTTTTGACCAAGAGAAAATGAATTATTTAGTAAAAAGTGTTCTAGTCACAAGTCTACTGTGTTAATAATTTACCACTTAGTTGTATGGGATATATGATTTTCTTTGCATTTACCAGCCCTACTTATCAGTAGTATACCTTTTAAAATTATTATTATAAGATTGCATACTTATCTAAGTTTTCATTTTAACTCTATTGTAAAGCCTTTTATTTTTTTTTCTGTTTACTTTTTTGAATGAATCAAAGACCAGAAATGAGTGGAATGCTATAACTTAAGCAAGCCAAACCGAAAATCTGTTATGCGCTTTATTAAATACTAAATGAAGAAAGATAAAAAAAAAACCTACAAAATTCCAACTGATAATTACCCTATTCAGACATTGGTAAATATGTCCCTCAATCCAAGTCGACCTTCTTCATCAGAGGTAAGAAAATATTTTTGTATTAAAATATAAGAAACACCTACCTACCATTGGTTTTTAAAAGTTTTGATAAAACAAAAGTATGGATTATATAAAGTATTAGATATTAACTCCACTATGAACCCAATTTTCTGTATCCCATTATTTGATTACAGATCTTGTATCTCTAAGGACCCCAATTATATGGGTACCTCCAGTGCATTGACCCTATAATCTTTTTTGTTTGTTTGTTTCTCTTCTCAGGATACCCTGTATGGCTGTCTTAAATATCATGGAGCATTCTTAATCACTCTCTTGCACATAATTTTGACTCCTTACCCCCTCTCATTTCATTGTACTTCTTGACAAAACAAAAACCCTGGTTAATCTTCATCTGTTCCTCATGTATACCGACACTGGCACATGGCTAGAGAAAAATATACCAGCATAAGGACTATTCTCACTTTAAATTAATGAGCATGAATCTCAAGTGGAACTTTTTGCTAGGAAGCAACAAGACTACCTCCCACTTATTCTCTGTTCCACTATTTTAGACAACTATTTCATACCTTCTCAAACATCAGTACCTTCTTCCCATTTTTTCTTTAACTCCAAAGAAGTTTTCACTCCTCTGCTCCAACAAAACCAACTGCCCTGTTCATCTTTACATTACTAAAGCTATTGTTTAATTCTTAACCCACATACACTTGATCTATATGTGTACAGTAGTTGAAACCATTGATCACTCTCTTCCTTGACGTAATTCCTTGTTATTCATTCTCAGTCTTCTTCTTTTAAAATATATTTATATATTTGGCTGCATTGGGTCTTAGTTGCAGCACATGGGATCTGTAGTTTAGGCATGCAGTATCTTCAGTTGCAACATATGGGATCTATTTCCCTACTGGAGATTGAACCTGGACCCCCTGCATTGGTAGCACAGAGTCTTAGCCACCAGACTACCAAGGAAGTCCCCATTCTGTCTTCTCTTTTAGGTGTTTTTCTTCTTTCTGATCTCTTGATACTGGGGAATTTCAGGGGTAAGCTCTTTGTTCTCTTCTCTGTTTGCATTCATTGTTATCTCTTCCAATCTAGTAGTTTTAAATACCAACATTATGCTAAGTATTCACAAATTTATATCCCCGTCCCAACCCTCTTGCCCAAACTCCAGACTGATGTTGTCAACTGCCTACTTGAAATCTCCACTTGGATGGCCAATAGACAACAGAAACTCAACATGTTTGAAACTGAACTACACTTCTCCCCACAACCCAAACCTGTACTACCCATGACCTTACCCATTTCAGTTTATGGCAAATCCATCCTTTAAAAATCTGAGGCCAAATGCCTTGGAGTCATACTTAATGCCTTACTCAAACTTCACTTCTTGGACACTCAGATCAGTTCAGTCACTTGGTCATGTCTGACACTTTGTGATCCCATGGACTGCTGCACACCAGGCTTCCCTGTCATCACCAACTCCCGGAGTTTACTCAAATTCATGTCCATTGAGTTGATGCCATACAACTATCTCATCCTCTGTCATCCCCTTCTCCTCCCACCTTTAATCTTTCCCAGCATCAGGGTCTTTTCAAATGAGTCAGCTCTTCGCATCAGGTGGCCAAAATATTGGAGTTTCATATTCAATATCAGTCTTCCCAATGAATATTCAGGACTGATTTCCTTTAGGATGGACTGGTAGGATCTCCTTGAAGTCCAAGGGACTCTCAAGAGTCTTCTCCAACACCACGATCTTGGACACTAGCTTCAAATTATATGTGAAATCTGATCACTTACTGTCACCTATATGGCTAGCATGTTCGTCTGAGCCAGTATCACCTAACACTTTAAATAATTAATCATAATAATTTTATAACAGATTCCATTTTCTTGTCCCTTATAACCTGTTCTATTATCCCTTTAATAGTTATTAAATATAGAAATATTTGGAAGTAGAGCATTGTGTATGTCCAGATGTGAAGAATTATATAATACAAGGTATTATGAAGTGTCTTTACTGCAGTTTATTGATGTATGTCAATTGAGAGCTATACTTAACTGTTTACAGGAGATAGAAGGATTGAAGAAATAAGTTAAATAACATCTTAGGAGTTAAGGTAAATTCAGAATGCAGAACATCATATAAAAAAAAATTGGTCAAGTCTCTAAAAAAAAAAAGAAAAAGAAATTGGTCAAGTCTCTTTAAAAAGTCAAGGCCATAAAAAGAAAAGCAGGTCTGAAAAATTTTTCCAAATTAAGGTTTTTTAAAGTTGTGACAAGGGGGAAAGGGAGAGAAGGAAGGACAAATTAGGAATATGGGATTAATCGATACAAACTAGTATACATAAAATAGATGATAAGGATTTGCTGTATAGCACAGAGAATTAATCTATCTGTAATGGAATTTCAATCAGTTCAGTTGCTCAGTCGTGTCCAGTTCTTTGTGACCCCATGGACTGCAGCACTCCAGGCCTCCCTGTCCATCACCAACTCCCAGAGACTACTCAAACTCATGTCCATCTCATTGGTATGCCATCCAGCCATCTCATCCACTGTTGTCCCCTTCTCGCACCTTCAATCTTTCCCAGCATCACAGTCTTTTCCAGTGAGTCGATTCTTAGCATGAGGTGACCAAAGTACTGGAGTTTGAGCTTCAGCATCAATCATTCCAATGAATATTCAGAACTGATTTCCTTTAGGGTGGACTGGTTGGATCTCCTTTAAGTCCAAAGAACTCTCAAGAGTCTTCTCCACAGTTCAGGTTTGACTAGACAGACCCTTATTGGTAAAGTAATGTCTCTGCTTCTTAATGTGCTGTCTAGTTTGGTTGTAGCTTTTCTTCCAAGAAGCAAGTGTCTTTTAATTTCATGGCTGCCATGATTTTGGAGCCCCCCCCAAAATAAAGTCTGTCACTGTTTCCATTGTTTCACCATCTATTTGTCATGAAGTGTTGGGACCAGATGCCATGATCTTTGTTTTCTGAAGGTTGAGTTTTAAGCCAACTTTTTCACTTTGCTCTTTCACTTTCATCAAAAGGCTCTTTATGAAGAAAGTTCTTTTTTTTTTTCCTTCTTTTTTCAAAAAGAGATTCTTATTTTTTTAAGAAAAAAGTTCTTCACTTTCTGCCATAAAAGTGGTATCATCTGTATATCTGAGGTTATTGATATTTCTCCTGGCAATCTTGATTCCAGCTTGTGCTTCATCCAGCCCAGCATTTCTCATGATGTACTCTGCATATAAGTTAAATAAGCAGGGTACAATATACATCCTTGACATACTCCTTTCCTGATTTGGAACCAGTCTGTTGTTCTATATCCAGTTCTAACTGTTGCTTCTTGACTTGCATACAGATTTCTCAGGAGGCAAGTCTGGTGGCCTGGAATTCCCATCTCTTTAAGAATTTTTACACTTTGTTGTGATCCACACAGTCAAAGGCTTTGGCATAATCAGTAAAACAGGATGTTTTTCTGGAATTCTATTGCTTTTTCGATGATCCAGCAGATGTTGGCAATTTGATCTCTGGTTCCTCTGCCTTTTCTAAATCCAGCTTGACTGTCTGGAAGTTCACGGTTTACGTACTGTTGAAGCCTGGCTTGGAGGATTTTGAGCATTACTTTGCTAGTGTATGAGATGAATTTAATCTGAAAGAAAATAGCTGAATCACTTTGCTGTACACCTGAAACTAACACAAAATTATAAATCAACTGTGTTTCAATTAAAATAAAAAAGATATGACAACCAAATGCATATGTTATCCTTGACTGGATTCTAGATTGAGAGAACATTCTGAGGACAGTTGGACAATAGGGGAAATTTGAATATGGACTAGATATCAGTTGACATTAAGGAACTGTTAATTTTCTTAGATGTGTATTTGGATTATTCCATTTAAAATTGAAAATCACTCCCTCTTTTATTTTCCCTGTTTTTTTTTTTTTTTGCCCTGCTCTACTTATTCTTTTTTTAGCAGGGTTGTTCACTTACTAATTTTCTATATCACTTACCATTGTTTTATATTTAATGTTTATTTTCTGTGTCCCTCACAAGGCTGAGACTAGTCTGAGGCAAAGGAGTCAGTTGTCTTTGGTGCAAAACTTAAAGAGACACTCAAAAAATTAAGTAGCTTAAATAAATTAAAGATTTATAAAATGAAAAATTAATGGAAAAACCAGTGATGAACAAGATATCAACATTTTAAATAGAAACAGGATCCAATAATGCTCTGCCTAGCTATTTTGGAGCCAGAAGCAAAAGGGAAAATAAATATCCCTCTGTATATCTTTTAATGTATTTTTACATTATGTATTTATTTATTGTAGAATAGTTATTTTTATTTTCACTTATTTTTTAAAGTTTTTATCATAGTTGATTTACAGTATAGTATAAGTTTAAGATGGGCTTCCCAGGTGGCTCTGTGTTAAAAGAATCTGCCTGCCAGTGCAGGAGATGCAGGCTTGATCCTTGGGTCAGGAAGAACCCCTGGAGTAGGAAATGGCAAACCACTCCAGAATTCTTGCCTGGAAAATTTTGTGGACAGAGAAACCTGACAGGCTACACAGTCCACAGGGTCCCAAGAGTGGACACTAATGAGCAACTGAGCACTCCATAGGTAAGTTTTAGATATGAAAGTGAAAGTCACTCAGCTGTGTCCAACTCTTTTCAACCCCATGTACTATACAGTCCATGGAATTCTCCAGGCCAGAATACTGAAATTGTTAGCTGTTCCTTTCTCCAGGGTATCTTCTGAACCCTGGGATGGAACCTCGATCTCCCTCACTACAGGCAGATTCTTCACCCTCTGAGTCCATCAGGGAAGTCATAGCACAGCAATTCATTTATACATGTGTGTATATATATATATATTCAGATTCTTTACCCTTATAAGTTATAACATAATATTAAGTATGGTTTCCTTTGCTATTTAATGTATTTTTAAATAGTTAATAGTTTTAATGAGAATATTATTGATGAGTTTACTTCTATTAAAATCAGGAAAGTAAAATTACAATAAAGTTGTTTTGATATGAATAGAATGTTTAACCTTAAAGTGATGTCCTGACTTTTAATACAGGCTTGCAAAATTTTCAATATTTTTTCAAATATGCTGTTCTGGAAAAAGTTAACCATTAAGAAATGTATAGCCTGTATATAGCAGTTCACATTTTTTTTTCTACTCAGGCTCTAATAGTACCACTCTATCTTTAAATTTATGATATTTTGTTCATCATGAATTTTTTGCATTGAATAGATCTTTACATATTATATACCTTGATGATTGAGGCTTTGGTGCCACTTTAAATTTTGTACCTGAGGTGAGTGCTTCACTTGTCTCACCCTTCTTGTCTTGATACCTCATTAGAATATCAGCTGCATGCAGGCATGGATCTTTGTTTTACTCACTACATACTCATAGTGCCTAGACAGTGCTTCCACATAGTAGGCAAGTTTGTTGAGTGAATGAATAAATTCAAATTCTCCATAAATTAATTTACTTAACAAAATGTTTCAAAGGCCAGGAAATGTTTTATTATTATAATTACTTTTTGTTTCTATTGCCTCTTCATTCAATTATGGAATGAAAGTCTACAAACACTTTGAATTATAATTCATCAATTGTTATAAAAATATTGAAGTAATTACTTGGTTTATGAAAATGGAGTAAAATGTTTAGTTCAAGAAATATTTTTGTTCTATAAAATATTGATATATTAATATAAATGATAAGGCCATATTTACTTCACATTTCTGTAAGTTTTATAAATATTTATTAGTATAGCTTTAATATTTAGTATTATAGTATTAGTAAATAGTATATATAGCTTTTAGCTGTTCAGTTCAGTTCAGTTGCTCAGTCATGTCCGACTCTGTGACCCCATGAACCACAGCACACCAGGCCTCCCTGTCCATCACCAACTCCCGGAGTCCACCCAAACCCATGTTCATTGAGTCAGTGATGCCATCCAACCATCTCATCCTCTGTTGTCCCCTTCTCCTCCTGCCCTCAGACTTTCCCAGCATCAGGGTCTTTCCAGTGAGTCAGCTCTTCGTATCAAGTGGCCAAAGTATTGGAGTTTCAGCTTCAACATCAGTCCTTCAAATGAACACCCAGGACTGATCTCTTCCAGGATGAACTTGTTGGATCTCCTTGCAGTCCAAGGGACTCTCAAGAGTCTTATCCAACACCAAAGTTCAAAAGCATCAATTCTTTGGTGCTCAGCCTTTTTCACTGTCCAATTTTCACATCCATACATGACTAATGGAAAAACCATAGCCTTGACTAGACGAATCTTTGTTGGCAAAGTAATGTCTCTGCTTTTCAATATGCTATCCAGGTTGGCCATAACTTTCCTTCCAAGGAGTAGGTGTCTTTTGATTTCATGCCTGCAAAGATGGTGATCTGCAGTGATTTTGGAGCCCAGAAAAATAAAGTCAGCCACTGTTTCCACTGGTTCCCCATCTATTTCCCATGAAGTGATGGGACTGGATGCCATAATCGTTGTTTTCTGAATGTTGAGGTTTACGTCAACTTTTTCACTCTCTTTCACTTTCATCAAGAGGCTCTTTAGTTCTTCTTCACTTTCTGCCATAAGGGTGGTGTCATCTGCATGTCTGAGGTTATTGATATTTCTCCTGGCAATCCTGATTCCAGCTTGTGCTTCTTGCAGCCCAGCATTTCTCATGATATACTCTGCATACAAGTTAAATAAGTAGGATGACAATATACAGCCTTGACATACTCCTTTTCCCATTTTGAACCAGTGTGTTGTTCCATGTCCAGTTCTCACTGTTGCTTCCTGACCTGCATACAGATTTTTCAAGATGCAGATCATGTGGTCTGGTATTCCCATCTCTTTCAGAATTTTCCACAGTTTATTGTGATCCACACAGTCAAAGGCTTTGGTATAGTCAATAGCAGAAATAGATGTTTTTCTGGAACTCTCTTGCTTTTTTGATGATCCAGTGAGTATTGGCAATTTGATCTCTGGTTTCTCTGCCTTTTCTAAAACCAGCTTGAACATCTGGAAGTTTATGGTTCATGTATTACGGAAGCCTGGCCTGGAGAATTTTGAGCATTACTTTGCTAGCGTGTGAGATGACTGCAATTGTGAGGTAGTTTGAGCATTCTTTGGCATTGCCTTTCTTTTGGATTGGAATGAAAACTGATCTTTTCCAGTCCTGTGGCCACTGCCAAGTTTTCCACATTTGCTGGCATATTGACTGCAGCACTTTCACAGCATCATCTTTTAGGATTTGAAATAGCTCAGCTGGAATTTCATCACCTCCACTAGCTTTGTTCATAGTGACACTTCCTAAGGCCCACTTGATTTCACATTCCAGGATGTCTGGCTCTAGGTGAATGATCACACCATCATGATTATCTGGGTCATGAAGATCTTTTTGTACAGTTCTTTTGTGTATTCTTGCCCACTCATCTTAAAATCTCTGCTTCTGTTAGGTCCGTACCATTTCTGTCCTTTATTGAGCCCATCTTTGCATGAAATGTTCCCTTGGTATCTCTAATTTTCTTGAAGAAATCTCTAGTCTTTCCCATTCTATTGTTTTCCTCTATTTCTTTACACTGAGGAAGGCTTTCTTATCTCTCCCTGCTATTCGTTGGAACTCTGCATTCAAATGGCTATATCTTTCCTTTTCTCCTTTGCTTTTTGCTTCCCTTCTTTTCACAGTTATTTGTAAGGCCTCCTCAGACAGCCATTTTGGTTTTTGTGCATTTCTTCTTCTTGGGGATGGTCTTGATTCCTGTCTCTTGTACAATGTCACGAACTTTCGTCCATAGTTCATCAGGCACTCTGTCTATCAGATCTAGACCCTTAAATCTATTTCTCGCTTCAGCTGTATAGTCATAAGGGATTTGATTTACATCATACCTGAATGGGCTAGGATGGTATAGCCAGAGAGTAACCTTTTACATGCCCTGATATTCAAAATACAGCATATATGAAACTTCACTATTCAATCTATGCAGATGTCTTAAACTGTTAGTTAATATTCTGACATCAAAATATACAGATAATATGCTTGGTCTATAAAAACAACTTGAGCAAGTTACTCATTCAAGAGCCATTTTCATTTCCTATAAGAATGACTAATATTAGTATGAGGCCATATTCAAATTTAAAAAACATTTTTTTCAGATATTATACTGTAGTGTATAATCATTTAAATTCTTTGACTTTTAATATGGATGAATAGCAAACTTTCCCTGAAGTAAAAGTCTTTATTTGCTATACCTGTTTTGTAGGAATCTAAATATTCTTCTCAGTGGATGAATTATAATTGAGGTCATAAAACATTAATAGAAAAGATGATAGTACATATAAGCACAGACAACATATAAACACAGACAATCTAAGCTTATAGACCTGCCCTATATGGAAACAACAATTCCTTTTCCATCACTGGTCAGGAATAGGTTCTTCCTCAAATTCTGGTAAACAAAAATATTCCGCAAGCCCCTGTATTCACACTTCAGCAGGTTAGAACTAGCAATCATCACAGCTGTGTTAGGGAGACAATATAAATAGATAGATAGATAGATGTGTGTGTGTGTGTGTGTGTGTGTGTGTGTAAAGAATAAGGATTCCACAAAGTCACACAAATTAAACTGTGTGGGTAGAGGTCAGGGAAAGGGGCATTGATTAGTAATAGAAAATTTGATCTTGGCAATCAGTGTCCTCACTGCAAGCCACAAATATTTTGTGTGTCATATATGTTAAGGAAATCTAGCACCACATCTAGGACATTGTTTCCAAGGGAAAATGTTCTCCAGTGCCAAGTAACCAACTTAACATATTTCAGGCTCTTTGTTTTGTTTTTTTGTATGTATTTGTTCAGAAGGATACATATATAACTTGTTTATTTCAACAATGTTTATTAAACTCAAATTCTAGAGGGCATTAATTAATTTTTCTCACTTAAAAATTATTTTAACTGACTTTATTCTCAATTTATTCAGTTGGTGGAACTTCATGTTTTTTATGTCCCTGAAGGATCATGGAGTTATAAGTTAAATACCATTTCAATAGAAGTTGTTAACAAATTCATTTCAGCTGGATTTATAAGGCAAGTATTTTGTAGTCACATTACAGTGTGTCTGAAAAAGCTATCTTTTTTTCTGCAGAGAAAAATGCTTTTGTGGAAATTCAAAAATTGTAAGTGAAAAATATATTGTTCCTGTGATGGATCCAATTCCTGCCTTAATGAATACTATCAATAAACAGTACTATGTAACTGTTAAAAAGTGCCATAGGAACAGATATCACTTAGCCATAGCACTGCCACATAGAAAATAGAGTATAACTAACCTGTGTAGTAACCAGGCTATACACAAAGAGAGTTAAGACGGTATTTACCTGAAATTAGAAACCTACTGAAGAGCTGTGAATAGTGGTTACACCAGTATGTCTACAATGACTTTTTCACTGAGCTATTTAACAATAGAAACACAATCTATATATGCATATAACATATATATGGGCTTCCCAGGTGGGCTAGTGGTAAAGAACCCACCTGCCAGTGTAGGAGATGTAAGGCATGCAGATTTGATTCCTCGGTCGTGAAGATGCCCTGGAGGAGGGCAGGGCAACCCACTCCAGTATTCATGCCTGGAGAATCGCATGGACAGAGGAGCCTGATGGGCTGTTGTCCACTGGGATGTAAAGAGTTGGATACGACTAAGCGACTGAGCACACACACAACATATATATTTTTTCACATTCACAGAAATACACATGATACTATATGTTCTAACTGCCTGTTGTTATTTCTCTTGAGGACACCTCAGTCTTCCTAATCTTCCCTATCATTTTTTTCAAGCACACGAACTTCCTTTCTGTTCTGGAACACATTAGACATAGTTCTACCTCAGAACTTGTACTTGCTGTTTCTATTGTCTAAAATGCTCTTTGTGCCTTTACATATGCTATCTCATCTCCTTCATGTCTTTTCTCCAATATTACTTTATTGTTTATATTTTCTCTCATCAGAATACTCATCCTTGCTTGCTTTATGTTTCTCTGTAGTACTGGGCTTCCCTGGTAGCTCAGCGATAAAGAATCTGCCTGCTGATTCAGGAGACGTGGGTTCAATCCCTTTGTTGGAAAGATTCCCTGGAGAAATAAATGCAACCCACTTTAGTGTTCCTGCCTGGAGAATCCCATGGACAGAGGAGCCTGGCAGACTACAGTCCATGCTGTCACAAAGAATCAGATAGGACTGAGTAACTAAACAACAACAACAACAAATAGTACTTTGCAGTGTCTTATGAATTAAACTTTTTCTTACTTGTTAATTTTTCACTTCGACCATTACATTGTCAGGTCTATAAGGGCAAAAATATTTGTTTTGTTGATTGCCTTATTTTCAACCCTATAACAATGTCTGACACAAAGAGGAGCTCAATATATATTTGTTAAGTGAATGAGTTAATTATATAATATTCCCCTAAAAGTCTAGAAAACTAAGAACTCAGAACAAGAGATTTAAATTTTAGATGTTGAGGAATGAAGTGTTCCCAATAAGCAAAGAAGTATAGTCTGATGACATTCCGTCATCAAAGTTTTAAGCACTAGCCAACACTGTCAAACTTCCAAACTAAATATCTGTGGCTAAATCCTTTAAGATACATATAACATTATATAAATATCATTGCAAGGTTTTATTTTAATAAAAAAACTGAAGGTAGATGAGAAAAGTGAAACTGAAGGTAGATGAGAAAAGAAAACAAGTCCTTTTTAGTACAGAAAGGACTTTTATAAACTGTATATTTGCATAATTTAAATTTTTAATGATTTTATTAAGTGACTTTTAACCACTTTGTAAAAAATATTTACAGCCTTCAAGTCTACAAAGTTCTAAGCAATGTATAAACAATATATTAAGTTATGTGTGATAAATGACTAAAGCTATTGACTCTTTATTATAGCTGAAACCTATTTCATTTTACATTATAAGGCAATGTCATGATATTTCAGAGTATCTCCTCACCTAACTTTACAAGACCTGAGGGAGCGTCTTGGTGAGTTCCTTGGTGAAGAAGCTGTTGCAGAAAAATTTTTATTTCTCAAATGCATTGGAAATAATCTAGCTGTAGTAAGTTTTCTTAATTTTTCATTTTGATTAAAGAAAAGCATACCTTAACAAATTTTCTTTCTTAAATGCTTATCAATTCAACTCCTTAATATACTATGCAATCTGTAATCTCAATCATAACAGAATGAAAATATCATTTAGCACACAGGTCATCAAGAAAAGATGGGCCTTTCTGGTATGTTATTGTGCACTAAAATATGGGGAGTTTTGGTGTGTAAATTTCATTGGGGAGAAAAAGACAAATTTTAAATAAGATCATATACTTTTAAATTTAATAGCATTTAAAAGCTTTTAAAATAAGCATTTTTGGGGAAAATGGATTCTCATTTTTCAGGCCACAGCTAGCCTTGTTTGACGTGGAATGACTCCAATAAACTGTATTTGATGGGGCAGGAATCAGCTATTCTCAACTGAACACTCCTATTTGTAGCTTCAGTGGCAAGATTTTCTAAATAGAGAGTTTTCCTAGCTGAAATCTCAATCCAGCTTACCAATGGATCTCAAAGTTTCTAGTTTCTCATATTTATATAAGGTTTATTTCTCTAATCAAGATTTTCCCTATTTAAACACTAAGTGGGCAAGAACCCCATAGAAGAAGTGGAGTAGGCCTCACATTCAACAGAAGAGTCAGAAATGCAGTACTTGTGTGCAATCTCAAAAAAAAAAAGAATGAGCTCTTTTCATTTTCAAGGAAAACCATTCAGTATCACAGCAATCCCAAGTCTATGCCCCAAACACTAATGCTGAAGGAGCTGAAGTTGGATGATGACCTATAAGACCATATTGAACTAACACCAAAAAAAAACATGTTTTTTTCATCATAGGCAACTGGAGTGAAAAAGTAGGAAGTCAAGAGGTACATGGAATAACAGGCAAGTTTGGCTTTGGAGTACAAAATGAAGCAGGGCACAGGCTGACAGAATCTTGCCAAGAGAATGCACTGGTCATAGCAAACACCTTCTTCCAACAACACAAGAGA
The DNA here is from genome assembly GCA_007570785.1 of Antilocapra americana. Lineage (NCBI taxonomy): Eukaryota > Metazoa > Chordata > Mammalia > Artiodactyla > Antilocapridae > Antilocapra > Antilocapra americana. Next base: position 22,348,843 of record ML661344.1, read on the forward strand.
CGATACTACACATGGACATCCCTAGACAGTCAACCAAAATCAGATTGATTATATTCTTTGCAGCCAAAGATTAAGAAGCTTTATACAGTCAGCAAAAACAAGACTGGGAGCTGACTATGGCTCAGATCATGAACTCCTTAATACCAAATTCAGACTAAAATTGAAGAAAGTAGGGAAAACCACTAGACCATTCAGCTATGACCTAAATCAAATCCCTTGCGATCATACAGTGGAAGTGACAAATGATTTAAAGGAATGAGATCTGATAGACAGAGTGCCTGAAGAACTATGGATAGAGGTTCATAACACTGTAAGAAGGTGGTGATCAAAACGATCCCCAAGAAAAAGAAATACAAAAAGTTAAGGGTTGTCTGAGGAGGCCTTAAAAATAGCTGAGAAAAGAAGGGAAAGCAAAGGATAAAAGGAAAGATATACCCATCTTAATTGAGAGTTCCAAAGAATAGCAAGGAGAGGTAAGGAAGCCCTCCTAAATGATCACTGCAAAAAAAATAGAGGAAAACAATAGGATGGGAAAGACTACAGATCTCTTCAAGAAAATTAAAGATACAAAGGGAATATTTTATGCAAAGATGGGCACAATAAAGGACAGAATGGTATGGACCTAACAGAAGCAGAAGATACTAAGAAGAGGTGGCAATAATACACAAAATAACTTTACAAAAAAAGATCTTAATGACCCAGATAACCATGATAGTGTGATCACTCACCCAGCACCAGACATCCTGGAGTATGAAGTCAAGTGGGCCTTAAGAAGCATTACTAGGAACAAAGTTAATGCAGGTGATGGAATTTCAGCTGAGTTATTTCAAATCCTAAAAGATGATGCTGTGAAAGTGCTACACAATGTACCAGCAAATTTGGAAAATTCAGCACTGGCCACATGACTGGAAAAGTCAGTTTTCATTCCAATCCCAAAGAAAAGCGATGCCAAAGAATGTTCAAACTACCACACAGTTGCACTCATCTCACATACTAGCAAACTAATGCTCAAAATTCTCCAAGCTAGGCTTCAACAGTACCTGAACCAAGAACTTTCAGATGTTCAAGCTGGATTTAGAAAAGGCAGAGGAGCCCGAGATCAAATTGCCAACATACACTGGATAATAGAAAAAGCAACAGAATTCCAGAAAAACATCTACTTCTCTTTCATTGAATATGCTAAAGCCTTTGACTGTGTGGATCACAACAAACTGTGGAAAATTCTTAAAGAGATGGGAATACCAGACCACCTTACCTGCCTCCTGAGAAATCTGTGTGCAGGTCAAGAAGCAACAGTTAGAACCGGACATGGAACAGCAAACCAGTTCCAAATTGGGAAAGGAGTACTCAAGGCTGTATATTATCACCCTGCTTATTTAACTTATATGCTAAGTACTTCATGTGAAACGCAGGTCTGGATGAAGCACAAGTGAGAATAAAGATTGCCTGGAGAAATAGCAATAATCTCATATATGCATATAACACCACCCTTATGGCAGAAAGCAAAGAGGAATTAAAGAGCCTCTTGAAGAAGGTGAAAGAGGAGAGTGAAAAAGCTGGCTTAAAACTCAACGTTCAAAAAATGAAGATCATGGCATCCAGTCCGTCACTTCATGTCAAGTAGATGAGGGAACAACAGAAACAGTGACAGACTTTATTTTCTTGGGCTCCAAAATTACTGGAGATGGTGACTGCAGCCTTGAAATTAAAAGACACTTGCTCCTTGGAAGAAAAGTTATGACCAATCTAGAGAGCATATTAAAAAGCAGAGACATTACTTTGCCAACAAAGGTCCATCTAGTCAAAGCTATGGTTTCTCCAGTAGTCATATATGGATGTGAGAATTGGACCATAAAGAAAGCTGAGTGCCAAAGAATTGATGCTTTTGAACTGTGGTGTTGAAGAAGACTCTTGAGAGTCCCTTAGACTGCAAGGAGATCAAACCAGTCAATCCTCAAGGAAATCAGTCCTGAATATTCATTGGAAGGACTAATGTTGAAGCTAAAGCTCCAATACTTTGGCCACCTGATGTGAAGAACTGACTCTTTAGAAAAGACTTTAATGCTGGGAAAGATGGAAGGCAGTAGGAAAAGGGGGTTACAGAGGATGAGATAGTTGGATGGCATCACCAACATGATGGACATGAGTTTGAACAAGCTCTGGGAGTTGGTGATAGACATAGAAGCCTGGTGTGCTGCATTCCATGGGGTCATAAAGAGTTGGACACCACTGAATGATTTACCTGAACTGAAACTCTAAAATGCAGTTTATTCCTATTCTACTCTAGTTTAAACATATCATTATTATGTATTTGCTTATATGGTTATTTGTTTAACATCTAACTCTGCCTAGACTGTAGCTCCCTGTGAGCAAAGACCTTATTTTATTCAATATTTTATTTACAATGAGTGCCTAACAAGGTTTTTAGCACTTAGAGGCATTTAAATGTTTATTGAAAAAATTGAATAATAATAATAATGGAAAAAAATAAACATCCCCCCAAAGTAGTACTGTAGAGAAATTTGCTATTAGAATTCTTGGGCTTATCTACTAGATTTGAACATTTTGTCACAGAGTTCTGTTCCATACACAGAATATTAATTTACTGGTCATTAAGTTAGTTTCCCTTAATCTTGGAAGAAAAAGAGTTACTCCCATAAATTTTTGTTCTTTTTCATGATATGTAAAATTACTAAATATCAGCCACAGAATTCTAAATTGGAAGTGATCTGACAGTAATTAAAATCAAGTTCCAAAATGTTTCAAATGATTTATTGTTTTCAACAAATAGTTATTGATGTTTTTCTGTATACAAAATGAGAGTCAAAAAGAATTGGACATGGATTTTTCCCTTAAAGAATATTCAGTGTAGAGGTGAGGATAAAATACACAAATAATTAAAACAGCATATTCTGTATATTTTGATGATCCAACAGATGTTGACAATTTGCTCTCTGATTCCTCTGCCTTTTCTAAATCTGGCTTGAACATCTTACAGTTCATGTACTATTGAGGCCTGGCTTGGAGAATTTTGAGCATTACTTTGCTAGTGTCTGAGATTAGTGCAATTGTGAGGTAGTTTGAGCATTCTTTGGCATTGCCTTTCTTTGGGATTGGAATGAAATTGAGCTTTCCCAGTCCTGTGGCCACTGCTGAGTTTTCCAGATTTGCTGGCATATTGAGTGCAGCACTTTCACAGCATCATCTTTTAGGATTTGAAATAGCTCAACTGGAATTCCATCACCTCCATTAGCTTTGTTCATAGTGATGCTTCCTATGGCCCACTTGACTTTGCATTCCAGGATGTCTGGCTCGAAGTGAGTGATCACACCATCGTGATTATCTGGGTCGTGAAGATCTTTTTTGTATAGTTCTGTGTATTCTTGCCACCTCTTCTTAATATCTTCTGCCTCTGTTAGTTTCATACCATTTCTGTCCTATATGTCCCATCTTTGCATAAAATGTTCCCTTGGTATCTCTAATTTTCTTGAAGAAAGCTCTAGTCTTTCCCATTCTTTTGTTTTCCTCTATTTGCATTGATCACTGAGGAAGGCTTTATCTCCCCTTGCTCTTCTTTGAAACTCTGCATTCAGATGTGTATATCTTTTCTTTTCTCCTTTGCCTTAACCTCTCTTCTTTTCTCAGCTATTTGTAAGGCCTACTCAGACAACCATTTTGCCTTTTTGCATTTTTTTTCTTGGGGATGGTCTTGATCGCTGCCTCCTGTATAATGTCATGAACCTCTGTCCATAGTTCTTCAGGCTCTCTGTCTATCAGATCTAATCCTTTGAATCTATTTCTCACTTCCAGTGTATAATCGTAAGGGATTTGATTTAGATCATACCTGAAAGGTTTAGTGGTTTTCCCTACTTTCTTCAATTTCAGTCTGAATGTGGCAATGAGAAGTTCATGGTCTGTGCCACAGTCAGCTCCCGGTCTTGTTTTTGCTGACTGTATAGAGCTTCTCCATCTTTGGCTGCAAAGAATATAATCAATATAATTTTGGTGTTGACCATCTGGTGATGTCCATGTGTAGAGTATTCTCTTGTGTTGTTGGAACAGTTTGTTATGACCAGTGTGTTCTCTTGACAAAACTCTAGAAGCAAGAGAGTTCCAGAAAAACATCTACTTCTGCTTTATTGACTATGCCAAAACTTTTGACTGTATAGATCACAACAAACTGTGGAAAATTCTTAAAGAGATGGGAATACCAGACCCCTGACTTGCCCCTTGAGAAATCCGTATGCAGGTGGAAGCAACAGTTACAACTGAACTTGGAACAACAGACTGGTTCCAAATCGGGAAAGGAGTACTTCAAGGCTGTGTATTGTCACCCTGCTTATTTAACTTATATGCAGAGTACATCATGAGAAATGCTGGGCTGGAGGAAGCACAAGCTGGAATCAAGATTGCTGGGAGAAATATTAATAACCTCAGATACACAGACGACACCACCCTTATGGCTGAAAAAAAGAGAGAAAGTAAAGAGCCTCTTGATGAAAGTGAAAGAAGAGAGTGACAAAGTTGGCTTAAAACTCAATATTCAGAAAACTAAGATCATGGCATCTGGTCCCATCACTTCATGGCAAATAGATGGGGAAACAGTGGAAACAGTGACAGACTTTATTTTGGGGGGCTCCAAAATCACTGCAGATGGTCACTGCAGCCATGAAATTAAAAGACACTTGCTCCTTTCTAGGAAAGTTATGACCTACCTAGACAGCATATTAAAAAGCAAAGACATTACTTTGCCACCAAAGGTCCATCTAGTCAAAGCTATGGTTTTTCCAGTAGTTATGTATGGATGTGAGAGTTGGACCATAAAGAAAGCTGAGTGCTGAAGAATCAATGCCTTCAGACTGTGGTGCTGGAGAAGACTCTTGAGAGTCCCTTGGACTGCAAGGAGATCTAACCTTCCTAAAGGAAAAAAGAAAGAAAGAAAAAGAAAGTGAAGTCACTCAGTCATGTCTGACTCTTTGCGACCCTATGGACTGTAGCCCACCAGTATCCTCTGTCCATGGAATTCTGCAGTCAAGAGTACTTTAGTGGGTTACCATTTCCTTCTCCAAGGGATCTTCCTAACCCAGGGATTGAACCTGGGTCTCTCCCGCATTGCAGGCAGACACTTTAACATCTAGGCCTCCATGGAAGCCCCAAATCAGTCCTGAATATTCATTGGAAGGACTGATGCTGAAGCTGACACCCCATTACTTTGATCACCTGATGCGACGTGACTCATCTGAAAAGACCCTGATGCTGGTAAAGAGTGAAGGCAGGAGTAGAAGGCAACAACAGAGGATGAGATGGTTGGATGGCATCACCAACTCAATGGATATGAGTTTGAGTAAACTCTGGCAGTTGGTGATGGACAGGGAGGTCTGGCGTGCTGCAGTCCATGGGGTCACAAAGGCCTGAACTGAACTGAACTGATTCTCTATATTTAGAAGAAAAAGAGACTCCTTCCAGAAATAGAAGAGGTGAAACGGAGAACTTTAGGAAAGAAGTGATCATCAGTTTGGATTTTGACAGATAAATATTTGATCTTGCAAAAATGTTGGGTGGGAGAAGCTTTCTGAGTAGAGAAAGCAGAATGAGCAGAGAAGTGGCAAAGCAGTCAACTACAGAAAAGTGAGTGGTTCAGTTTTTACTGGAGCATTGACTGTGTGAAAGGGAATAGTAGACGAGTTATAAACATAGTTTGTTGAAGGTCTTGAATGCCAGATTAATGAATTTAGATTTTTTTTTCTGAAACTTTGGAGTTTTTGAGCAGAAGATAAAATGATGCGAGCCTTAAGAATCCAGAGACAGGAATTGTAACCAGGAGTCTTACAGTGGCTAGGCAAGAGATAAGAAGAGTCTCAGGAACAGGCTGGCTCTCAGATTTCATCTACTACTATTTTCTTCTTGGTTCTACATTTTAGCCACAAAAATCGTCCTTTAGTCATCATATGAAGCCAAACTCACATCTATTTCATCATATTTGTACCTGCCTGGAAATCACTTCCCCCAATTTTTAAATAGATTGCTTCTTTTTTTCATAATTCAGTTCTCAGATCAATTATTGTCTTTTTTTTTTAAAGGCCTTCCCTGACCACCTAATTTTCAGATACTCTTTCTCTGAATTACTCTCTATTACATCACTGCATTTTATTTTCATAAATCACACCTCACTACCTTAAATCATGTTTATTTTAACATCTGCTCTCCAAATAGAATATAAGCTACATGAGAGCAGGGACTTCACATAGTTTACCATTGTATCCCCACCCTATAAAACACTATCTGGCACATAGTATGCCCTCCATAATTGTTGAATGAATAAGCAAGTAACAAATTAACTCTGTGGGTCTAACTTTCAGGAAGTAAAGTTTATGAAGTTGGATTCTGGAACTAAATTACCTGGTTTTGCATCCCAACTTGGAAACTTCCTATTTCTAAAATCTTAGGTCAGATACTTAATCTCTCTTTGCCATATTCCTCTCACATGGAACTGTGAGGATTAACTGAGCTTTATATATAAGTGTAAAGCATTTAGAATAGGGCCTGGCACGTAGTAAGTCCATGCAAGTGAGAGCCATAATTACTTTTGTTAAATAACATAGAGTTTCTGTTATGTTTAGTACACTGAATAGAAATAGGATATATTCTACCTTTTCTAGAATCTAGCTTAGTTACCAGCTTTAGTACCAACTGTTTGATGTGATTTTTATATCACAGATTATATGCCTTCTACAAAAAAGTGAGGTTAAAAGTAATTGGAAAATGCTACAAAAGCTTTAATTATTTTTTCATTTGTTTGTAGGTGAAGACAAAGCAAGAATCAGAACTGAAACTCAAATCCTTTGTTCCTCCATATGTGTGTAAACTGACATTTTAAACTTATGCTAATTTTTGCTAACTTAGTGCTTTTAAGTATAAACTAACTTTTAAATTTCCTATATGTTTTAGGCTCTTCAACCAGAATTATATTTGCTTCCTATAATGGATCACTTAGGAAATATTTACTCAGCATCAGCAGCAGCTTCTTTAGATAAACAGCAAACTAATAATGGTGTTGCTGAGCCTAACAGAATAATACACAGACCACTTAGTGTAACTAAATCAAAGGAAGAACCTGGAACAAATCCCAGTTTTTTAGAAAATGCTTTGAAAGAACTTCTTGACAAGAATCAGGAAGAAGGTGATTTCAACTGGAATGAAGTTGTTATTGTACATTTTAATACTCAAGTCTGGGCAAACTCTGGGCAAATCCAGCCTTACAAATACAAGCAATATAAAAGGAAAGCTCCAATTCAATTTGGGGATTTTTTAGAATAGTTTTATGAGTTGGGAGGGGAAAAAAAGACTAAATACTATGCTAAAAAATAAAATCAAAATACAACACAAAGTCTACCACCTTTTATAATAGTTTCAGATAAAGTTAAGGCTAAAGGAGAAGACAAGAGAAGTGATTGTTACATAAAACTTTATTGTTATAAGTTCAGAAGTATCTTATCCAGCCAAACAGTATCAGGCCAAAGCAAAATAACTTTAATATTGGGAGACATTTGTATTTCAAAGACTAAAAATTTTTGTATGATTACACATACCAATTTACTGGTAATTTAGTTCTCAAAGAGTGGTAGGTTTTTAAAAATCAAAATTAAACTTATAAACATATAAATTAAGCTGATACTACACTCTAAGAATCTATTGAAATAAGTCAGTTGGATTTTTTTTTAACCTGGCTGCATACAACAAATAAATTGTGATGAAAAACCAAATATACTAAAAATGTATGAATTAAATGAATTCCCCCCTCAATCAATGACAACACTCTTTATAGCTGCAAAATACACTTAATTAGTTGCATTTTTCTTCATCTTCAATTCTAACAATTATTGCATTCTACATTCTAAGTTTATACTATGCCTAGTGATATTCCAAACTTAGCTCCTTCTTGTGTGCGTGTGTGTTTGTGTGTGTGTGTTTGTGTGTGTGTGTGCTAATAACCTTAGGTACATTTAATATGGGCTTCCCAAGTGGCACAGAGATAAAGAATCACCTGCCAATTCAGAAGACGCAAGCGACATGTGTTCTATCCCTGGATTGGGAAGGCCCCTGGAGGAGGAAATGGCAACCCGCTCTAGTATTCTTGCCTAGAAAATCCCATGGACAGAGGAGCCTAAGGCCGCAGTCCATGGGGTCTCAAAAGAATAGAAAATGATTGAGTATACACACATTTAACGTGATCAGTGAGAGCCTTTACCTTATTTTATCTAGGTATATCCCTGCCATTTTATATATGGCTTTCCAGTCATGGTATCAATTAGAGGTTAAATGAAAAAACACCTGGGAAAAAAGTTAATTGTGGAATTCCAGTAGTCCTGAAAAGTACAAGATCAAGTAACTAATGAAGTAGGCAATTACCCTACATAAAGTTATGAGTAGTATCATATTTTATACCTTAGGCTACTGGCCAAGTCCCTGAACTATGCTACATGCACAAAACCCCCCAAAAAAGTATTTGATTGAGAATATTTAATCTTATGAATTTTGTGTAATTGTAATTTTTAAATAATATTAATTTCTTGGTGCTTCACATGAAAAATATTATAATTTAACTGAGAGCCTAGTATATGCTCATTTTAAAAAATTCTAGAAACATCAATAACTACTAAGAAGAAAACAAGGGTTAACAATAATTTCACCATCCAGAGATAGCTGTTGTAAAGTGAAAGTGAAAATTGCTCAGTCGTGTCTGACTCTTTGCAACCCCATGGACTATATAGTCCATGGAATTCTTCAAGCCAGAATACTGGAGTGGGTAGCCTTTCCCTTCTCCAGGGGATCTTCCCACTCAGGGATCGAACCCAGGTCTCCCATACTGCAGGTAGATTCTTTACCAGCTGAACCACAAGGGAAGCCCATAGCTATTAGTATCTGTTAGTATTTTGGTGTATATTCTTCCAATTTTTTTCTTATTCATATAAATATTTTTTAACTTTTGAAAAATGAGGACACATACGAACTCTTTTAAGACATTTCATGCCAATAAATATATATTTACATCATTATAGAATTCTCTTGTGGTGTATTTGTTTATATAACCTTGATTTAATATTCTTGCTATTATGAATGGTGCTATAAGCAACACTTTTCTAAATACAATAGCATGCATCTATTCTGTTAACTTCTTAGAAGTTTAATGGCTGTTTCTCAGGGAATGTGTTTTGTTTGTTATTCTTATATTCATCTGTTTTATTTTTTAGATTCTATATATAAATGACAACATAATTTGTCTTTCTCTGACTGGCATATTTCACTATGCTTGTTAAAAGAGCTTTCCAACCTTGTGTGCCTATTTCTGGTCACATCTTCCTCCTTCCCCAATAAAAAGAGTACTCTGATTTTTTTTTCAATTATGTATTTTTTGCAGTGCTGAGTCTTTGTTGCTGTGTGCAGGCTTTCTCTAGCTGCAGTTAGCAGGGGTTACCCTCTAATCATGGTACACGGTCTTCTGACTGTGGTGTCTTCTCTTGTTGCAGAGCACTGGCTCTAGGGTGTGTGGGCTTCAGTAGTTGTGGTGCACAGGCTTAGATGTCTCATGGAATGTGAATCTTCCCAGATCACGGATCAAGCCCATGTCCCCTGCATTGGTTGGTGGATCCCAAACCAGTGACCACCAGGGAAGTCCTACTTGATTTTTTGAGATAATTATTTTCTTACTTTTTTGTATAGTTTTATTACAACCTGAGTGTGTATTCTTTAATAATAATTTAGTTTTATCTTTTTTGAATTTTATTTAGACAGAATCATATTGAAAGCATTTTATTTGGAACTTTTTTCTTTAACTTGACATTATAACTGAAAGATTCAACAAATGTCATGTATAATACTATTTCATTTCTTTTTACTGTTGCATAATATTTTATTGTATAATAATATCATGATTTATTTACCTATTCTGCTGACAGACAGTTGGTTTCCAATTTGGGGCTATCACAGATATGCTATTTTGTACATTCTTGTACATGAGTCCTAAATGCACATGTGCAAAAGGATCTCAAAAAAGTATACCTAGAATTAGCATCGTATGTACATGTTCAACTTTACTAAATAATTTCCATGTGTTTTCCAAAGTGACTGTACCCAACAACAATATCTAAAAGTTCCCATTGAATAATAATCTTGCTGTCAGACTACATTCTGGATAATTTGTTCAGCTCTTTCTTCCAAACCTACCTTACCAATTCTTTTTTTAGCTATGTCTAATCTGCTATTAAACCCTTACACTGAATTTTTAATTCCAAATATTCTATTTTTATTTTCTAGTCATTCTCTTTGCTTAAACATTTCTTCATATGTTTCATGGCCATTTGTATTTGTCTTCATTCAAGTGTTTTGGCTATTTTATGTTCTCTTAAATATTGAGTCATTTTTTTTGTTGTTGTTATTCAATCAGTTGCTCAGTCATATCTGACTCTTTGCAACTCCATGGACTGCAGCACACCAGGCCTCTCTGTCCACCATCGCCCACAGCCTGCTCAAACTCACATCCATTAAGTCAGTGATACCATCCAACCATCTCATCCTCTGTTGTCCCTTTCTCCTGCCTTCAATCTTTCTCAGCATCAGGGTCTTTTCTAATGAGTCAGTTCTTCATATCAGGTGACCAAAGTATTGGAGTTTCAGCTTCAGCATCAGTTCTTCCAATGAATATTCAGCACTGATTTCCTTTAGGATTGACTGGTTTAATCTCCTCGCAGCTTAAGGGACTCTCAAGAGTCTTTCCAATACCACAGTACAAAGCATCAATTCTTTGGCACTCAGCTTTCTTTATGGTCCAGCTCTCACATCCATAAGTGATGGGACCAGATGCCATGATCTTAGTTTTCTGAATATTGAGTTTTAAGCCAGCTTTTTCACTCTCATCTTTCATTTTCATCAAGAGGCTCTTTAGTTCCTCTTTGCTTTCTGCCATAAGAGTGGTGTCATCTGCATATCTAAAGTTATTGATAATTCTCCCGGCAGTCTTGATTCCAGCTTGTGCTTCATCCAGCCCAGCATTTCTCATGATGTACTTTGTATATAAGTTATATAAGCAAAGTGACAATATGTACAGATTTTCCAGCATTTGTTGTGTGTGTGTATGTGTGTGTGTATATTTCTATATAATTCACTCTAGATTTTAGTTTGTGGCTTGTCTTTTTATTCTCTTTAGATTCTTTTGAGGAAAGGAATTCTTAAATTTTGTCAGCATATTTTAACAATTATAGAGATGAGTGTTGACATTTTCAGCTCTGTTTTATGCATTTTGAAGTTCTGTTATGAGATGTATGCACAATTTAGGATTGTTAGGTTTTCTTGAAAAAAATTGACTTCTATGTTATTGTGTAATGTTTCTCTTTTATCTCTGGTAATGGTCTTTAATTTGAAATTCACTTAGTCTGTTTTTAATATAATCACTCTCACTTTATTTTGATTAGTTTTTGGATGGTATATCTTTTTCTATTGCACTTTTATCTGACTTTGTATTCAAAATGGGTTCCCTATAAACAGCATATATTTATATCTTACTTTTTAATCCAGTTTGACCATCTATGCCTTTTATTAATATTAGGTGTGTTTAGACCATTTATATTTAATGTAATTACTGATGTAGTTTGTTTTAAACATACCATTTTATTATTTATTTTCTATTTGTCTCATCTGTTTTCTGTTTTTTCCTTGGCTTTTTTTTGATTGAGTAATTTTTTTATGATTCAATTTTATCTCCACCATTAGCTCATTAGTTATTCCTCATTTTAAAGAGCATTTAGTGGTTGATGGTCAGAAAACATATTTTTTTAACTTTATTTAAATCCATACCTTATGGTTTATTTTTTTTAATAAATAAACTTTTACTTGAACACAGCCATGCCCTTTCATTTACATATTGTCAACGACTGATTTTGCACTGCAATGATAGAGCTGAGTAGTTGTGACAAAGACCATGGTCTACTAGCCTGAAATGTTTGCTATCTGTATCTTTCAGAAGAAGTGTCTCCAGGATATATACCTTTAATTTGAAGTATACTTTCAATTATATACAACTTCATATATAGTATAAGAACCCTACAGTAATATACTTCTATTTCCTCCCTCAAATCTTTTGTACTATTGTTGTTATACATCTTACCCCTATATATGTTACAAAGTCCATAATACATTTTTGTTGTTTTTGCTTTTGCTGTGCATTATCTTTTAAAGAAATTAAAAATAAGGGGGAAATGACTTTTTTAAATTTAGGAGAGAATTTCTTTCCCCTAACCTAGTAGTAGTAAACCAGTGCTTTGTATGTTTGTGATCCTGGGCCCAAGATGATCTTACCAGCTTTTGCTTCTATTCTTCCTTTAGGCTTTATCTAAGACTAGGGGTGGGAAGGTTTCCTATACCCTCCTCAATAATAAAAATTTACAAGGCTGAAATCGGTGGAAGAGGAGTTACCTATTTTTTCCTCTATGGTATATGGCTTTTGCTAGTATTCTTCCTCCAGGGCCAGAGGATTTTTGTCCAATCCCTATGATGGGAGAGTTTTGTGCTCCTTTCCCATTGGCTTAAGGCTCTTGCTTTTTGTGAGAAAAGAGTGTTAAGAAAGATAAGATTTCTTATTCACACACATTCATACCTGTGTGTCACTGATGACTCCTTCCGGTCTCCTGCCCCGCCCCCAGTCTTTCTTATGAGCGTGTGATACAGGTACATGGAAAGGAGCTTGCTATGAATATTGACTGCCTTTTGTGTCTAGGGATCCTAGAAATTCTAGACTATCTTGATAGCCCACATTAGCCTTTAGAATTCCCTAAAATTTTATCTCTTCTGTTTTTTACTTCTCTTTAAAAAAACAAAATTTATTTTTGGCCATGCTAGGTCTTCATTGCTCTGTGGACTTTTCTCTAGTTATGGCAAGCCGGGGCTACTCTCTAGTTGTGGTGTGTGGGTTTCTCATTACGGGGGCTTCTCTTGTTGTGGAGCACAGGCTCTAGAGCACAGACAGTTTCAATAGTTGCGGTGCGTAGGCTTAGCTGCTCCACAGTATGAGGGATCCTTCTGGATCAGGGATTAAACTCATGTTTCCTGCATTGGCAGATAGATTCTTTACCACTGAGCCATCAAGGAAGCCTCCTTTTTACTTCTTCAAACAATAATAATTACTTCCTCCAATGCTCTGCCAAAAATGAAACATCTTATTTTCTCCTTGGAGGAAATTGGAATCTGATTTCTTATAAACTTAATTCTGATGAGTTCAGTTATTATTTCATAGATTGTGTTTTTCTCCTTGTTTGGGTGGGAGCAGTTTTGTCTTTCTATATCCTCAGCAAAAGTGGAGCTGCAGTTCTTTAGTCAAGTTTGTCAGCATTTTCTTTCATGGTTAGTGCTTGCTCTGTATTAAGATGTCTTCTTTAAAAAAAAAAATCCCTTTTCTACCCTGAGAGCATGAAGATATGGCCCTGTATTATGTTACAAATATTTTATGGTTAGCTTTTCACATTTAGTTCATCAATATACCAGGAATTTATTTTTATGTGTGATGTGAGATGAAGTTCCTTAATTTTTGGGAGAGTTATAAATGTATACTATTTATTGATTTATATCATTTATTGATGATAGTTGTACAGTGTCTTAAAATTGTCAGATTGCTCTTTAGTGGTGCTTGAGAATACAAAATATCTGAGCTCTAATATTGTGATATTATCAAAATATAACTGCTAAAAATATGCACAGTATATTTCACTGGTCCTTTAATGAAGGAGAAAAGATGTATTTCTTTACTTATTTTTACATATTTAAATAGTCGTTTCCATTAGTTATCATTTATTCTTTTCCAGCACTACACATCTCTATATTTTTTGACATGCCTCAACTTTGCCATTTTTAATCCTTGATTGTTGTTGCCCCCAAGCCAGTACACTTTCTTACTTCTTTCGTTCTATCATTCTTCCAGTTGTTCAGACTTAAAGCTTTGAAAATTTCCTTATTGTAAAATGATGGATTCTTAGTTTAAAGGAAACTTAAAAACCATCTTGAGTGGCCTTCTTGCTTATATCTCCTTTCTAGTCTATCTTCTATAATGCCATCAGCATCATTCATATTACAAGTTGGATTATTTATCTTCCTATTTAAAAACCCTTGAAAGAGTCACTGATTAAGCCCCCTTAAAACGGCATAGAGAACTATTCAAACTCTCAACTTCAAATCCGTGTTACAAATGTTGAGCCATGCAGCCCAATTCCAGAAGGCTTTCCTCACATAGATTATGATATGAATGGAGCTTTCACGATTTGTTTCATGTGATAGTTGGTTCAATAATTTTTACCTGGTATTAGTAATATTACTATTATCATTGCCTGGAAAATGCTATGGACAGAGGAGCCTGGCAGGCTAGCTATAGCCCATGGGGTGGCAAAGAGTCGAACACAACTAAGCAACTGAGTAGACACATACACACACACACACACACACACACACACACACACACACACACATACACACACACACTATTATTGTTATAGTTTGGTGGTAGGAAAGGGAGAAGAAGTAGCATGTAGTACAACTGGAGGTAGGTAGAGATTTAGCTACAAGATCCTTGTTTGCAAAGCTAAAAAGTTTTGCAGGTAATGGGAAGCTATTTGAAGTTTTTAACAGGAATGGTGTAATTGGATTTCAGTTCCAGAAAAACAATGTGGGAGACAATATGGAGACTAGACCGAGGTGATAAAAACCTGAACTAGGGAATAATATGGAATGGAAATCAGAACTTGAAGTCTAAAGACTTCTAAGGATTTCATACTGTGCAGAAAGTCTTTTATATGCACTAATGCCATTTTAGAAGATATGGCCCTGAGAGCTAAGGAAACTGAAGTGAGAAATAACTTACCTGAGGTCACACATACTGTGATAATGGCTGGATGGGAACACTTATATGTTTGTGTATGAAAATAACAAATGACATATGCTCTGTATTTAAACCCAGTGCTTTCCAGAGGGGGATACTCAGAATACTATTTTAAAAGATACTTTTGGCAAAAGCATTTTAGAGACAACTAGATTTGAATAAAACCCAACTTACCTTGCCTTGTACATATTGTACATAAAAACAGAGAAATCCTACAATAGGTGTGTGTGTTTATGGGATTTGTGTTCCTGTTAGGATTGCTTTAATTCAATTTTCCCCAAACTGAATTTACTAAAGAATTCTCCTTTTGCATAAACTAAAAGGTTTCATGAAATTCAGTTTAGAAATAGTAAAGTTCATGGAGATATTGAAACATGGATAAGAATACATAATACGTACATGTAAAAATTTATTATCTTAGTGTTTTCTTAATATTGTAAACTTTCTTTGCTATGGATGGACATCAGCATCAGCTGGGAGAAAAGCTACTCCAAATGAGAATCAGATCAGAAATAATCAAACTGAAAATCCTGAATTGTCAGGATCACAGGAAGATTCAGATAATGATTATTTTAGCAACAGTAAAAGGTAATTAGTTTGAATGTTGATTCTACATGTCATAATCTATAAGAGTGAGATATCCAGGGTACTGTCTTAAAATCTTCTAATTAAAACAAGGACCAAGTGAAGTTAATGACATTTTTAACTAAAACCACCTTGATTCTGATGTTTACTGCTGTATACTAGTATTTCCCTCCAATATAATGGGGGATAATGTATTACTTAAATTTAGTTTATTGTAATTCTTTTGTCATCAGGGGCAACCTAAATGGTAGAAAAGTTTCTGTCCTCAGTTTTGTTTCCTAGAATTAATTTTTCTGGCTCTTTTACATTCCTGGTGATGGTAAACTAATCATTATGCTTGAGTTTCACATTGGTATAATTTCAGTCAAAATTATAGTACTTAAACCACAGCTTTGCATATAGCCTTTTGAAATTAAGGTAAGGAATTTTATAAATAATTATTCTCAAAATAACTATAAACAAAGTATGTTTATTAAATTTCCAGTTAGTTTACCTTGCTATCAACATTGGACTGGGAATTGAATTTAGCTATAATGGATGAGTTTGAGCAAACTCCAGAAGATAAAGAGGACAGGGAAACCTGGTGCACTGCAGTCCATGGGGTCACCAGGAACCAGACACGACTTAGGACTGAACAATGATAATATCTCATTAAGATCATAATGAGATATTATCTTATACTCATGCTAAATCCTGTTTATGTTGATCATTAATGAGTTGGAAAGATAACATAATAGTTTCAAGATGACTTAAAAAATTTTTAATGTATTTGTGTTTATAGAATGTTAAACAATTAAAAACATGAAAAGCTAATATTCATGGGATCATTTTTAATATGACTTTCAAATTTATCATTCCCTTTTAAGTCAGTTTCTTTGGAAAAATGAAGATGATAGAGCTAATATCATTAGAAGAGAGGATAATCAGGTATGATTTCTAAATTTTTCTTAAATGTGATATAGTACCATGTTTATACTGAAATTGAAATGAAACTGCATATTAAAATACCCAAGTTTTCTACCTTATACATTCGAGATGGGGGAGATAAACCTCAAGAAAATTAATGAGCCTGCCAATTCAGTGAAATTTCTGGGAGTTTTATGGTCTGGGAGATATGCCCTTTAAAGTAAAAAACCAGGTATTTGAAGACACCGTTAGACCTCTTTCAAATTTGGAGATTAATCGCACTCGGATGTATGGCTCCAATCTTTCCTTTTTTTTCTTTTAAATCAAGTAATCTAAAAGACTGTCAGCTTTGGGCAGAAACAGCTCACAAAATTATCACAGCAAGCAGTGATGCCAGTTGTGTGCTAACATTCATCTAGTCCAATGATACTTGATATGTAATAGGTTGGAATGCTGAATGGAGTCTGAGACAAGTCCTGGTAGAAGAATCACAGCTCAGAGCCTTTGATTTTGGAGTAAAGGGATGCCATCTGCAGCAAATAATTATTTTGTTGTTGCTAGATATTACTAAAACATGCTATCTTCACACTTGAAAATAAAATTTTTCCACCTGGTGGGTACTGAATGCTATTTCACTATGGCCTGAATTTTAATTTCCCAGGTTACCCATACAGTTGGTTTGATACTGTTTATATATTTTATGGGCTCCATTTTGATAACTTTTTTAAGAACTACCTTTTCAGGTAGTTGAAGTATTTTTCTCTTATTGCAAATCAAGATACTAACTTCTCATTTCTTCTTGTTTACATTTATTTGGTATACCCCATCTTCCTCCTCTACTTTTCCCCGCAACTTTTCTGGATTGCATTGTTTTAGGTATGTCTTTATAGACATCATAAAGTTTGGTTTCATTTTGTAAACAGTCTGAAAGTCATTTTCATTTAGTAGATGAGTTATGTCCTTTTATGTTATGATGGGATTGATATATTTGACCTGAAATTTGTCATTTTACTTTGCTATAGTTACTATGTGGCTTATTTGCACTTTCGCCCTTCCTCCTATGTAGGAAGGTTGAATTTTATTCTAGTGTTATCTTTATACTAATACAAATTTTTGTTAGTATTCCTTGCCCTCCTTTTTCCTTTTTTAAGATTTATGCTTCTTCAAAACTTTGAAATTTTTGGTTTGTTACCTCTTAAATTAACCTCTGACTCCTACCTTTACATTCAAGGTGATTAAAAAGTCATCCCTCTCTCTTTTCTTCCTTCATATACTTTTGGTTGTATCATTTCTACTTTGTCAAAGAACAGAACATTTATGGGCTGTGCTTCTTGTCTTGTCCTCACCCTTGTTTTAGTCTCAGATCTATAATTAAATGTGTTCAACACTTACTGCCAGTTCTTTTGCACAAGATTTTTCAATCATTTCCTGGCTGGGTTAAGCTCCACTTATTTTAAAAAAAAAAGCTCCTACATACAATATTCCCTTACTGCTTCCACATTTAAATCTGTCTAGAGCAGGAATAGACAAACAAGGCTCAAAGCCAGTTTAGTGAAGCATGGGACCTAAAAAAAATTTTTTTTAAGTTGGAAAAAGAAGAATTATGACAGATACCACTTGTGGCCTGCAAAACCTAAATTATTTATTTTGAGGCCTTTTACAGAAGAAGTTTGCTCATCTCTGCTTTAGAGCCTTAATACTTGAGGGATAGCTTGGTTTTCTGTAATATCCTCAGCCTATGCAATTTTTCCTTGAGTTTATTTAAATGTTCCCCTATTGGTATCTTATTTTATTTGTTACTATTAAGAAGTGTGATGCCAAATTGATTTTATTTTCCTTGTAAATTGCTTTGGGTATTTTCTTCTGGAAGGCCAGAGTATTCCTTTAATGTGTAGTAGTTTTAACAGGCTATACTTCAGTTGAGTGTTCTAGGTCTGGTTTTTAGGAGTACCCAGTAGGTCCTTTTAGGGCTTCCCTGGTGGCTCAGCTGGTAAAGAATTCACCTGCAATGTGGGAGACCTGGGTTAGATCCCTGGGTTAGGAAGATCCTCTGAAGAAGGGAACAACTACCCACTCCAGTATTCTGGTCTGGAGAATTCCATGGACTGGGGAATCCAGTCCATGGGGTCACAAAGAGTCAGACATGACTGAGCGATTTTCACTAGTGGGCCCTTTCAGTATGAAAATCAAGACTTCTTTTATTTCAACAAATTATAGTTCTAGGAAACAATATAAATAGCAGATCCATTCCATGTTCTTTTTTTTTCAGGGAACCCAATTTGTCTTTATTAGTTCATTACCTTTTCTTTCTGTTATTTTCTCTCTGACCAAGTTTACCATTTCTTTTTTTAAAATTTTTTTAAATTAATTAATTTATTTTAATTGGAGGCTAACTACTTTATAATATCATAGTGGTTTTTGCCAAACATCAACATAAATCAGCCATGGGTGCACATGTGTTCCCCATCCAGAACCCCCCTCCCATCTCCCTCCCCATCCCATCCCCCAGGGTCATCCCAGTGCACCAGCCCTGAGCACCCTGTCTCATGCATTGAACCTGGACCTATGATTTGCTTCATATATGATAATATATACGTTTCAACGCTACCCTCTCAAATCATCCAACCCTTACCTTCTCCAAAAGAATCCAAAAGACTATTCTTTATATCTGTGTCTCTTTTGCTGTCTCACATATAGAGTCATTGTTACCATCTTTCTAAACTCCATATATATGTGTTAGTGTACTGTATTGGTGTTTTTCTTTCTGACTTACTTCACTCTGTATAATAGGCTCCAGTTTCATCCACCTCATTAGAACTGATTAAAATGCATTCTTTTTAATGGCTGAGTATTATTCCATTGTGTACATGTACCACAGCTTTCTTACCAATTTGTCTGTTGATGGACATCTAGATTGCTTCCATGTCCTTGCTATTGTAAACAATGCTGTGATGAGCTTTGGGGTACACATGTCTCTTTCAATTCTGGTTTCCTTGGTGTGTATGCCCAGCAGTGGGATTGCTAGTCGTATGGTAGTTCTATTTCCAGCTTTTTAAGGAATCTCCACACTGTTCTCCACAGTGGCCATCCTAGTTTGCATTCCCACCAACAGTGTAAGAGGGTTCCCTTTTCTCCACATCCTCTCCAGCATTTATTGTTTGTAGACTTTTTGGTAGCAGCCATTCTGACTGGCGTGAGATGGTACCTCATTGTGGTTTTGATTTGCATTTCTCTGATAATAAGTGATGTTGAGCATCTTTTCATGTATTTGTTAGCCACCTGTATGTCTTCTTTGGAGAAATGACTGTTTAGTTCTTTGGCCCATTTTTTGACTGGGTCGTTTATTTTTCTGGAATTGAGCTGCAGGAGCTGCTTGTATAGTTTTGAGATTAATTCTTTGTCAGTTGCTTTGTTTGCTATTATTTTCTCCAATTCTGAAAGCTGTCTTTTCACTTTGCTTATAGTTTCCTTCATTGTGCAAATGCTTTTAAGTTTAATTAGGTCCCATTGTTTATTTTTGGTTTTATTTCCATTACTCTGAGAAGTGGGTCATAAAGGATCCTGCTAAGATTTGTATCAGAAAATGTTTTGCCTATGTTTTCCTCTAGGAGTTTTATAGTTTCTGGTCTTACATTTAGATCTTTAATCCATTTTGATTTTATTTTGGGGTATGGTGTTAGAAAGTGTTCTAGTTTCATTCTTCTACAAGTGGTTGACCAGTTTTCCCAGCACCACTTGTGTAAGAGATTGTCTTTTCTCCCTTGTATATTCTTGCCTCCTTTGTCAAAGATAAGGTGTCCATAGGTGTGTGGATTTACATCTGGGCTTTCTATTTTGTTCCATTGATCTATGTTTCTGTCTTTGTGCCAATACCATACTGTCTTGATGACTCTAGCTTTGTAGTATAGTCTGAAGCCAGGCAGGTTGATTCCTCCAGTTCCATTCTTCTTCCTCAAGACTGCTTTGGCTATTGGAGGTTTTTTGTATTTCCATACAAATTGTGAAATTATTTGTTCTAGTTCTCTGAAAAATACCATTGGTAACTTGACAGGGACTGCATTGAATCCATAGCTTGCTTTGGGTAGTATACTCATTTTCACTATAATGATTCTTCTGATCCATGAACATGGTATATTTATCCATCTATTTGTGTCCTCTTTGATTTCTTTCAACAGTGTTTTATAGTTTTCTATACATAGGTCTTTTGTTTTTTAGGTAGATTTATTCCTAAGTATTTTATTATTTTTGTTGCAATGGCAAATGGAGTGTTTCCTAAATTTCTCTTTCTGTTTTCTCATTGTTAGTCTGTAGGAATGCAAGGGATTTCTGTGTGTAAATTTTATATCCTGCAACTTTACTATATTCATTGACTAGTTCTAGTAATTTTCTGGTGGTGTCTTCAGGGTTTTCTATGTAGAGGATCATGTCATCTGCAAACAGTGAGAGTTTTACTACTTTTCCAATCTGGATTCCTTTTATTTCTTTTTCTTCTCTGATTGCTGTGGCTAAAACTTTCAAAACTGTGCTGAACAGTAGTGGTGAGAGTGGGCACCCTTGTCTTGTTCCTGACTTTAGGGGAAATGCTTTCAATTTTTCACCATGAGGATAAAGTTTGCTGTGGGTTTGTATAGTTTTCATTATGTTGAGGTATGTTCCTTCTATTCCTGCTTTCTGGAGAGTTTTTATCATAAATGGATGTTGAATTTTGTCAAAGGCTTTCTCTGCATCTATTGAGATAATCATGTGGTTTTTTACTTTTCAATTTGTTAATGTGGTGTATTACATTGACTGATTTGTAGATATTGAAGAATCCTTGCATCCCTGGGATAAAGCCCACTTGGTCATGATGTATGATCTTTTTAGTATGTTTTTGGACTCTGTTTGCTAGCATTTTGTTAAGGATTTTTGCATCTATGTTCATCAGTGATATTGGCCTGTAGTTTTATTTTTTTTGTGTGGCATCTTTGTCTGGTTTTTGTTATAGTGTGATGGTGGCCTCATAGAATGAGTTTGGAAGTCTATCTTCCTCTGCAATATTCTGGAAGAGTTTGAGTAGGATAGGTGTTAGCTCTTCTCTAAATTTTTGGAAGAATTCAACTGTGAAGCAGTCTGGTCCTGGGCTTTTGTTTGCTGGGAGATTTTTGATTACAGTTTCAATTTCTGTTCTTGTGATGGATACATTAATATTTTCTATTTCCTCCTGGTTCAGTTTTGGAAAGTTATACTTTTCTAAGAATTTGTCCATTTCTTCCAAGTTGTCCATTTTATTGTCATATAGTTGCTGATAGTAGTCTCTTATGATCCTTTGTATTTCTGTGCTGTCTGCTGTGATTTCTCCATTTTCACTTCTAATTTTTTTATTTGATTCTTCTTGATGAGTCTTGCTAATAGTTTTTCTATTTTATTTATCCTCTCAAAGAACCAACTTTTAGTTTTGTTGATTTTTGCTATGGTCTCCTTTGTTTCTTTTGCATTTATTACTGAAATCAGTTTTTATGATTTCTTTCCTTCTTCATTTCTTCCTTTTCCAGTTGCTTTAGGTGTAGAGTTAGGTTATTTAATGACTTTTTTCTTGTTTCCTGAGGTAAGCCTATATTGCTATGAACCTTCCCCTTAGCACTGCTTTTACAGTGTCCCATAGGTTTGGGGTTGTTGTGTTTTCATTTTCATTCATTTCTATGCATATTTTGATTTCTTTTTTTATTTCTTCTGTGATTTATTGGTTATTCAAGTGTGTTGTTTAGCCTCCATATGTTTGTATTTTTAATAGTTTTTTCCCTGTAGTTGACATCTAATTTTATCACACTGTGATCAGAAAAGATGCTTGGAATGATTTCAATTTTTTTGAATTTACCAAGGCTAGATTTATGGCCCAAAATGTGATCTATCCTGGAGAAGGTTCTGTGTGCACTTGAGAAAAAGGTGAAATTCATTGTTTTGGGGTGAAATGTCCTATAGATATCAGTTAGGTCTAACTGGTCCATTGTATCATTTACAATTTGTGTTTCCTTGCTGATTTTCTGTTTAGTTGACCTATCCACAGGTGTGAGTGGGGTATTAAAGTCTCCCACTATTATTGTGTTACTGTTAATTTCCCCTTTCATACGTGTTAGCATTTGCCTTGCATATTGTGGTGCTCCTGTGTTGGGTGCATATATATTTATAATTGTTATATCTTCTTCATGAATTGATCCTTTGATCATTATGTAGTGTCCTTGTCTCTTTTCATGGCCTTTATGTCAAACTCTATTTTATCTGATATGAGACTCTTGCTTTCTTTTGGTCTCCACTTGTGTCAAATATCTTTTTCCAGCCCTTCACTTTCAGTCTGTATGTGTCCCTTGTTTTGATGTGGATCTCTTGTAGACACCATATATATGGATCTTGTTTTGTATCCATTCAGCGTGTCTTTGTCTTTTGGTTGGGGCATCCAACCCATTTACCTTTAAGATAATCAAAGATCTAAGCATAAGACCAGAAACTATAAAACTCCTAGAGGATAACATAGGCAAAACACTCTCCGAAATAAACCAAAAGCAGGATCCTCTATGACCCACCTCCCAGAATATCAGAAATAAAAGCACGAATAAACAAATGGGACCTAATTAAAATTAAAAGCTTCTGCACAACAAAGGAAACTATAAGCAAGGTGAAAAGACAGCCTTCAGAATGGGAGAAAATAATAGCCAATGAAGCAACAGACAAACAATTAATCTCAAAAATATACAAGCAACTCCTGCAGCTCCATTCTAGAAAAATAAACGACCCAATCAAAAAGTGGGCCAAAGAACTTAACAGACATATCTCCAAAGAAGACATAAAAATGGCTAACAAACACATGAAAAGATGCTTAACATCACTCATTATCAGAGAAATGCAAATCAAAACCACAATGAGGTACCACTTTACACCAGTCAGAATGGCTGCAATCCAAAAATCTACAAGCAATAAATGCTGGAGAGGATGTGGAGAAAAGGGAACCCTCTTACACTGTTGGTGGGAATGCAAACTAGTACAGCCACTATGGAAAACAGTGTGGAGATTCCTTAAAAAACTGCAAATAGAACTGCCATATGACCCTGCAATCCCACTGCTGGGCATATACACCAAGGAAACCAGAACTGAAAGAGACACGTGTACCCCAATGTTCATCGCCGCATTGTTTACAATAGCCAGGACATGGAAGCAACCTAGATGCCCATCAACGGACGAATGGATAAGCAAGCTGTGGTACATATACACAATGGAATATTACTCAGCATTAAAAAAAAATTCATTTGAATCAGTTCTACTCAGGTGGACGGAACTGGAGCCTATTATCCAGAGTGAAGTAAGCCAGAAGGAAAAACAACAATACAGTATACTAACGCATATATGTGGAATTTAGAAAGATGGTAACGAGAACCCTGCATGCGAGACAGCAAAAGGAATGCAGATGTATAGAACAGACTCGTGGACTCTGTGGAAGAGGGCAAGGGTGGGATGATATGGGAGAATGACATTGAAACATGTTAACTATCATATGTGAATTCAATTGTCAGCCCAGGGTTGATGCTCGGGGCTGGTGCACCGGGATGTCCCAGGGGGAGGGAATCGGGAGAGAGGAGGGAGGGGGGTTCTGGAGGGGGAGCATATGTAAACCCACGGCGGTTTCATGTCATTGTATGGCAAAACCAACACAATAAAAAAGTAAATTAAAAAAAAAAGATAATTATTGTTAAGCATGATCTCGTGCCATTTACTTTGTTGTTTTAGGTTCGAGTTTATACACCTTTTCTGTGTTTCCTGTCTAGAGAAGATCGTTTAGTATTTGTTGCAGAGCTGGTTTGGTGGTGCTGAATTCTCTCAGCTTTTGCTTGTCTGTAAAGCTTTTGATTTCTCCTTCATATTTGAATGAGATCCTTGCTGGGCACAGTAATCTGGGTCGTAGGTTTTTCTCTTTCATCACTTTAAGTATGTCCTGCCAGTCCCTTCAGGCCTGAAGAGTTTCTATTGAAAGATCAGCTGTTATCCTTATGGGAATCCCCTTGTGTGTTATTTGTTGTTTTTCTCTTGGTGCTTTTAATAATTGTTCTTTGTGTTTGAGCTTCATTAATTTAATTAATATATGTCTTGGGGTGTTTTGTCTTGGGTTTATCCTATTTGAAACTCTCTGGGTTTCTTGGACTTGGGTGGCTATTTCCTTCCCCATTTTAGGGAATTTTTCAACTATTATCTCCTCAAGTATTTCCTCATGGCCTTTCTTTTTGTCTTCTTCTTCCAGGACTCCTATGATTCAAATGTTGGGGCTTTTGACGTTATTCCAGAGGTTCCCTGAAGTTGTCCTCATTTCTTTTCATTCTTTTTTTTTTCCTCTCTGCTTCATTTATTTCCACCATTCTATCTTTCACTTCACTTATCCTGTCTTCTGCCTCAGTTATTCTACTGTTGGCTCCCTCCAGAGTGTTCTTGATCTCAGTTATTGCATTATCCATTATTGATTGACTCCTTTTTATTTCTTCTAGATCAAGTTTACCATTTCTTCATGTTTAATTTTCTTTGCTCCTTTTGTTTCTGTTCTCTATTATGCTTACTGTATTTTTTTGGTCATATCTGTTCCTGTTTGGGTACCTGTTATTCATTTTGGAGACAGTTTTTTTTTTCTTTAATTTCTTTCTTCAATTTAGTCAATTTCCATTTTACATCTTCCTGGGTTTTTGTTTTTCCATTTTTATTCTGAATGTCTAAATTTGTGATTTATAGTGTTCATTAATACCTAAAATACTTTTAATTCATTTAATACAATCTATGTTGGGATATTGTTCTTTTTTTTCTACCTCTTGGCTGCTGGTTTTGTTTTGTTTTAGTTCTCAATTTTTAGGGTTTTCAAAAAGTAGCTTAGCATGAATGTTAGATTATTATGTGGATGTTATCTTTGCTTATTTGTGTTGGATTTTTCTGAATCAGTAGCAGGTGTTCTTACAGAGAAACAGGGAGTAGTGTTTTGGTGGTTTAGTTTAGCTTGTAGATTAGGTGTGCCCTCTTCTGTTGTTATAAGAAAATGCAATTGTTTATTTTTAAATAAATGGGGCATTTGGAGGGCATGGTCTTTTTTCTTTGTATACTTTCTTACTGATTTAATTGAGCAGAGCTCTTAACTAACTTGACCACCCTTCTTTCTCTTACTACCTTGCTTAACAAAACATCTCTTGCTTCTGAAGCATTTTCCTCTCACCTAGTAACTATGTTTTCCCATTATTACCACCTCTGGTCCTCTACATTTTATAAGCCCCTTTCTTTTAGATTCCTCATAGAAAGAGCTCTGATTTACCAGTTCATACCCTATCTCTCAATATTTCTCCACCACATGTTGGACCTTCTCCTTTAAGACTCAATTGTGGTTAATGTTCACTGTGTTATCTGTGTATTGTCTCTCTAATGCATAGTCCCCATCTGACTCTGCTTAGATGTGAGCTCCTAAGCACACACTGCTGGCCTAGGATGTTTATTTCTCCACTTACATGTAAATTAAAGTATATGTAAATTAGAGGATTCTGTGTCCTAGTTACACTGCAGCAAAAGTTATGGGTGATTATATTTGCTTTCTTTTTATAGTAGTTGAGAGCATGTGTGGAGAGATTCTAATTTAGAATCCTGTGGGATTGCCATTATCCTGTGAGAATCTGATCTTATAGATTAACAAAATAAAATAAAATGCAATAAACTAGAAAAAATAATAAAAAAAGTAGGGATAAGGATTTCTTAATGAAGATAAAAGTAGAAACTAATGAATTACAGAAGTAAATAGCCTAGTAGAATGGAAAAGAGTTCAAGATCTATAAAGTGGTAGTGGCAGAAACATCAGTATCAGTAAGGCTTGAGGTAGTTTATCAAAAAAGGGTAGAAACACAAAAATTAGGTGAGATGAAAGCAATGTAACACAAATACACAGGTGATAAAATTTATAAGAATACAATGTATGCTAAAATTTGAAAATGTGCTAGGATGTCCAATTTTCCAAGCAAATATAAATGGTCAAAATTGGCTCAAGAAAAAAATTCAAGTCATCTGAGAAACATTTAAAAGTTTTCATAACAAGTAATTGAAATAAGAAATCTTGGAAGGAAATCATGCTTAGAAAGGAATATGGATTCTTTTTTTTTTTCTTTTTTGTAAATTTTTAGTTTGAAGCTCCTATGGTATAATGTCCAAGTAATAGGAGAATGGAGAAAATAGAGCACTAGAGAGGGTTTTATAGTTACAAAGACAGATTTTGGCGTTCATCACCATACAAGTAAAAAAATGCATTACTGTTGGCATTATCAGATTCTTACAAATGGGTAAAAAATAATGTGTCACCCTACCAGATCTTACTGACTTTCATGTTTGCTTACAGCTAGGTAAAACAGAGTACACACCCTTACCGGATCTTATTGATTTTCCTTCACTTCCTTGTCAACCTGCTCTTTCTCCAGGAATAACTGATATATCTTTATCACAGATTGAGAGTAAGTATGCTGATACTATAAGAATAGATGATTCTATGAGGTAAAGTTAAATAATGTTAATGAAGAGTTAATTGTTTAATGTGTACAGAGTTTTAGTTTGAAAAGATTAAGTTTTAGAGATGAAGGGGTGGTGATGCTTGCAAAATATTATGAATGCACACAGTGCCATTAAACTGTACATTTAAATACGATTAAAATGGTAAATTATGTATATTTTACCACAAAAAGTTAAATTATTTTAAAGTATATGATTGTTATGTTGATTACTGCATATGTGTGTCACTAGTATTATTTCTACTTTTTAAAAGATATATTCTAAAATATACATTTTTCTATGTAAGATTTAAGTACAATTTTTCTATGTAAGATTTAAGTACAATAACTTCGAACCAAGATAAATTTACTTAAAAGAACTAAATCAAGAGATATAGCTACATGGAGCATATGTGAACCCATGGTGATATCATGTCATTGTTTGGCAAAACTAATAAAAAAAAATGTTTAATACAAAAAAAAAAAAAGAGATATAGCTACATGAGCTTTACCTAGTTTCTGTACATGTATATAAATGCAAAAGAAACATACTGTATTGTTTACATATATATAAATCTCCTATAGATACTGAAATGACTCTTCAATTGTTTTCCACAGTGGCAAATCATTATACTACAGGTAGAAAAACAGAGTTCGGGGTAAAGTTTATACTGCTGTCTTAAGCATGTTTTGTTTTATATTCTATACTTTAGGACTTGACCCATCTTTTAGCTTTTAGGTACTTATGAGTATGGCTTATAACCTATCAGGGGAGAAGATTATTGAACAAATGAAACAAGTAAAGGAAGAAAGAAGACATCTGGAAAGAATTAGAGAAGAACTGATAAAAAATGGTGAAAGGCTATTGGAACAAGGCAAAATAAAGCACTGTCATGGTAAAACTTATTACATATCTTTTATCACTATAAAGGAAACCCAAGGTTTACAGAATTTATGCCTGTAAATTCTGTGCCTGTGATTTATTTTACACAATAAATCACAAAATGATGTTATTTACTGTTTTACTGTTATAGTTTAAATGGTACACTATTGATATAGATTCACTATAGGAAAGATGAAATCATTTTTTGACTATTTTATATACTAAATGCAACATGCTTTTTATTAAAATTCAATTATTTTTTATTTTATTTTTTTATTGAAGGATAATTGTTTTACAGAACTTCATTGTTTTCTGTCAAATCTCAACATGAATCAGCCATAGGTACAAAAATATATCACCTCCCTTTTGAACCTCCCTCCCATTTCCCTCCCCATCCCACCCCTGTAGGTTGATACAGAGCCCCTACTTGAGTTTCCTGAACCCATCCTGGAGTCCAAAGTCAAGTGGACCTTAAAAAGTATCACTCCGAACAAAGCTAGTGGAGGAGGTGATGGAATTCCATCTGAGCTATTTCAAATCCTAGAGGACGATGCTGTGAAAGTGCTGCAGTCAATATTGCCAGCAAATTTGGAGAAATCAGCAGTGGCCACAGGACTGGAAATGGTCAGTTTTCATTCCAATCCCAAAGAAAGGCAATGCCAAAGAATGCTCAAACTACCGCACAATTGCACTCATCTTGCACACTAGCAAAGTAATGCTGAAAATTCTCCAAGCTAAGCTTCAACAATATGTGAATCGCAAACTTCCAGATGTTCAAGCTGGTTTTAGAAAAGGCAGAGAAACCAGAGATCAAATTGCCAACATCCATTGGATCACAGAAAAGGCAAGAGAGCTGGAGCTGGAGTAGAAAAACATCTACTTCTGTTTCATTGACTGTGGTAAAGCCTTTGACTGTGTGGATCACAACAAATGGTGGAAGATTCTTAAAGAGATGGGAATACCAGACCACCTTATCTGCCTCCTGAGAAATCTGTGTGCAGGTCAAGAAGCAACAGTTAGAACCGTACATGGAACAATGGACTGGTTCCAAATTGGGAACGGAGTACGTCAAGGCTGTATATTGACACTCTGCTTATTTAACTTACATGCAGAGTATATCATGCCAAATGCCAGGCTGGATGAAGCACAAGCTGGAATCAAGACTGAAGGGAAAAATATCAATAACATTATATAGGCAGATGACACCACCCTTATGGCAGAAAGCAAAGAGGAATAAATAGCCTCTTGATGAAAGTGAAAGAGGAGAGTGAAAAAGTCAGCTTAAAACTCAATATTCAGAAAACTAAGATCGTGGCATCCGGTCCCATCACTTCATGGCAAATAGATGGAGAAACATTGGAAACAGTAACAGACTTTATTTTCTGGGGTTCCAAAATCACTGCAGATGATGACTGTGACCATGAAATTAAAAGATGCTTGCTCCTTGGAAGAAAAGCTATGTCCAACCTAGACAGCATATTAAAAAGCAGAGACATTACTTTGCCAACAAAGGTCGTCTAGTCAAGACTGTGGTTTTTCCAGTAGTCATGTAGGGAAGCGAGAGTTGGACCATAGAGAAAACTGAGTGCCAAAGAATTGATGTTTTTGAACTGTGGTGTTAGAGAAGATTCTTGAGAGTCCCTTGGACTACAAGGAGATCAAACCAGTCAATGCTAAAGGAAGTCAGTCCTGAACATTCACTGGAAAGACTGATGCTAAAGCTGAAGCTCCAATACTTTGGCCACCTGATGGGAAGAACTGATACATTGGAAAAGACCCTGATGCTGGGAAAGATTGAAGGCAGGAGCAGAAGGGGACGACAGAGGATGAGATGGTTGGATGGCATCACCAACTCGATGGACAAGAGTTTGAGCAAGCTCCAGGAGTTGGTGATGGACAGGGAAACCTGGCATGCTGCAGTCAATGGGGTGGCAAACATGTGGACATGACTGAGTGACTGACCTGAACTGAAAGGCAGTTAAATCCATATATACCTTTTACCCTTTTTATCTTCTAATACAACCCAAAATGTAAGACTCTCGAATTATTTAACATCTCTCAAATCATTATCCTATGCCTCCTCCACCCTTTCTCATTTTTTCATATCTACAGGTTCTAACAACAGTTTCTAATTCCAAGGAAACTTGTTTTCTTACCTCGTTTCTCTCATTCATTCACCCATTCATTCAATTTAGCAAAGCAGACAGACACACATACCAAAATAACTGAGCATCTAGGGGAGACTCAGGGACTCAAAGAAGGCTTCAAGAGTGATATCTAAGCTGAGATTGAATGATTAGTAGGAAATAACCAGGAATTCTGAAGAAAGGAGTAGAAGGAGAAGATAAGATTTAGATGGCAGAGGGAAAAGACTGAAGGCCTGGAGCCAAGAGGAGGTACACTTCAGATCCAGTATGGTGGGTGGTTGTTTAGCTGCTAAGTCGTGTCTGATTCTTGTGACTTCATACACTGTAGCCTGGCAGGCTCCGCTGTTTATGGGATTGTTCCAGCAAGAACATTGGAGTGGGTTGCCATTTCCTTTTCCAGGGGATCTTCCTGAACCAAGGATCAAATGGCAAATTCTTTCCTGATTGAGCCACCAAGGAAGCTCAGATTCAAATACATCTACCACTTTTCCTGGAAGCCTTTCTTGATCTCTTCCATTTAATTTAGGTGTTTTTCATCTGTACTCCCATGCATAGAATCTGTAATTCTTTTATCATAGCAGTTATCAGGATGTATCACTACTGCTTAACTTGATCATCATTCCTCCACTGGACCATAAACACTTTGAGGGCAGGAACAAGATTATGTTGGCTTATTACTATCTCCTCAGCCCCTGGAACAGTGACTAAGTTCAGTAGGCACTTAATAAACACTTAGTTAACACATGACTGTTAAAATGAATAAATAAATGTCAATTTTTAAAAATGATTGAATTTTTAATGCTCTTGCACTGTTGGTGGGAATATAGATTGATACAGCCACTGTGGAAGATGGTATGGAAATTCCTTTAAAAACTAGGAATAAAACCACCATATTACCCAGCAATCCCACTCCTAGGCATATGCCCTGAGGAGACCAGGGTTGAAAAAGACAAATGTATCCCATTGTTCATTGAAGCACTATTTACAATAGCTAGAACACCAAAGCAACCTTGATGCCCATTGACAGATGAATGAATAAAGAAGTTGTGGTACATATATACACAGTGAAGTATTACTCAGCCATAAAAAGGAACACATTTGAGTCAGTTCTGATGAGGCAGATGAACCTAGAACCTATTATACAGAGTGAATGAGTCAGAAAGAGAAAGATAAATATTGTATTCTAACACACATATATGGAATCTATAAAAATGGTTCTGAAGAATTTATTTACAGGGAAGCAATGGAGAAACAGACATAGAGAATAGACTTATGGACATGGGGAGAGGGGAGGAGAGGGTGAGATGTATGGAAAGAGTAACATGGAAACTTACATTACCCTATGTAAAATAGATAGCCAATGGGAATTTGCTGTATGGCTCTCGGTGAGTGATCACACCATCATGGTTATCTGGGTCATTAAGATCTTTTTTGTATAGTTCTGAGTATTCTTGCCACCTCTTCTTAATAGCGTCTGCTTCTGTTAGGTCCATACTGTTTCTGTCCTTTATTGTGCCCATCTTTGCATGAAATATTCCCTTGATATCTCTAATTTTCTTGAAGAGATATCTAGTCTTTCCCATTCTACTGTTTTCCTCTATTTCTTTGCATGGATCACTGAGGAAGGCTTTCTTATCTCTCCTTGCTATTCTTTGGAACTCTGCATTCAGATGGATATATCTTTCCTTTTCTACTTTGCCTTTCCCTTCTGTTCTTTTCTCAGCTATTTGTAAGACTTCCTCAGACAACCATTTTGCCTTTTTCTTGGGGTTGATTTTGACACTGCCTCCTCTACAGCATTAACAAAACTCTGTTCATAGTTCTTCAGGTGCTTTGTGTATCAGATCTAATCCCTTGAATCTCTCAGTTTACAGCAAAATTATTGCTCTAGTACTAGATCTGACTGGAGGTTAAAGACAATGTCAGGAGATATTTCTGAATGTTTTACCTCATAATATTAAAGTGTTACCCTGGAAGAGGCAGCAATGATTTGGCCATGTTATAGTCATAAAAGAGCAATTATATCAGACAGATTTGAGCAATGAATTAGAAATCACAGGACCAGGACCTGATACCAGAACAATCTTTTACTTACACAAGTTATTTCTCCTCTTTGTGCTTCACTCTATCTATTTATAAAATGAGAATTACTGCTTACTTTCTATTCCAACAGGAATGTTTCAAGATAAAATATATGTATCAGCCATCAGATATTTTGATTGAGGCTACTATGCACCTCAGTTTTCAGCATTATTTTAAATGCTGAGGATACAGCAATAAACAAGACAAACATGGCCCTGCCCTCAAGGAGTTGCCTCTAATTGGAGGATACAGATAATAAACAAATAAGTAAGATAATATCAGCTACTGATGAGAGCTAAAAAGTTAATTTAAAGAGTACAGTAAAGAGTGGTGGGGCAGGAGAGATGGTTTAGCTGAACTTTTCAGGAAAGGCTTCTCTGAGGAGATATCATGAAGGTTTGATTAACAAAATAATAAACATGTGAAGGAGCTTCCCTGATGGCTCAGTGGTAAAGAATCCACCTGCCAATGCAGGAGACACGGGTTCGATTCTTGGGTTGGGAAGATCTCCTGGAGAAGGAAATGGCAACCCCACCCACTCCAGCATTCTTACCCGGGAAATCCCATGGACAGAGGAGCCTGGTGGCCTACAGTCCATAGGATCGCAAAAAGAGCTGGACATGACTTGGCAGCTAAACAACAACAAGCAGGTAAAAAGATAGGGGGAAAAGTCCAAACAGGAGGAACACTAAAAGCCAAGAGATAGAGATAGAAATAAGCTTTCAGAATTAAGGACCTGAACCAAGACCACCAGTATGGCTGGAGTGTGATCAGTAAGAAAGAATGTAGGGGGAGAAAATCAAAAGGTCAGCAAGGAACAGATAGGGCAGTTCCACAAGTTGGATTTTGTTACAAGTAATATGGGAAGACATCAGAGGATTTTTAACCTTTGGATTTATGTGATTTTTAAAGTATTTTAAAGATGTTTTAGAAAGAGTAGCAAGAGGGGCAAGAATGGAAGCAGAGAGGCCATTAGAAAGATCAACGTCTTTCAAAAGATGATAGTGGATTGCCTAGGAATGCAGCACTGAAGAAGGGAGAATGTGCGAGATGCACAAAGAATTTTGGGAGTGGTACCAGTAGAACTTGCTGTGGGTTAGATATAGGGCTGAGATAAATCATTAAAATCTTGAGTTAAAGTTCCATGTAGTTTTTTCATTTTTAATTAAATCACCTTATAATATAGAATTTTAGGGTGTTTTCATGATAATCTTAAAAAAGAAAATATAAGCATATTCTTATATACTAACATGCAGTTTGTGTTCCAATTAAGTTTATGTTTAGAATCTCATTAGTGTCAAAGTGATTCCTTAAACTGACAGAGTTTAATTTCTAATTTTTTCAACCAGAAGTCATGTTTTAGAAATTCTGCCCTACAGAAGTTTGGGGATATATTGGGAATAATTTTGATAAATGATGAATTAGAATCAACTGATTTCACAAAACAAGTCATTTTGGGGCTGAAAAATAAGGAAAATCTGAAAATATATATTTTGCCTTTTTGTTTTATATCTTTAATTATATAAATACTGAATTCAAATCAGATTATGGATAAAAGTAATCAAAATAAAAATATACACATTTTTATAGGTAATATTTTGAAGAAAGATTTTCTAAAAAAAGTACAGCCTTGAAGAACTTGATTTTGGTTCCAGGATTTAAGAGTATTTTACTGTATTTGTAGGCCTTTTATTCAATAAACATTTTGCTCTTAACTCTAATTTCCTTGGCATATGAGAGAGGAATGGTTTGAATTAACTGCAGGGTCCTTTCCAGATTGAAAAGTTTAATCAAACTATAGCATTTGCATTTTTTTTATTGTTGTTTTTGTTTTTTTTTTAAGCCTGTACTGTTTGGAAAAAAAAATGCTTTGAAACAAAGAAAGTTACAGCATCATTGGAGGAAGTTTTAATAAAACTTCGAGAAGATTTGGAACTTTACTATAAAAAATTGCTCATGCAACTTGAAGCCAAGGAGATCAAGATGAGACCAAAGAATCTTGCAAACATCACAGACTCTAAGGTACTATTAAATATGTTCACATTCTGTTGTGTGTGCAGGGCTAAGTCATTTCAGTCGTGCCTGACTCTTTGCAACCCTATGGACTATAGCCTGCCAGGCTCCTCTGTTCATGGGGATTCTCCAGGCAAAAACACGAGTGGGTTGCCATTCCCTTCTCCCAGGGGTCTTCCCAACCCAGGGATTGAACCCAGGTCTCCTGCATTGCAGGCAGATTCCATACTGTCTGAGCCACCAGGAAAGCTCCTGTGCTGTATATTACATTCCTAGAATTTGTATATCTTATACCTATAAGGTTGTAACTTGACCACCATCACCCATTTCTCCCAACCACCACCTCCTGCTTCTGCCAACCACCAGTTTATTCTGTTTCTATGAGTAAAAGTTTACCATTTTAGGTCAATTTAATGTAAAATCCAAATAGTTTTAAATAAAGTTTTCTCCATATTAGCTGACACTTTTCTTAAGCATCACTGAAACTTTTTATCTTACTGTTTTCTCAAGTTCGATATATGATAATGTCCTTTTCATGAAAGCAGCTTAAATTATTTCTTTGCCGACAGTTACACCTCACAAAGAATAGCAAGGAGAGATAAGAAAGCCTTCCTCAGGGATCAATGCAAAGAAATAAGAGGAAAACAATAGAATAGGAAAGACTAGTAATCTCTTTAAGAAAATTAGAGATACCAAGGGAATGTTTCATGCAAAGATGGGCACAATAAAGGACAGAAATGGTATGGACCCAACAGAAGCAGAAGATATTAGGAAGAGGTGGCAAGAATACACAGAAGAATTATACAAAAGAGATCTTAATGACCCAGATAATCACGATGGTGTGATCATTCACCTAAAGCCAGACATCCTGGAGTGAGAAGTCAAGTGGGCCTTAGGAAGCATCACTATGAACAAAGCTAGTTGGAAGAGGTGATGGCATTTCAGCTGAGCTATTTCAAATCGTAAAAGATGATGCTGTGAAATTGCTCCACTCAATATGCCAGTAAATTTGGAAAACTCAGCAGTAGCCACAGAACTGGAAAAGGTCAGTTTTCATTCCAATCCCTAAAAAAGGCAATGTCAAAGAATACTGAAACTACTGCACAATTGCACTCATCTCACACACTAGCAAAGTAATGCTCAAAATTCTCCAATCTAGGCTTCACCAGTATGTGAACTGAGAACTTTCAGAAAATCTAGTTTGAAAATCCAGTTCAAGCTGAATTTAGAAAAGGCCGAGGAACCAGAGATCAAATTGCCAACATTCACTGGCTCAGAGAAAAAGCAAGAGAGTTCCACAAAAACATCTACTTCTGCTCTATTGACTATGGCAAAGCCTTTGACTGTGTGGATCACAACAAAGTGGAAAATTCTTTAAAAGAAATCTGTATGCAAGTTAGAAACAAACAAAGGACTGGTTCTAATGGTCACCCTGCTTATTTAACTTATATGCAGATGACATGCAAAATGCTGGGCTGGATGAAGCACAAGCTGGAATCAAGACTGCAGGGAGAAATATCAACAACCTCAGATATGAAATTGACAACACCCTTATGACAGAAAGCAAAGGGGAACTAAAGAGCCTTTTGATGAAGGTGAAAAAGGAGAGTGAAAAAGCTGGCTTAAGACTCAACATTAAGAAAACTAAGATCATGGCATCCAATCCCATCACTTCATGGCAAATAGATGGAGAAACAATGGAAACAGTGACAGCCTTTATTTTCTTGGGCTCCAAAATCACTTCAGACTGTGACTGCAATCATTAAATTAAAAAACACTTGCTCCTTGGAAGAAAAGCTATGACAATCCTATAGAGCATATTAAAAAGCAGAGACATTACTTTGCCAACAAAGGTCCTTATAATCAGCTATGGTTTTTCCATCATAACTCAGTTGGTAAAGAATCTACCTGTAACACAGGAGACCTGGGTTCTATTCCTGTGTCAGGAAGATCCCCTGCAGAAGGAAATGGCAACCCACTCCAGTATTCTTGCCTGGAGAATCCCATGGACAGAGGAGTCTGGCAGGCTACAGTCCATGGGTTTGCAAGAGTTGGACATAACTTAGTGA
Source organism: Antilocapra americana (assembly GCA_007570785.1). Lineage (NCBI taxonomy): Eukaryota > Metazoa > Chordata > Mammalia > Artiodactyla > Antilocapridae > Antilocapra > Antilocapra americana. The sequence continues at coordinate 22,384,965 of ML661344.1, forward strand.
CTAAACCGTCTCATGGCTTTCCCAGTAGTCATGTATGGATGTGAGAGTTGGACCATGAAGAAGGCTGAGCACCGAAGAATTGATGCTTCTGAAGTGCCATGTTGGAGAAGATTCTTGAGAGTCCCTTGGACTGCAAGGAGATCAAACCAGTCCATCCTAAAGGAAGTCAATCCTGAATATTCACTGGAAGGGCTGATGATGAAGTTGAAGCTCCAATGCTTTGGCCACCTGATGGGAAGAGCCAACTCATTGGAAAAGACCCTTATGCTGGGAAAGATTGACAGCAGGAGAAGGCGATGACAGAGAACAAGATGGTTGGATGGCATCACCGACTTAACAGACATGAGTTTGAGCAAGCTCCAGAAGATGGTGAAGGACAGGGAAGCCTGGCATGGTACAGCCCATGGGGTCATAAAGAATCAGACACACCTAACAACTGAACAATGAACAATAACAACTCACAAACTTTTCTGAACAAAAGTAACCTAAAGGTTACTTAAGTAACCTTTACTTAACTAAAATAGATTTTTTCATATTAAATAGATTTTCTTATAAAATACAGTATTTCATTATTAAATATTTTAATGTGATTCTATTATGATTCCACTGATAAACCATTATGCCAATTTCTGAAGTCTTGCTAAGTATCTTAAACCTAGTATATTCATCTTAGAGTAATAGGTGTTGGATTCTATGGTGTTAATATAATGGTAAATTTTACAAAGACTTATTTATTTTTATAATACATGAAAATGGTAGTAGAACATAAAGGAAAGTAGTCCCTAAAGCATAAGAAATTAACAACTCAATAATTTAAACAACTCAATCATCTACTGCAAGGCAATAAGCTTATTTTATGGAATATGTTATTTTCATGATTTGCTCTTTTGATATTTTATATCTTTTTGTTTTTATTGACAAAGAATTAAAAATTTAAAAGGTAGATGTTATACTAAACAAAGACATCTTTATATATCCCATACAGAATTACCTTATCATCCAGATCACTGAAGTACAACATGCTATTGATCAACTTAAGAGAAAACTGGATACTGACAAAATGAAACTCATAATAGAAATTAAGGTACTTTGAATTTCCCCTAATAAGATTATAACATTTATCTTGAAATAAACTACTTTGGTGTTTTAACTTTGCTTGTTGATAGTGTAAAGGCAGTAAGGACTGTCTTAAAATTGTTACCTTAACAAAAAAGCATGAATGAAAAAAGTACAAGAATAATAATGAAATCCTGTGAAAAGATTCCTAACAAGGCCAAAGCAAAACTTAGTAAAATTTCGCTAAGAAATAAAGTAAAAGAACCTTGTGAATCAGTATCCCATCCATCCATCATGTGCTCAGTCCTGTCCAGCTCTTTGTGACCCCATGGACTGTAGCTTGCCAGGCTCCTCTGTCCACTGGATTTTCCAGGCAAGGATACTGGAGGGGGTTGCCATTTCCTTCTCCAGCGGATCTTCATGACCCAGGGATCAGACCCATGTCTCCTGTCAGGACCGGAGACATTGCAGGCAGATTCTTTTACCTCTTGAGCCATCAGGGAAGCCCGTGAATCAGTACAGTCTCCATAAAATATTTTGAAAGAAGTAATTTTCATACATTAACGTCATTCATACCTAAGTCTGACAAACCACTGAGCTCTCTGAGCTCCCATTTAATTTTAATGTTTTCTCCTCTCTTGGGTAATTATCTCATTTACTCTGGTTATTTTCATAGATATATATACAATGTTGTATGAGTGCTCTCAATTCAACTCTTTACCAGAAATAACTTTATGACAGAATAATGACCCCTGTCGAGAATTAGCACTGTCCAATACAACTTTCTGTGATGGTGGAAAGGTTTAATACCTGCACTGTCTGATAAGGTAGCTACTAGCCACATAAGGATGATGAAACTTGATATATAGATTGTTGTGTGACTGAGGAATTGAATTTTAGATTTAATTTTAGTTACTTTCAGGTTAAATAGTTACATGTAGCAAGTGGCTACTCTACCGGACAGCACTGTTCTAGATTGTTTTCAGTAGCAGCATTCTCCAATCTAAACACTGGCTCAGCACTGAGAAGCTTAAAACTACAGGAAAGGAAAAAGGTAAAGGACAATTTTAAACAAACAAAAAAGATAAGTTATTTGACATTTTTATACAGTATACACTCAAAAAAAAAGTAGTTCATTCAGTGAATGAAAACTCCTGTGTATTCAGAAAAAGGAGAGAAATCAAGCGTAAAACTTGTCCACTTAAGGATAGTTGGATGGGTAGAAGACCCATCAGGGCCTTCAATTACAACTTCCTCAGTGCTCTTTTCTTCTGGAAAGCATACACGTTAGTTCTTACCATTTTTTGCATATTTTAGCCTTATAAATATTACATATAAATGGTTTGAACCCAAATCAGAATTATAGTGAAAAAACAGAAAAGATGTGAAAAAGAGAACCACGTTCTCAGCTTACAGGCTACAAGGGGAAAAAATCCCACATTAACCATAGTGCCTAACTGTCACATAGTAGACATTATAAGATACATTATAAGAATTTATGTATCTACACATAAGATACAGATCTAAGGAGCAGAAAACCTATTTTGACTGTTGCAACCATATTCAAATAATATAGCACAATCTGCTTATCGAAGTTCAATGTTATATCACCTGGAGATCCTATTAAAACTAACAGGATCTGATTCAATAGATCTTTGGGGGAAGCCTGGAAATCTTCAGCACTAACAGACTCCCAGGTGATGCTGATGCTGCTGGTCCGTAGACAATACTCAGAATGGCAAGTTCTGGTAGCAGATGGTCTAAGTTTGAATTCTGGCTGTGGCACTTTCTGGTTTTATACTTTAGCAAGTTACTTAACTTATAGGCATTTCAGTTTCTTTAGCTGTAAAATGAGGAGAAATAACAGTATCTGCTTCAATTAAATTTATGGAAGAATCTAAGGGGTTAATGCACTTAAAAGAACACATTATTATATTTCTTAAGTACTTGCTCAGTTTCTAAGGTCAGGAAATTAAGTTTTTTTGTAATTTCTTTAGGAGTCAGAGGTTTTTTGCTTTTACCATTTTCTTTACACATTGAGAAAATATTGAAATAAATGAAAGATAAAATTCTTTCTCACTCTAATTTTTTAGAACCATTTATTTTTAATCATGCTGCTGCTGTTGCTAAGTCGCTTCAGTCATGTCCAACTCTGTGCGACCCCAGAGATGGCAGCCCACCGGGCTCCGCCATCCCTGGGATTCTCCAGGCAAGAACACTGGGGTGGGTTGCCATTTTCTTCTCCAATGCCTCAAAGTGAAAAGTGAAAGTGAAGTCCCTCAGTCAAGTCCGACTCTTAGCGACCCCATGGACTGCAGCCCACCAGGCTCCTCCGTCCATGGGATTTTCCAGGCAAGAGTACTGGAGTGGGTTGCCACTGCCTTCTCTGTATTTTTTTAATGATGTTTATATATTAATAAATGAAATTATTTGGTAGCATACCTAGTAGTAGATAAGCATGCTTACTCAAAGGGACTTATGAACCATAGATTTACGATAGTAATCCAGTGCAAGCAAATGCATTGAAGGCAAATGAGAGAAGACATGAAAGCTATTTCAAAAACTCTTATTTATATGACAATTATATAATTTTAGAAAATATAGAAGTTCATTTTTGAAAGACAATTTTTTTTTTATAGATGAGAAAACAAGCAATTTCAGATTTACGCACATTGAAAGCTGAACTGGCACAGAAGAAACTTAATACAACTTTCCAATCTCAATTAGGTATGTTACTTTAAAACTTTAATTGGTCAAAGATCAAGTGATTAGGACTCGGCACTGCCATCACAGGGAGTGCAGGTTCAATCTCTGGTCTAGGAACTAAGATCCCATATACACTGTGGTGTGGCCAAAGAAAAAAATATTTTTTATTTACTTGAACATATTGGTTTAACCGTTGTTCGCCTCGTTTCATATAAATTGTAAGTTTTACATCTTTTCCCTTTTCTTGTGGCTATTATACAGTGTTTCAGGAAATACAGGTGTAAAAAAGCAAAATGGTGTTTATTTGGCTATTTTTTAAGGTTTCAAATGTATTACATTTTATTTTACAGTACTATATTTTATCATTTTCATTTTTAAATAGTCTTAAAATATAATACCTAGTATGACTGTAAAATGAAAAAGTATTTATTTTAATAAATATGAGTCTAACTTGCATTCACAGCTATGACAGAGATTAGTACTGAGAATCTAAATCTTTTAAATTTATTTTGGAAATACAAAGACAATAGTAATCAGCAAATACTATGGAAAATGGTTGGTTTTAATTTGCCATAAATAATTATGCAAGTAGGAAATGAATTATTCTCATAACAGAAGACTCAACCATCATTTATCCCAATTTGAAGAGGGCAGAATGCATAGGGAAGGCAGGATTTATGTAAATCCAGAGTTTGAGAGTCAGATTTTTAATCTAAGAATTTATAGGAGTGAATATAAATGCAACACAATATTCTTCTAAATTGGCTTGAGAAAGGAAACACAGATGCTTATACATTTCTTTACACAAAATTTCTCTTTCAGGAAGAAAACAACAGTTAAGAAACTAATGTCTTTAAATAATTCAAAACACAGATATAGTAATTGAAAAAATTAAACTATGCAAACAAAACTAACCAGGATATATAGATGTCCATCAGTGAAGGAATATTAATCATTTGGAAGGGTAAATGGCAATGAACACAACTGGGTTCAACATCAAGTCTTTTGTAAACATTTCAGATATAACCTCAAAAAGTAATTTAGTTGGTAAATATTAGATATATCTAACCTACTAATTCAAAAATTACTATTAAGTTACCTTCTTGTATTTTCTAAGTATTTTGATCTTTTATATTCATTTTTTCCCCTTTGGAGACTTAAGTGAGTTTCATTCAAATGACTCAGAGAACACGAGTGTTATAAGGAATCAGGAAGCAGAAAAATTATTTGCGTCAATTTGATGAACCTAAAGACACAACTCTGCAGGTTTAAAATTTATTGGAAAAAGTATAAAACAGATTCCCAGACTAAATTTTTTTTTTTTTTTAAATTATTGTTTTAGCCATACATTGTTATGATATCACCATGGGTTTACATATGCTTCCCCTCCGGGTCCCCCCTCCCTCCTCCCTCCCCCCCGGGAAATCTCGCTGCACCAGTCCCAAGCATCAATCCTGGGCTGGCGATTGATTAGACACATGACAATTAACATGCTTCAGTGCCCTTCTCCCATCTCATCCCACCCTTACCCTCGTCCACAAAGTCCACAAGTCTATTCTATACATCTGCGTTCCTTTTGTTGTCTCCCATGTTGGGTTCTCATTACTGTCTTTCTAAATTCCATATATATGTGTTAATATACTGTATTGTTGTTTTTGCTTCTGACTTACTTCACTCTGGATAATGGGCTCCAGTTTCGTCCATCTGAGTAGAATTGCTTCAAATGAATTTTTTTTTAATGCTGAGTAATATTCCATTGTGTATATATACCACAGCTTTCTTATCCATTCGTCAGTTGATGGGCATCTAGGTTGCTTCCATGTCCTGGCTATTGTAAACAATGCAGCGATGAACATTGGGGTGCACGTGGCTCTTTCAATTCTGGTTTCCTCGGTGTATATGCCCAGCAGTGGGATTGCCGGGTCATATGGCAGGTCTATTTGCAGCTTTTTAAGGAACCTCCACACTGCTTTCCATAGTGGCTGCACTAGTCTGCATTCCCACCAACAGTGCAAGAGGGTTCCCTTTTCTCCACATCCTCTCCAGCATTTATTGCTTGTAGACTTTTGGATGGCAGCCATTCTGACTGGTGTAAAGTGGTACCTCATTGTGGTTTTGATTTGCATTTCTCTGATAATGAGTGATGTTGAGCATCTTTTCATGTGTTTGTTAGCCATTTTTATATCTTCCTTGGAGAAATGTCTGTTAAGTTCTTTGGCCCACTTTTTAATTGGGTTGTTTATTTTTCTAGAATGAAGCTGCAGGAGTTGTTTGTAAATTTTTGAGATTAATTGTTTGTCTGTTGCTTCATTGGCTATTATTTTCTCCCATTCTGAAGGCTGTCTTTTCACCTTGCTTATAGTTTCCTTTGTTGTGCAAAAGCTTTTAATTTTAATTAGGTCCCATTTGTTTATTCGTGCTTTTATTTCCAATATTCTGGGAGGTGGGTCATGGAGTATCCCGCTTTGGATTATAGCAGAGAGTGTTTTGCCTATGTTATCCTCTAGGAGTTTTATAGTTTCTGGTCTTATGCTTAGATCTTTGATCCATTTTGAGTTTATCTTTGTGTATGGTGTTAGAAAGTGATCTAGTTTCATTTTTTTACAAGTGGCTGTCCAGTTTTCCCAGCACCACTTGTTAAAGAGGTTGTCTTTTCTCCATTGTATATTCTTGCCTCCTTTGTCAAAGATAAGGTGTCCATAGATGCGTGGATTTATCTCTGGGCTTTCTATTCTGTTCCATTGATCTATGTTTCTGCCAGACTAAATTTTTAAAAAATCTATCCCTAAGCAAACAACTTCCACTTCAAGTTATACATATTTTAAAAATTTTCATTGATTTGTAAGTATATATTTTAATATCATGTATTATCATTTAAAATTTTAGCATAATAAAATTCTGAAAGCAATTATTCCCAATTATAGTATTAAACTTCTTACAGGGGAATATTTGACATGGTAAGCGACTTGCCTCTTACCTTTATGTTGTTGTACACAGAAGATATACATAGGTAGGTATTTTTCAGCTTCAAACAATCAAAGCATTTATTTGTTCGTTATCTGTTTTTGAGAATACTAATAACTAAAATATATAAGAACATGAAAAAAGGTTTAAATTTTTAATATCTTCCAGAAACTAGATAGATTTAAACAGATCATTTTTCTAAATCTTCATAGTTTAACAAAAGATGTTCATCTCTGGTCACAGGTTTGGTTTTAAGGCTTTCCACATTTCTTCAGTTTGCTGTTTTGCTATAGCATCTCCAGAGTAGTCAAGGCAGTTTGCATGCCACATGCCAATGCCGAGTAAGCCATGTTTTTGTACATATGCTGCCTTTAGAGAAATGCTCTGAGGGTCATCATACCACACTTGATGGAAACGGCCAGCCTGATCCTGTACAAATAAATTAAAATGTAACTTGAAAATAGTCTGCACAATAAGAGGAAAAAGTGTTTCTTAAGTCCAACGATTCAAATAGGATACAATTGAAATAATAAAACTTTCAGGACATGCATAATACAGTCCATTGTTCCATATGTGATACTTTCTAAATATCATTGCCTATAGCAGTCTTACAACAATAGAGATTACACAAATGAACCTCCCAATATATCCTATTTAAAATCCCCCTCATGCCCTAAGATTCCTTCCTTGCTCTGATTTGGGGATTATCAACCAAGATGTGCTGTTCATATCTGAATCACTTGTGAGGGCTTTTAAAAACAGATTCCTAGGGCCCATGCCACATGAAACCTATTGAATCGACATCTTCCAGGGCTAGTGCTGTAATATATATTTGTTTCTTTGTGCTATGTTTTAATGTTCCATTAGGTGATTCTGATATGTAGTCAAGATTAAGGAGAATCCCTGCTTTTGCCCTCTAAAACCAGCTTATATACCTTTTTTTTTTTTTTTTTTGCAGTTCCTGGGAATGTACCTGGTTAGAAGCTCAACAGGTGACTTTGTTTATGACAAAACAGTCAGATCAAAAGATAATGGCAATGGATGAAGAAAATATCTCCTTCTCTAGGTCTTACAGAATTGAGTCAAAGAGCCTATGGGTCTGGACCCCATGGGTAAGTTAGGCACACACCTGATTAAGAACCACAAACTAGAAACTGGTCTTGCGTTTACTTTTCACCCTGAAAAGTCCTTTTCCCCACTACTACTTGCCTCTATCTAGCACTAACCACAGTCTCTTTTAGAAGGTATATAACCTATTGATAAAGGATAAAAGAAAGAGGAAAGGAGCAGAATTAGGCAAAAGGGTAAAGGAAGGGGAAAAGATAGGAAGTAAAAAATAGAACAATCTGTGATTTAAAATAATTTACTGATTTCTATATACATCTGGGGAACTATTTAAAGGCAATTCTCAATGAATATCAGTAATATTTTTATTTATGCTAGCACCATGAGAATTAGAATCATCTCCTAAGATGACTGCTTTAAAGGATAGTAGTCACTTGGTAAATGAATAAGCCGTGGATATATAAGTATAGCAGATTCATTCCATATAAGTGTATCTCATACTATATCTTATATCCCATTATTTAAAATGTTTAGAACCAGAAAAAGGGATAAATGCCTTAGTATCTATTGTGGTTCAATATTAAAAGGCAACTTGCAAAACTTGTCCCTAAATATAGAAAGATTTATTTTTTTAGAGGCAGGAGCAAAGACATATTGCCCTGAAGACATATCTCTCTGAATTTTGCCATCATTCTATTGGGCTGGCCAAAAAGTTCGTTTACCTTTCTCCATACCAGCTTACAAAATCAGAATGAAATTTCTGGCCAACCCAATAGTACTTTGAATCTTTTTGATATGTTAAAATTTTCAAATACCTCAAATAGTGAAGGATCAAAGGATGAAAAACTGGGTATATGTAAGTTTGACATATGCCTGGTTAAGGAATATATGCCTCCAAGAATATTGACTGCAAGATGAAGCTGCCTATGCGGAGACAGCATTAGAAAGCACAATGATTCTCTTCAGTTAAAACAAAAATTTGATTTGGGTTGCTATGGAATTTTACAAAGAATGAAGGAGAACATATTGGTTATAGCCAGATGGTGTCTAAAGTGCCATTAAGTAAATGGTTTTTAAGGCTCATCAAAATGTTTCCTCAGTTCTAAAATCTTAAAGAATATGTCTTATTATGCATTAAGGAAAAAATAAGTCAGGAATTACAAAAAACAGTATATCATAGGGTAAACTATTTTAAAATATGTATTTCCAAACTATATATAATTGGTTAAATAAGCCATTTACCAAACTGATGTCCATGAAAAACTGTTACCCTGCAAGTTTCTAAGACTGTTGGGAAAGACGGTTTTATGTTAAACAATTAAATGACTTTATGTACTATAGTACATCTCAAATCCTTGAATATTGTGTTATACATACAATTTGTTCTTCCCACTTCCCCACCTCCTATATTGCCCTCTCCTTGCTCTTCCCATTAGTAACCACTCGAGTGTGTGTGTATGTCTATGTATTATTAACAGTTCCCAGAACAAAATTCTAAAAATACTGTTTGGTAAAGACAGGATCACAATATACCCAAGTTTAATTAATAAGTTTATACTTTAGTTTCTAAAGTTTAAAAAGCTCTACACTAAAACTTTCTACATAAATGATATACAGGCAGGTACATGTACACCAATTATAATTTATTAAATATGTACATATGTAGTCATTTTTTGTAAATGGGTATCGGGCTATCAGAAATATATGTATACATTCTTGTTGGAATTAACTTTCATCATATTATTTTAGGGTTCCTTTAATAGTTAACATAATCTAAGGCAAATTCAAAGATGGTTTGTATTTAAAGATTTTTGAGGTGTGAAGAAGGTTTTATTATGCTGTGGATAATATAACTTTTCTTTATCCCTTCAGTATTGCAATTCCTATTTATCAAAAACTACCTGACAGAATTATTAATCATTTACTCTGTTTCTTCAAGTTTCTGTCTGTAATATTTTTCAGTCTCTAATCTTTAATATTGTTTATAATTTATTTAATATCACAGTTTGAACTGTGGGATAAATTTGGAATGATACAATTAAAGTGCATGATGATGCGTCTCCTAGTCTCAGCCTCATTCCTCCCAATGTAATGGCCTCATAAGAATCATGAGGCTACTTTGAAATGGAGATTTTCAGAGCAGGGAACCTATTTTGGTCCAAAGTCCTTTCAAAAGCCACAGACATCATTTACAATTGTCAACTCCTAAGAAAATTGTTCGTGATATACATGTTTTTATTATATCATCTAAAGTGACAAGTGGCCATGCAGAGCAGTTCCACTATTAGCATAACTTTAATCGCTCACAAGGAAAGTCAAGTCCTGATTACACAGATTCAAAGACAAGTCTGCTCATGTAAACAGTAGTCTGTATGTTGTATCCTATAAGAAAACTGATAGAAGAAAATCTTACTATAAAATATGTAATTATGGAAACATGCAATTATGAAAACTAATAAAGATTTGTAATTTGTGGACAGTCTTACTTTATAGTGATAATAAGGAGACTGCTGATTTTTATCCCACAGTCTTCCAGAAGTAGAACTATTTATTTGCTTCATAATTGTTTGATAGGTCACTTGATGATGTACAGCATCACGACAAGGGTATTTTGCAGTGGTACAAACATGATCCTATAAACACAAAAATGTTCATGTTATATATTATCAATTAAGCAAATCTTCAGAGTCAAATCCAAAATTATAAAAAATTATTAGACATGAAATATAAACTATAAATAGACAATCTGACTATACAAATTAAAGTTAAATTTTAATATTAAATAGAAATATAGTAACATTCACACACTTGTATGGGATTTAATTATTTATTTAGTCTCAAACTGTATTAAAGAAGTTCTCCATAAAGTATATGTTATTCTATAGAGAGAAGTTTCTAAACTCTAAATAAAATAAAGTTTATATAGAGGAAACAAAACAAGCTCTAAAAAATATAATAGAAAAAGAAAAAAATTACATAAGAAATTATCTGTTCTTACCACTGATAGATTTTGGCAGGTATAATCATAACCATACCAGGGAATACCCATTACAAGTTTCCTAGGAGTAATTCCAATCTTGATGAAGTCATCATATCCTGATCAAATAGGAACAGAAAAAGCATATTATTTTTCTCTTCATATATCTACTAATGTGTTCATACAAGCTATGTAACACTCAGAATCCAAGTTTGTAAAAGCAGGTACATTTATGCAAGAAACTACAGTGTTTCTCTAATATACTATAAAAGTCATCCCTTAACATCTGTAAATTTTTGTATCACTTTCTAAGTCATTTGTTTTATAAAATATTTATTTAGCTGCACTGAGTCTTCATTGCAGTATGCAGGATCATTAGTTGTGGCATACAAAATCTTTTATTTTCAGCATGCAGCTCTTTTAGTCACAGCATGCAAATTAATAGAAAACATTCAAAACAATCAAGATCAAATTGAAGCAAAAAATTCACAAAATTTATTTTAAGAACAATAGCACATTTCAGGAAAGCATGCTAATTGTGTCTATTAACTACTAAGGCACAGATTTGATATCCTAGATTCTAAAGCTTTAAAAAAGTTGTATAAGTCAAACTTTCTGGCAGGGGTCTCAAAATTGCTTCTTGAATGCACAAGTGTTTCACATTTTATCAGTATACTAAAGGAGATCAGTCCTGGGTGTTCATTGGAAGGACTGATGTTGAAGCTGAAACTCCAATACTTTGGCCACCTAATGAGAAAAGCTGACTCATTGGAAAAGTCTCTGATGCTGGGAAAGATTGAGGGCAGGAGGAGAAGGGGACAATGGAGAATGAGATGGTTGGATGGCATCACCGACTCAATGGACATGGGTTTGGGTAGACTCTGGCAGTTGGTGATGGACAGGGAGGCCTGGTGTGCTGCGGTTCATGGGGTCACAAAGAATCGGACACAACTGAGCAACTGAACTGGAATGAACTATAAATGTGAATTACAGCTACCCTATCTTACTCTGTAGCAGATAATCTATAGATAGGAAACAGAGAAAAATGAACAAATCCATGGTCCAATAAATTCCTTTCTTTCCCATGCTGCAAAATATGTTTTCCCACAAAGACATGTTCCAAGATTAGCTAGGATAAGTTGAGTAATTTGCTGTTTTTCAGAGCCTTTAAAGTTACCATGTACTGTTCAATATCCAAGAAAGGGGTGGAGTATGCATCATTTCCCAAACATACTTGATAATAAATCTTTTATTGATATACATAATTATCATCTCTTTCATAAACACAGCTTGCAAATCCTGGATTAAAGAATTATTTTGTATTATAACACATTTTTTCAAATTTTAAATAGGATATGCTTATGATCAAACTAGTCTATTCAGAAAATTTTTTGTTTAGTCACTAAGTCATGTCTGACTCTTTGCAACCCCATTGATTATAGCCCTCCTGGCTCCTCTGTCCATGAGATTTCCCAGGAAAGAATACTGTAGTGGGTTGCCATTTCCTTCTCCAGGGGATCTTCCTGACCCAGGGATTGAACTAAGGTCTCCTGTATTGGCAGGTGGATTCTTTACCACTGAGCCACCTGGGAAACCCATCCAGATAATTAGGACATTACAAAATGAGGTCAGGTTCTATGATTTTACCTCTATATGAAAAATAAAGGAATTTTTATTTATTATTTAATAGTTAAATCAGTGCCAACTATGCCAGAAAATCTCATTTAAGTCTAAAAGTTAAAAAGCAATCTTTTATTCAATTGGTTGATAGTATACAAACCAACACAAACTTTGGAAAGGATAATGCAAAGTTCATGTCATATGAACGACATACCAGAAGTACTCTTAATAAGAATGTAATTGTCAGTGTAGCATGGGTACTAAAAGCAAATGCCAAATAAGGTAAAACCAATCCTATCAATCATGTACAATAGTTACATTATAGCTACCTTTGCTACTAAATTATTTAACATTGGTTATTTAAACAAAAAAATTCTATCAAATTCTAAATAAGTAAATATCCTCTTTGGGTAACTTTCTAAGAAGAGTTGTGACTTGAAGTTAGAACACCTGCTTGAATCCCGACCTAATAGCCATGCAATCATGAGATTTTAACACCCTTCATCTCATCTATAATGGAGGGTTAATTTATTATGCCTATCTGACAAGGCTTTTAGAAGAAGTAATTGAAAATGTTAAAACTTTTTGTAAAATTTAAAGCTCTCAAATTAAGAGGTTTTTACGTCTTAAGAAAGTGTTACAAATGGAAAACATATACAAATGACTTAGAAATACTAAAACATATCTTAATGTTTGAGGTTATAGAATTACTGTTAGTGATAAATGATCACTTTGTGATTTCTTACCAGTTAATGTCTGAACATAGGGAGAATTGGCTCCTGCAATACATTGTGACCAGGCCAGACTTCGTTCATCATAAGACATCACAAAGAGAAAGTCACAGGCGTCTGCAATTCCGGTATAGTTATAGCACCGCGCACCTACGCAGTTTGGACCCCAAGGTACATCAAAGGTTACCTGTAGAAAAACCATTTTATGTAACATCATCAAATATGCATATTACGGCAGATGTTTTGTTGATTATGTATTCTCTTGCCTCATATTATCCCCCAAAAAGAACCACTTAGGTGTATGAACGTAGAGTTTGGCATGTATGGAATGAGAACAATTCTAAGAAATGTGTTTTTTGCCTGCATAGACTGACCCAGACATGTGTTTTGGACAATGTTTTGGACATATATATATATATATATAGATAGATAGATAGATAGATAGATAATGGACATATATTTGGACCTTGACATATTTGGACTTATACAATGACCAGGAGTGGGCACTCTGTAGAAGAGGAGTTTTAAACTCAAACGCCTTCAGACTGGCAACTCAACTGATTAAAGAAAATTCATGTAATCACAGTAGGGTATGGTAGGGTCTGTAAGCAACTAGACAGTAAAAACACACTGAAAGAATTCAAATTAAAAAATTCTTAAAACTTCGGTGCAAGCTACATAGGTCATCTCTTGGCACAAGCTGACTGGACTGTGTTGGGAGTTTGAGCTCCTGATTTACACCTATGCTACATGGTAGGTTTAGCCCAATATTATAATTAAACAGTAGTGGTGTTTTATGCCTACAAGTATATATTAATCAACTCAAAATGTTATACAAGTCACTTAAAAGACTGATTTTATGGAAATATTCAAATAAAACTTGAGTGATAAATTATCTTTCATTTTGAATATGAGCCAGTCCTCGGTAAGGATGAGCCTCTTAAGATTTATTGCCTTGAGTATTATATATGCCTGCAAATGTTCTAAAGCTCCATTAAAAGTTTTCTTCTTAATTAGGCTCTCAATAAATATACTGACTAATATTACGAAAAGTTGAGCTATTTTAGTTAAACTTTTACACTTTGGCCAATTTATTCTACTTAACTCTTCTTAGGACTTTCTCAAAATTCTCTCTATAACTCTCTCATTATTAACACTAAAGAAAGCTCTGCTTTGTAAGTGCAGAATTTCCCCAAATCTCTCCAGCAAAACAGGTTATAAAGTGAAATTTTAACATATTGGACTTCATTTTTTCACTCTCTCCTCTTACAAAATGGAAGTATAATAAGGTGATAGAAAAAGTGACCGCTTCTAAGCAGGTAAATTTTAAATTCATTTTGCAAGTCCTTGCCTCTATTCTGAGCAGTGAGAATATTTTCACTGGGTTTCCTGTCATGGTTAATCTCATACTTTTTTAGCAGGTAGTGTTAGTGTATTAGAAAAGAAATCAAAAGACTGATTCTTATCTTGGCTCTCATATAACTAAATTATTTCATTTTAAATATGTGGTCTGTTTTCCAGCTGTAACAGTGAAAGTGTAGAAAGAATTCTTCAAGAGCCCTTTTACTAGTTCTTTAATTTTGTGAGGACAAACTCTATAATCCTAAATTATCATCTTTTCCCCAAAATTCATTTTTCCTTCCAGGGGCTCTTTTTTTTTTTTTTCCTGCTCACCAGTTTAAGAACTTTGGGGCTTTTTCTGACTCTCTTTCTCTCTCATCCTATAACTAATCTCACATTTTCTTTCGGGTAGCCTCTCACAGTTGTTCTGCCCCTTCTTTTTCACTTATTCCCTAATTCAATGAACACTTTCTGAGTGTTAGGGTTATGCTGCTGCTGCTGCTGCTGCTGCTCTAAGTCACTTCAGTCGTGCCCGACTCTGTGCGACCCCAGAGACGGCGGCCCACCAGGCTCCCCCGTCCCTGGGATTCTCCAGGCAAGAACACTGGGGTGGGTTGCCACTTCCTTCTCCAGTGCATCAGAGTGAAAAGTGAAAGAGAAGTCACTCAGTCGAGTCCGACTCTTAGCGACCCCATGGACTGCAGCCCACCAGGCTCCTCCGTCCATGGGATTTTCCAGGCAAGTGTACTGGAGTGGCATGCCACTGCTTTCTCCAGTTAGGGTTATGCCATCATCCCAATTCAAACCATAAGTTCTAAGTTATTGGATTACTGGGTTAGTCCTTATAAGTCTCCTCTAGACAATTTTACATACTACCATAATCTTCCCCAGATACTTTCTACACACTTTACCCATTACATATAGAATTAAATGCATACTCTTCAGTGTGACATCCTGGATGTTCAGTGTGACAATCTGGCTCAGGTTGTCAACTGTACTTCCCACTGACTTACCTAATATGAACTTGACATTGTAGCCCAAATTGGTCTACTTGCCCATGGAAATAGACACTCATACTGCCAAGTCTTTGCTCAGTCTCTTCCTCTTTGTTCTTTCACTATAGTTTAATCAGGACTAGCAAATAAGTTCCCATGCATTAATTCTACCCTATTAACAAAGCAATCTATAGAATGAAGGAAAAGTTTCTGAGGCTCAAATTTGTGAGAAGAGTATGGTGACCTGCATACCAGGTATTTGCTATTCTTGATCTAAATCGTACTTGTCTTAAAAACTGAATTCCACACTGACAAACCTTCTCTACTTGCATACAGTCAGAGATATCAATTTTTATGTTGTCTATTATTTTTCTAGTGTTTCTCAAATTCATGTTGACCAACTATACCAGAAGCACCTATCACTTTTGATAAAAATACAGTTCCTAGAATTAGGCTTTGAGTCTTACTGGGCCATGGGTGCTTTGCAAAGTAATTCAGAGTCTATGGAGCAAGTGAGACACCTCTCCAGAACTATCTCCACTCTTAGGCAAAAGCTGTTTCTGTCCTGAACTGATGAAAGCAGGGCCTGGCCAACAGAGTCCTTCCTCTGCCTGTCTACTATATCTAACCATGCTGCGGGCAAGCAGGTGGGGCAGTGCCAATGGTGTAGCCTTCTGTGAATAAAGAACAGGTTTGGCACCTTAAAATTTTATAAAACTCCTCTAGTTAAGAACCTCAAATGTTCCAGAAAATTTTTTAGGATATGCTGAAACTCTTCCTACTCAGTAAAACTGAGATTCTGTCTTAATGAATTTTGAGAGGAAACAGCAAAGAATTTTTACCTGTGATCCTTCAATTTCACGATGGAAAGAGTCTGTGGTTTCTTTGACTAAAGCAGTTAATGCATAATATTCAGGTGATGAATGAGCAACATCCTGTTCTATGTCTAGATTAATTCCATCCATATATTGTGTTTTGGCCAGCTTAACTTGTTGAGCTATCCAGGATGCTCTGAAAGTAGCATTAATGATATCCTTTACAGATACATCTCCTATGGAAGAAATATACATCTTTTGTACATACATGCTTTCCATATTTTAATAAAATCTATTTCACAAACCCATTCCAAAGAGACCAAATGTCTTTAAAACATCTCATAATTTTTGAATACTCAGCCTCAAATTTAAGTTTTCCCAACGAAGAAGTAATACATCAAAATCACAGAAAATCATGTCACCAATCTCCTAAATAACCATTATGAATAATTAGTAATATCCTCAGATTAAAAACAGAGATTGTGGGCTATGACTAGCTAAGGGTCATCATGCTAATTAGGACTCAATATTTTGTCCAAAACCATATGGTGGTTTACTTGATGCTTTAAAAATACCTCTACCTGAAAAGTGAATTAAATAGTAAGATTAATTTTAGGATGCTAAACATATAAACATGAAAATTTTTGGAAATTCAAGATAGCAGACAATGCAACTAAACTTACCAATTGGCCAGACACATCTGGTTAAAATTGCACTTACCTTTTAACACTACTCTTGCTCCTTTTGCATGAGCATGGCACATAAGTTCTGGGTCATAATTTGAAAAAAGTACCACAGTTGTAATCTGTGACCAGTCATAATATTTCCAAGCTTTATGTCCAACGTCAAATACAAAGACCTGCCAAAACAACAGGAATAAGCACCCTCACTTAAACCAGGAAGAATACCATTCTGACCACCCAAACAAACGTTAATTAATCATCGATCATATGCCAGGCACTGGTAGACACTGAGAATACAACAGTGAATTAGATATGCGGGTCCCGATTAATTGGTGGCAGAGGAAATAAGCAGGGTCTGGAAAGCAGGGGAGGGTAAGCTAGGAAGAAATAGTGGCAAGTGCCTGGAGGCACAGAGAGCACAGTGTTATGTTGAGCTTACACCTAGAATTTGGAGGAAGACGATAATGGAGAACCAGAGAGAGGTAGTCAGGGTTAAATCATGAAAGGACTTGAAGCCCTTTTGAGAAATTATCCCGATTGAAAGGGTTTTAAGAAGAGAATATACATATTTTAGTTATGCATTTTAGAAAATTAAAGACCTATTTTTATCCCGCTTCTTGGGTGCCAGGTATAGAAAAGCAGAGTAAGGAGCACGTTCACTTTCTCTGGACCGTGGCAGTGTTGAGATTCTTTGAAACTTATCCTCATCCTCTTGGAAACCCATGAGTCTTGCTACTTAGGGAGTTATTTCCTTACAGGCCTCCTTGTTTGTCTGGCCAGAGTACCTCAGGAGACACACAGCAGGCTAATGCAAGGAGCTTGGACTTGGATTCAGACCTGGGTTGGAATACTTAACTGTGAGACCTGGGAGGAATTACTCAACCTCTCTGAGCCCAAATTTCCTCAAGGAAATCCGTGAACAGAAAGGTCCTCCGCGAGAAGTCAAAGTTAGTTTCGCCCGCCTACCCCCCAACATATCTTTTTCAGGCTCCGTTCTTCTACTGTAAGTCCTTTTAGGGCCCTGTGAGGACCGGACCCGGGGGATTAGGAGAGGGGGGTGCCACTGACCTCGAAGTCGGGGCGGTGGGTGATGGGACGGCACAGCGCTGGGACCTGGCACGGGCAGTCCGCCCTCGCCCCGTCGGGCAGCGCCAGCATCAGCGGCAGCAGCAGCAGCGGAGCGAGTCTGGGCGCCCGGTGGGGCAAGGGAATGAGGCGCCGTCTCCCCACTAGCTGCAGCCGGGCCATACTAGCGGATCACCAGGCAGCGGTACCTACTGATTCCCAGTTCTGGGGCTGCTTTATGGAGGGGCGAGGCGGGGCGGGGCGGGGCGGGGCGGGGCGGGGCGGGGCTCCCAGTCTGGGCAGGGCCGGGTGGGGAGGCTGCGGTCTCCAAGCCCTGGGGATCTAGGCTGTCGGAAGGAGGCACAGAAATTGCCGACCCTCTGTAGCCTTGCAGACCAACTTGGGCAAACTCCGGGAGATGTTGAGGGACAGGGAGGCCTGGCGTGCTGCGTGCAGTCCATGGGGTCGCAGAGAGTCGGACACGACTGAACGACTGAACAACAACAAGCGCCTCGTAGTAGGCGCAAGTAGTCTGTGCAGGCTTTAGAAGCAAGAGAGGAGGTTTCTGACTGCCTTCTGACTCTGGCTGGGCTAGGTGTTTGTCTCTAGCACACAAATTCGTATCAGCCAGTCAGGGACCGGGCTTTAGATAAAAGACGGAGTGGATCTTCGATTTTCTCGGAACCCCTGGAGACCTCGTCACACCCCCTGGTATCTGGAAAATCTTATGACTTAAAAGGCGGAAAAACAAACAAACAAACAGCAATGCAAACATTAAAGTAAAACCAGAGCTGTATTTTTTTGAGCTGTATTTTTTGCGTGTAAACTGATGATAATTTGAGTTTGTGACCTGGGATTATCAGTGGGGTGGACCCACTGCCCAGGACCTGTTCTCAATTGGGACTCCAGATTGCTGTTAATGAGGGATTTCCACACTGTTTAATCCTGAAGTTGGTCAGCCCAGTTGGTGATGGATGTACTGTTGTTGTTTGAGTTGCTAGTTTGTGTCTGACTCTTTAGGACACCATGGACTGTAGCCCACCAGGCTTCTCTGTCCATGGGATTTCCCAGGGGATGTGCTGTTCCTTTTCTATATTTTCGGTTTCTCTTTTTTAATGACTGTATATTGAGATTGCATCAAATATTCTTCTATTAAATATTGAAAGTGTTTATTGTGTGTAATGAGTGGTTTCTTTTGTTAATAAATCCTTCAAAACTTACACAGACATAAAACTCTGGCAAAACACACACCGAGCCCAGGCAGCCAGGGCCTTGGTGCCCAGCAGAGCATTGGCTCAAGTGTATTCTTGTGCCTCTCTTTGGCTCTGTGTCATAGTTGTATGTATCTTCCTTGCGGAGTCTAAAACTGCTGGGAGGCTTCGAAATGGAGAAGTAGGGTGCCTTGGAAGGGATGACTGTAATACCTGGTGGGAATGGCCCAAAGGTTTTGAAGATATGAGCATCTGTTGAATTAATATGGTGGTTTGAATACGGACTCTGATTTCGCTTCCTTTCATGCTTAAACTCCAGTAAAAACCTGAATCCAAAAGGGCAAGGAGATAACAGCAACATCTCGGAAGCTGGAAAGCACAAGTATGAGGCCTAAGTGCCCCAACTCCCAACAGCGCAGAAACCTGAGAGACAATCTGATTCATGGAATCTTCAAAAGTTCTCAGGGAAACAATCTGGGCGTTGTTTCTGGGGCTCCAAAGAGCTCTGGTACCATAGTTCTTTATTCTCAGTGCAGAAAAGAATTCATCGAGAGGCAAAGTGATAGATAAGAAGTGATTTATTAGAATAAGATGCTTGTGATGTTTTCAAGTGGGTGGTCAAGGGGGTGCTTCACTCCCAAGAACTTACTGGACTACAGTTTTATAATCAAAGGAAAAGTAGGAGGGAGAAGAATTTCTTTGTTTTTCCTGAGTAGATGTCCTGCTTCTATCAGCTCCTCTTCCAGGTTGAGCAGGGGAGTTTTCTCATCCATACATAGTCAAGCTAAGTCCCCAAATTATCATGTGTGTGTGTGTGTGTGTGTGCAGAGAGCATTTTCTGGGATCATTAATTTACTGAGCTCACTGCGCAGGTCTCATGCCACCATTGTTTTATTGTTTTGAAGCGTGTCTTATTTGTCTTTTGCATGGTTTTGTTGCTAAGCAAGCCTGCTTGGTTTTGTGATTAAGCAAACCTACTCTCTTGAGTAATCATTAACTTAACAAGGGTCTCCCATATTTTTTCCACTTACAATCCCCTAGTGAGATTAACTGTTTAATCATCTACTTTGTCCTTTCACTCTTTCCCTATCACTGGAACTGCAAGAGGTACCTCAGAAATGAAAGGTGAAGGGGGGTGTGGTGGAGATTAGGATGTCAGAAAATACAGAGGATTAGGTGAGAGTTGCTTGAGAAGCAGTTAGATCTATAGATCCTTCCTTTCTCCAGCATTACGTCTGGGCAACTGCCCCTCTCCCACCCAGGCTGAAGTTTGGAGGTTTAATTCTCTGGGAGGGTGAATTCTCTGGTAGGTGCTTGGGTACCACTAACCCTAAGCTTAATCTAAAAGGGATATAACTAACTTCGTGCCTGACAGAAGATATTAGAAATGCCCTGAGATCATCCTTTTGAAATTCAAAGTCAAAAATACCAATCACCCACTCAGAGCTCCCTCTCTTTTTACTTCTTATCTCTTACTTTTAATCATTGAGAACAAATAAAACAACTAAATAATATAAAATGAATGACAGAAAAAGGAATATGGAGGAAACAAGCATTGTCCGGAGGATATTAAAAAAAAAAAAAGACACCTCTCGTAATATCCCCAGAAAAGTAAGAGAAGATGAAAACTGCAGCAGGATGCTATTTTTTTTTTTTAAGGGGCATGGGAATACAGTTCGTGGAAATTAGAAAAATCACAGAAATTAGGGGAAAAAATCAGAATATCTGAGCAAAGTACAAAAATACTCTTCAAAAAATAAAAAAGAATATTGAAAGAGTATCCAGATGTAAATAAATCATCAACTCCAAGAATGAAGGACAGGAGTTTTCAGAAGGAAAGGGCAGAGTACAGATCCTAAGAGCTTCCAGAGAGAGAAAAATCACAAAGTATCAAGAATCAGAAGGTCCTCAGATTTCTCAATAGCAACACAAAGCTCAAAAGACAGTGAAACATTGCATTTGAAATTCTGAAGGAATATGATTTCAGCTTAAAATTCTGCCAAATTGTCAAGCAAGTGGAAAAGTCATGTAACATTTCAAAATATTGACATATCATACACTTCAAATGGAATGTCCTAAGGCCTGCACCCAGAAATTCTGCTTCACAGAGTCTGTATGGAGGGCATGAAAGTGAACTTTGAAACAACAGCCCCTCATGATTGTAATGTAGGTTGTGGCATGTAATTTGAGTCATTGCCATGATTAGTGATTTCATAGTGTAAAGTAAACCTCTTTGATTTTACATCTCACCACTATTTCAGAAGCCGTTTTCATTTAGTAGGGAGGTGGTATTAATAAGAAATACTTATTATGGGAGTATTTCTTATTATGGGAGTTCACAATTTGTTTTGTTTTTGAGGATCTGTAAATAGCTATGAACTCTCTCTCCAGAAAAGAGCATATACATATTCATACAGATTATGTGAACCTCTTTTAGTTTATCTTTGGACCACTAGGTTGCTCTCAGGTATAAGGCTCAGAAGTGATTATTCATATTTACATTCCTGGAATGGCATTTGTAATATTTCTTTCCCTGCCACAGTTCACTCAGGCCCATTTTCCAAAACCTCCTCAGTTCAGTTCCTTCCCGTTCTCCTTACACTGCTATCTAGTCACTGTCATTGCTAACTCTATATGTGGAAATATTTCATTTTCCTGAACCAAAACTCAAGAGGGATATCATATGAGTCGTGTCACTTGATACCAAGGACAGAAAACTGGACCTGAGCACAAAGTAGGAATTTATTATGTCAAGGAATTAGATGTTTCTGGGGAGATCTTCAGGACCCAGAGAAGTTAATCATATCAATAGTTCTCAATCTCATTTTCCATTTCTTGGCTCTGCTTTTCTCGAGTTTGTTCTGTTATCAGGTAGTGCTGGTGGTGGTTTAGTCACTAAGTCGTGTCCAACTCTTGTGGCACCGTGGACTGCATCCCGCCAGGCCTCTCTATCCATGGGATTCTGCAGGCAAGAGTACTGGAGTAGGTCGCATATCTGAGGTTATTGATATTTCTCCCAGCAATCTTGATTCCAGCTTGTGCTTCATCCAATCATTTCTCATGATGTACTCTGCATATAAGCTAAATTAGCAGGGTGACAATATACAGCCTTGATGGACTCCTTTCCCAATTTGGAACCAGTCTGCTGTTCCATGTCCAGTTCTAACTGCTGCTTCCTGACCTGCATACAGATTTCTCAGGAGGCAGGTCAGATGGTCTGGTACTCCCATCTCTTTAAGAATTTTCCACAGTTTGTTGTGATCCACACAGTCAAAGGCTTTGGCGTAGTCAATAAAGCACAAGTAAATGTTTTTCTGGAACTCTTGTTCAGGTTATTTGGGCACACAGAAGGTTTTGTTTGTTTGTTTTTAACCACAGTAATTGCAATAAATTGGCTCCCAAACTGATCACAAGAGACTTCATTTACTCTTGTGTTGTCATGAGGTAAAGATGTATGAAGCCCCAACTTTGTATGTTAGGCTGACTGCAGTTTTGAATAGTATGAAATGACTAAATTTCTCAGTTATTTGGCTTGAAAAAATTACAATTCAAATATTGTAAGCATGAGACTCCACAGTGAACCCTCCAAGGAAGGAAATTAGTTTGTGTATTTCTAAACGGAAATCAACTATCGTCATACCACATCAGTGATCTGACATATAATCTGACTTCCATTCCACTGCTGAGAGGGAATATGCTTTAGAGTCAGGTCTCTGGGTAAAGAAGCTTAGCTCAGTGGCTTGTGCAACAAAAATGCCCAAATCCAGAGCACTGCTTTAATATTGCTAGAAATAGCTTTCTTGAAATAGCAGATGGGAAGAGAAAAATGGAAAATTTAAAACTCAAAGTCTTTTGCCTAAGCAGATTTTCTAACATTTCTGCCCATATCTCATTTAAAAGCCGTATAAAGAAACAGGGGTGGGAATAGAACCACACCATCTGCTTTCACAGGAGGTACCTCCTGGAGTCCCACACACACAATTCATTTGGCCTGCATTTTAAAACTTTGGGAAATGCCATATTAGAGAGAAAATTCAGATTTCTGGCTTCTCTTAAGAAATGGAACCTTTGGCTACAGTGGGCCTATATTCAACTGGGAGAAAAGCAGGCTGGATTTATGAATCTGCTCGAATCGTCTCTTTACACGTTCCCTATGATTTCGCCTTCCTTCCCATACTGAACGTCTTACCTGTTCACTTTGCCTGCCTCACGCCACAGGCATGAGATTCCTGCAGTTTATGAAATGGATGCAACAGGTCTTTTTTTTTTTTAGTGGGCAAATCTGTTAAAGGAAGGGAGTGGGGGAACCAGTAGCTAATTTTGCTTCCAAACACTCCTGAATCTGCTGTTTTTCAATGATCTGACTCCAACTTACTTTTTCCAAATGGCCCAAAGTATGACACTAAATGGCAGAATTATTTCAAAGGATGGGCCCTGATGCAGCTCTGTAGCAAGCCGGCCATGTGACTTTGGGCGAGCCCAGTAAGCTCTCTTGGCCAAGAGTGATAGAAGGTTTCTAAACGGACTTAATACCTCTTCTGAATACTTCACAGAGCTGATATACAGCACAGGTTTTTAAAGTTCTCCTAATCATTCATAAAGTGCAAAACTCCCCCCTAGCACAAGTGCCTGTCACAGAGTCTCACACCGGCTTTTACAAGTTTGGTTCCTGGAATCAGCTTCAGCTCTGTGCTATCCCACCTCCCACACGAGCCCAAGGAGGTTCTCAGGGGAGAAGCTCTGGAAAATCTGCCAAGAAATGCAGCGGAAATGCCCTTAGCTGAAGGGAGGAGAAAGAAGATGCCGGCGGCATTTTTAAGCCCACAGAATAGTACACCGACTCCTAGCTGAAATGACGGTCCCCGCCGCACAGCCAGCGCAAAATGCTGCCACCCGCCTCCAGCCAGCTCCAAGCCAAGACCCCAGAAGCCAGGCCTGAACCTT
The DNA here is from genome assembly GCA_007570785.1 of Antilocapra americana. Classification (NCBI taxonomy): domain Eukaryota; kingdom Metazoa; phylum Chordata; class Mammalia; order Artiodactyla; family Antilocapridae; genus Antilocapra; species Antilocapra americana. Next base: position 22,409,138 of record ML661344.1, read on the forward strand.
CTTATCCACCTCAGACCTGGATTCCGGACCTCACCCTCCTCCAAGTCTGAATATTCTAAAATTATAGCCAAGCTGACAAGCTGTTCTCTACCTTGAAGAATACATTTCAGAGTGACTAAATAAATGTATCTATTGTATATGAGTGTGTGTGTGTGTAAGGTTGTAGTTTTTATGACTGAATATCAAGAAACTGTTGAGATGATTGCACTTAGTTATTATTATAAAGATACTAATGATTTGTTTGGATTTTCTGTTCTTTTTATTATTCCATTAAATGTATCTTTATTTCAGCAGAGTCATGCTGTTACAATCAAGATTTTCACATAATTTCTGTTCTGTTGAAAATAATGATCTTAAAGATTCAAAAATAAATGTAGTAAGTCATATTCAGAGCACATGAAATACATATACATATATACACATATATGCAGACACACACACATATATTCCTGGAGGAGGAAATGGTAACCCACTTCAGTATTCTTGCCTGGAGAATTCCATGAACAGAGGAGCCTGGTGGGCTATGGTGCATACAGTCTCAGACTCAGACATAACCGAAGTGATTTAACACATATACATACAAATGTGTACATATGTAGAGAGAGGTTGTGCCCTCGCATGCAGGAGACATGGATTTGATCCCTGGGTCGGGAAGATCCCCTGGAGGAGGTCATGGCAACCCACTTCTGTATTCTTGCCTGGAGAATCCCATGGAAAGAGGAGCCTAGTGGGCTACCATCCATAAGATCACAAACAGTAGGACATAACTAAAGTGACATAACACACATGCCTATATTTTTCAGTTTAGTTCAGTTCAGTCGCTCAGTTGTGTCCAGCTCTTTGCAACCCCATGGACTGCAGCACACCAGGCCTCCCTGTCCATCACCAATTCTCGGAGTTTACTCAACTCATATCCCTATCAGTTTCTTGATATTCAGTCATAAAAACTACAACCTTACACACACACACATACACACACACACACACACACACACACTCATATACAATAGATACATTTATTTAGTCACTCTGAAATGTATTCTTCAAGGTAGAGAACAGCTTGTCAGTGATGCCATCCAACCATCTCATCCTCTGTCATCCCCTTCTCCTCTCGCCTTCAATCTTTCCCAGCATCAGGGTCTTTTCAAATAAGTCAGCTCTTCACATCAGGTGGCCAAAGTATTGGAGTTTCAGCTTCAGCATCAGTCCTTCCAGTGAATATTCAGGACTGACTTCCTTTAGGATCTCCTTGCAGTCCAAGGGACCCTCAAGAGTCTTCTCCAACACTACAGTTCAAAAGCATCAATTCTTCAGTGCTCAGTTTTCTTTATAATCCAACTCTCACATCCATATATAGTTACTGGAAAAACCATAGCTTTGACTAGATGGACCTTTGTTAGCAAAGTAATGTCTCTGCTTTTTAATATACTGTCCAGGTTAGTCATAACTTTTCTTCCCAGGAGCAGGTGTCTTTTAATTTCATGGCTGCAGTCACCATCTGCAGTGATTTTGGAGCCCAAGAAAATAAAGTCTGTCACTGTTTCCCCATCTATTTGCCATGAAGTGATGGGAACAAATGCCATGATCTTAGTTTTCTGAACGTTGAGTTTTAAGCCAAATTTTTCACTCTCCTCTTTAACTTTCATCAAGAGGTTCTTTAGCTCTTCTTCAAAATTCTCCAAGCCAGGCTTCAACAGTACATGAACCGTGAACTTCCAGGTGTTCAAACTGGATTTAGAAAAGGGAGAGGAACCAGATATCAAATTGCCAACATCTGTTGGATCATTGAAAAAGCAAGAAAGTCCAGAAAACTATCTATTTCTGCTTTACTGACTATGCCAAAGCCTTTGACTGTGTGAATCATAACAAACTCTGGAAAATTCTGAAAGAGATGGGAATACCAGACCTGACCTGCCTCTTGAGAAAGCTGTATGCAGGTCAATAAGCAACAGTTAGAACGGGACATGGAACAGCAGACTGGTTCCAAATTGGGAAAGGAGTCCATCAAGGCTGTTTATTGTCACCCTGCTAATTTAACTTATATGCAGAGTACATCATGAGAAATGCTGGGCTGGATGAAGCACAAGCTGGAATCAAGATTTCTGGGAGAAATGTCAATAACCTCAGATATGCAGATGATGCCACCCTTATGGCAGAAAGCAAAGAAGAACTCAAGAGCCTATATTTTTAAAAGTAGATTAAAGCCATTGTTAAGTTTTTAATTATTTTTGTTTCTAAAGTTTTTTTTCTAAAGTACTCATTTTATATTTAAAAACAAAAGCAAAATACAAAGCAAAAAACATTTAATGAATATAACACTTCTAGAGCAGGTTTATGTTTGCAGAAAAATCGAGCAGAAAGTACTGAGGTCTGCATAACCTCCTTCCCCTACACATGCACAATCTCCAAATATCAACATCCTATACCAGAGATACCAGACTGGCACATTTGTTACAATCACTGAACCTAAGCTACATTAGCATATCATTATCACCCAACTTACATTAGGGTTTATTCTTGGTGCTATATATTCTATGGGTTTTGGCAATTGTAATGACCCACATCTCCTGCATCGGCAGAGGGATTATTTACCACTGAGCCACTAGGGGCTTCCTTGAGACTCAGGTTTGATTCCTGGGTCAGGAAGATCACCTGGAAAAGGAAATGGCAACACACTTCAGTATCCTTGCCTGGAAAATCCCATGGACAGAGGAGCCTGGTGGGCTACTTACTGTCCATGGGGTTGCAAGAGTCAGATGCAGCTTAGTGACTAAATAACAGCAAGTAGAAAATGAAGGAAGTTTAAAGTCAGTGGCCCAATCATCTGAACTTGGAGGTTAGCAGTTCATGCAGAGCGCTGCATTTTACTACAGAAACATGCTGTGTAAGGATCAGTTGTTTTCACCAAATCCTCACCCTTGTGGTCTAGATTACTTTGCTATAAGTACCTTATGCTATAAGAAGAAAAGAACATTTTGAAAAATATTTTCTGTCTTAGGGATTCTCCTTTTTAAACATCAGTAGGCATACAAATTCTTTTTATGACTGTGAAGAAAGCCAAATACTACAAAGCTCATAATAACAATTAAAACATTAATTAAAGCATATGAATTTAAATTTATTTCAAACTCCCTGAATACCAGTAAAACAGAAAATCATGCAAATTCCTTGTTCAGAAACAAAATATTATCAAAAAGATTATCTCAATCCAGCTCTCTCAAGAGAGGACAATACTCTAGCTAACTAGAAACAAAAATAAATGAATCTATGTCTACTTTGCATGTATTTGGAAAGCTTAGTTTGAAATATTGTTTCTGAAAGGAAATCAGATTTATTTTCCTCATCTTGAAGTCCCTTTGTGATTCTTAGTACCGTGTAATTGTTCTTTCTTTCTTGTGGAGTCAAAGCTATGAGAGGAGTTTATTTGTCTGTTTGTTTCACATTTCCTCTCTATTATGTGTTACCAAGCTAATTCAAATCCTCACTCTTAGATCATAGTAATGGTCAAGTGAGACAGGGGTGATTCTCAGCCCCATTTTACAGATGATTAAAACTAAGATGTATAGATTGACTTGCCCAAAAGCCAATTTATTGTAACAAATAAAGCCCGAGTTCAGTTCCTGGCTGTCTGGCCATCTGATTTTCCTGGCTGTCTGGCCATCTGATTGCAGTAAGCTCTAACAGCTACATCATTCTACCTTCAAACTTATAAGCTGCAACCTCCATTCTAGGCTTTTCTTCCTTAAATTCACCTAGACTCACCTTTCTAATACTGTAGATTGAAAGAAAAATGTAGAACATAGAGATGTGAATTTAAGTTTTGTTCAGAGTCTTACCAAGGACAATATCCCAGATGACAATCAACAGCTCTGAGACAATTGCCCCAAAGGCCTAGTGGCGAAGCTAGTATATATGTAACTTTTGGCTTGGGGGGACATACAGTCAAGCTTACATCTTGGTAAAAGATTACTACCAGTCACAAGGAAGAGATACCTCAGTTAATGATTTAAGGGCTTTTCCATGTATGTATGGCAAAGTGCAAAAAACCTGGGCCTATCAAAATTCTTCCTGAGTTATATAGCTAATTATGGAAGAGGTCTGTCTTGGTTCTTAATTCTTAGGATCAGCAACTGCAGAGGCTACGGATAATCACTGTAGAAATGGATGTAGAGCAACATTCTTTGTCCTTTTCCTGCTTCAGAGATAGCATGGACTCCTGAATCAAGTCCAGATTTCTCTGCCTAACTACCGAATTTCTCCCTGATCTTACTAATCTGGATTAGCTGATATTTCCCTTTTATCTGCCCTTCTTTCTGGGCTGGTGGTCACCACTTGTCCCGCATGTGAGCCTCTGCTTACAAGACTCCCTCTCCAGTCAGCCTCCTGGCTTCACTGCATTGCATGCATTCACTTCAGTTGCATGCATCTTGGCATTCTTTTCTCTTGCACCACTCAATCAATAGCACACAATTTGGGAGACATAAGTGATCTCTAATTATTTCATGTGTGTCAGTCTCAGGTCTTCCAAAAGGGAACCAGAGCTTAGAGAGCGATGGTTTCCAAATTGTGGTTGATGCATCAGCATTACCTGGGAACCAGTTAGAAATGCACATTCTTGGGCCTCATCCTAGATCTACTGAATTGAAATTCAAACTTTAGTGGGCATCAAATCACTTGTAGGAGTTATTAACAAGATCACTGGACCCACACTTACAGTCTTTGATTACATAGGTCCAAGGTGGGGCCAGCAAATTTCCATTTCTAAAAGGTTCCCAGGTGCAATGAAGTGAAAGTTTGTGTCTTTCCAAAGGTGTGTTAGTCACTCAGTCATGTCTGACTCTTTGTGACTCCATGGATTGTGGCCCACCAGGCTCCTCGTCCATGGAATTCTCCAGGCAAGAATACTGGAGTGGGTTGCCATTTCCTTCTCCATCTCTCTCCAAAGTCATAAGTTGAATCTTAACCCACAATATGATGTCAGGACCTTTGGGAAGCAATTAGGTCATGAGCGTGGAGCCCTCATGAATGGAATTACTGCCCTTATAGAAAGGACTTCAGACAAAAAGTGCAGCTCAGTCACATGACTGCTTCCTGGAGCTTGGGAATAGTTTATCCTGTATTCTTGTTTGAATTCTCCCTCTATTTAAGATGTATCCATGGAATCGAAGTGTCGATGTAATAGTTCTCTCCTCTTGCCTGCAGGTCAGTTGTAATAAATCTAGGATGTGATGATGACTTCGTAATTTGATTTTCTGAAGCCAGACCCTGAGAGGGGAAAATCAAGTAAATTTCATTAAATTATCTGTGCATTTCACATTGGGAAAAAAAAAAAAAAGAAAGCTCTCTCATTTTCTACTGTCATATGAGGACACAATGAAAAGACAGCTTTCTGTCATGTGTCTAATCAATCGCCAGCCCAGGATTGATGCTCGGGGCTGGTGCAGCGAGATTTCCCGGGGGGGAGGGAGGAGGGAGGGGGTTCCGGAGGGGAAGCATATGTAAACCCATGGTGATATCATGACAATGTATGGCAAAAACAATAAAAATAAATAAATAAATAAAATACAAAAAAAAAAAAAGACAGCTTTCTATGAAGCAAGAAATGGGTCCCCAAGACTGCATCTGCCAGTGCCTTGGTCTTGGATTTTCCAGTCTCCAGAACCATAAGAAATAAATGTTGTTTAAGACATCCAGGGAGAAGGAAATGGCAACCCACTCCAATATTCTTGCCTGGAGAATCCCACAGACTGAGGAACCTGGTTGGCTACAGTCCATAGGGTTGCACAGAGTCAGACATGACTGAAGCAACTTAGCATTCATGAAAGCCATCCAGTCCATGTAATTTTTGTGATAGCACAACAAATGGACTTAGGCGCCAGAAGATGCTAATGCAGCTAATCTAGGGACCACACTTTGAAAACTACTACTATAGAGCTTAGCTTGAAGCTTGACTCAGTAGACATTTTTAATTGGGACTTAAGCCCTTAGGTGGTTTTTCATCTAAAATCTGATTTATTTTTCAAGGATTGATTATAGTTCGGTGAGATGATACCTCAGGTTTAGACTAGTTGGAGTAAACATCTTAATACAGATGTCAGCCTGGGGGCAGATAGGTTAAACTTGAAATATAAAATAGATAGCAGTGGACCCTGTTCAAAGTATGTAACATCTCTTTGGTTATTTAATGCCCACAATAATTTATGAGATAGGTTCAACTACTGTCATCTGTAGTTTATAGACAAAGGGGCATCAGAGATTAACTAATTGGTTCATATAGCTAGTAAGGCATGGAGCTAGGATTTGAACTTAGTGTAGCTCCAGTATCTGCAGTCTTGACAATAACGTTGTGCAGTCTCCATCTTACAACTGGGAGGAACAAGGCTCAGGTTGGTGAGATGCCTGGGAGACTCATCCCTCACTACCTTTGAGCAAGATCCATCAGTTTAGATGTAGAAACACAGCATCCTGAGGTCATTTTCATCAACCAACAGCAATACTATTTTGGTTAACAGTAATTTAAATTAGCAAGTTTGTAGGTGGTTTGGGGGACATGGAGAAGACAGTCACCATTAGGGTGGCACAGCCTAGGATGCTACCTCAAGAGTCAGCAGCCTGGACCAGATGGTTTCTTGAATTTCCACCCACAGGCCATCCCAACCACACCTATGAATAGCAGGTCTCCAAGTCCCACATTGCATCCATCTTCCCATCTATGGGAAGTGGTGCTCAGCCTTTGCTTGGATGTTCCAGTAAAAAAAAAGCTTATCAGTCCCCTAAACAGCCCATCCTATCTTAAGGACATAATTACACATAGTTTCTCAATCTTGAGCTGAAAATTGTCTATCATTACCCTAATTAGTCCCAGTTCTGTCTCTTGGGGACTTCCAGAACAACTATGATTCTTTTTTCATATGGTATCCTTTATGTATTTGAAGATTGACAACCAATATTTCCTCCTCCTCTGCATCTCCAAATTTCCTTTTCTACATAAAATTAACCAAGTTCCATCAACTGTTCATATAACATTTTTTTCACCACCCCACCCATAGTTTTTTTTTTTTTTATTGGTTTTGCCATACAATGACATGAAACCGCCATGGATTTACATATGCTCCCCCTCCAGAACCCCCCGCCCTCTTCCCTCCCGATTCCCTCCCCCTGGGAAATCTCGGTGCACCAGCCCTGAGCATCGATCCTGGGCTGGCGATTGATTTCACATATGATAATTAACATTTTTTTAATGAGATTTAAGGGTGTGATACAAAGCTAATCTGTATATTCCAGTTCAGGCAGAATCTGGCCAGTTTTGCATACAGCAGAACTATTTCCTCTTATGAGCTGGAATGACAAGGTTTTCTGGATGTTAGTGATTTCTTAACTTTCTAGACAGTGGTATCCCTCTTGGCTCGTAATAATTTCATGATCAACTAAAATCCCTTGCTTTGTCTGACAAAAAGCATTTTCAACCAGATGTCCTTTATCTTTACCCATGCAGTCAATTTGTTCAACTAAGAAAGGACTTCATATTCATCCCTTGAAATTGTATCTTATTTGAGACAGTCCATCCTGAATACAAAACTCAGAGGCGATGTGTCCTGATGTTCTCCAGTTCAGGAGATTTAGAAAACAAATTTACAATCTGTAGACATAGCTTTTGTCTGCATGCATGGACAACCACTGAAAATGTGTTTACTTCTCAGCTACCAGGTATGGAGACCAACAGAGACTGAATGTCCGTGTGTCAACACACCAGAGGTTGCACTGAGAAGCAAGGCGAGGCCGTCTTTGCATAGTCTATGGATATCTCAGCTTTGTGAATTTTTGCTGCAGCCCACATATTGGAGAGACACACACAATATTTCACTTGGTGTCTGCATTCATTTGTTAAGGCTGCCAAAACAAAATACCACAAACCAAGTGGCTTAAATACAGAAATTACTTTTCTCATAGTTGTAGAGGCCAGGAGTCTGAAATCAAGGTATTGGCAAGATGGTTCCTGCTGAGGGGCTGTGAAAAAAATATCTCTTCCTGGGCTTTCTTCTTGGCTTACAGGTGGTCATCTTTATATTCTAATGGGGTTCTCCCTGCCCATGCCAGTCTGTCTCCAAATGTCCCCATTTTATAAGGACATCAATCACATTGGATTAGAACCAAGGGTAATGATTTCATTTTCACCTGATAAAGACTCACCAAATAAGGTCCCCTTCCAAGGTACTGGGATTTAGGACTTCAAACTCTGAATATCAAGGGAACACAGTTCAACAATTCAGCTAATAACCATATTGATGCACCTTACAATGGCCATTTCTGCTATGGAGCTCTAGATACAGAACAGGACTCTCCTATATTGTGGTTAGCTTTTAAAAATTAGAAATTTGTTTTAATGGTCATATAGACTGTAATGATGATGATGGTGACCACGGTGGGGCTGGTAGTGGTGGTGGCAACTTTACTAAGAAAAATTGCATTTCAGTATTCTGCACACAATAGTATAATGGTGGCTGAAAATACTGTCATGCTTCAATATGCTCCACATGTTTCTATAACCAGGAACATCTGTTCCCATAAATCAGGACCAGACAAACAACACTTCATTTTGTAGGGGGTTATTGCATCCTTCTCATTATAATTCCAGTCCTTAGTGTATTGAACCTGGCCACAAATATGATGCCGCTGGTATTGATGCTGGTCTTTCAGAACTTTTTGTTTTAGACAGCATCAAAAGCCCCAACTTCTATCCCCAGGCCTATGTCTTTACCAGTTATGTAGCCTTAGGGGCTTCACTTATGGTTATTGTTTGTGAAAGGTAGACAGAAAGAAAAAGTGCATACTGTAGATTATGCCTTAGTCATCCCTGGATTTGCTTTGCAGGAGTTGGTCCCTCTGAAGTGGTTAATTTGGGTAGCTGAAGAAGTCAGGCTGAGGCATCTCAGACTAGTGATCTTTAAAAATCTCCCTGGACACTTGGGGTCAGTACTAGCAAGGAGCCCCTACTTACTCTCACGTAGAGGCAGAGTGGGCAGGCGAGTGGCTACTGCCCCAACCCTGGCCTTGGCCTTGCTGATGCCTCAGCCTGACTATTTTGCTCATGCTTCAACTCATACATTGGGCTCTATAATAAAGAAGAAAGATAGTTGAACTAGAAAAACTGGATTCTAATATTTCCTGTTATGTCTTTATTATGTTAAAAAAAAAGTAGATATTTTAAAATGCTTTCAATGCTTAAAAAAATAAAATCTGAAAGCTACCGGGCAACTTAACCTTGAAAAACCAACTTTTATTTTTAAAACCAATTGACATGTTATATTTTATAAACTGAAGGTGTGACCATGTTGTTTTGATACATAGATATTGTAGTATGATTGCCATTGAAGCAGTATTTATGACATTACATCGTAGTAGCACAATATTGTTACCTGTATTCAGTATACTCTGCATTAGATCTCCATGGCTTATTTATTACTCATTACGAGTCTGTGGCTGGAATGTAAGTTTGACAAACCACCTTTTTAACTCTCGGTACTGTTAAAGGGACTCTGCCCCAGATGCCGCCTGCCCATCTTTGTTGGACAAAGGCGCACCCTCGGCTTCCCCCGCCTCGCTGTCCTGGAGGGCACGCGTTCACCGCCTGCTTGGCTGCTGCTGTGGTGAGTGCCTGCGCTTGGCTGTGGCGGCTGCTGTCAGGGTGGCTACTGGAGCTTCGGTCGGAGCCCGAGGCATCCCCGCAGCTGCTGCTGCTTTAGCTGCTGTTGCAACTACCGCTTTTGCCTCTCTCCTTGCTTTCCAGGGCTTCCATTTTTGAATCCTGAAGCAAACAGGGTAAATTTGAAAAAGACGATAGGACATAAAATCTTTTACAAAAATTCTTCGGACGGTCTGCAAATATTTCTCTGACACAGTTTATGTGTACGTGTGGGGGTTGTTATTTAGTTGCTCAGTCGTATCCGACTCTCTGAGACCCCATGGACTGCAGCACGCCAGGCTCCCATGTCCTCCACTATCTTCTGGAGTTTGCTCAAATTCATGTCCATTGAGTCATTGACGCCATCTAACCATCTCATCCTCTGTCGCCTCCTTCTCTTTTTGCCTTCGATCTATCCCAGCATCAAGGTCTTTTCTAAGGAGTCGGCTCTTCCCATTAGGTGGCCAAAGTATTGGAGCTTCAGTCCTTCCAATAAATATTCAGGATGGTTTCCTTCAGAATTGATTAGTTTGATCTCCTTGCTGCCCAAGGGACTCTCAAGAGTCTTCTCCACAATTTAAAAGTATTTATTCTTCCCTGCTGAGGCTTCTTTATGGTCCAACTCTTATATCTGTACATGACTACTGGAAAAACCATAGCTTTGACTATATAAACCTTTGTCAGCAAAGTGATGTCTCTGCTTTTGAATATGCTGTCTAGGTTTGTCATAGCTTTTCTTCCAAGGAAAAAGCATCTTTGTGACTGTAGTCACCATCTGCATTGATTTTGGAGCCCAAGAAAATAAAATCTTGTCACTGCTTGCACTTTTCCCTCATATTTGCCATGAAGTGATAGGACTAGATGCATTGATCTTTGTTTTGTGAAAGTTGTGTTTTAAGCCAGCTTTTTCACTCTCCTCTTTCACCCTCATCAAGAGGCTTCTTAGTTTGTCTTCACTTTCTGCCATTAGAGTACATATCTGCATATCTGAAATCGCTGACATTTCTCCCAGCAATCTTGATTCCAGCTTGTGATTCATCCAAACTGGCATTTTGCATGATGTCCTATGCATAGAAGTTAAATAAACAGGTTGACAATATACAGCCTTGTCGTACATGTTGGGGGAGTGGTTGTTTTTAAAACTTTGACCATGTTAGCCCTTATTTTGAATGAAAACTTACTCCTTGAAAATAATTTACCTGGTATAAGATCAAACTTTAAGAAAACAGCTTATAATTTATGGTTGGCCTTTGTTGTTTAGTTGCTTAAGTTGTGTCTGACTCCTTTGTGACCCCATGGACGGTACTGTAGCCCACCAGGCTCCTCTGTCCGTAGGATTTCCCAGGCAAGAATACTGGAGTGGTTGCCATTTCCTTCTCCAGGGGATCTTCTTGACCCAGGGATTGAACCTTCATCTCCTGCACTGGCAGACAGATTTCTCACCACCAAGCCACCAGGGAAGCTCAGTTGCCCTTTTACTAGGCAATAAAAATATTTTCTAACGTTATTTCATACTGGTTTTGTTTCAAAACCAATTTTAAGATTATTTTTACTACTTGAAAATTCAGAATAAAATAATTTATCCTATCCTGACTTGCAGCTGTTTTTTTTTCTCTTCATATTCCTTTCCAGCATAAGAAAAAAGTTCCATGTGCTCTTCTGGCATGAACAAGAACTAGACAGCAATGGCATTAATTTACATTCCTTCAATTGTATGTCTATTGCCTGGGTGATCCCAGCCGCAGTTTGCTTTCTTCATCAGGGGAAAACGTGTTCCTTTCAGAATTAAAATTCACTTGAGGAATAAGATCGGTCTTATATTTGTGGGGACAATGTGAATTTTAATTGGTAGGTCTCTGGTAGAACCTTGGAACTAAGGGAAATAAATAAGAAATATAATACGTTTGGATAAAATAGAACTCTACACTGCTATAATTTTAAATGTAAAAACTGAGACCAACAAATCACAGATCAAGTAAAATTTTAAAATAGTGTCCTGTTGATAATCAAAAGTGAAGCCTCATTAAATGCCATCTAACAAAAACTAACTGAAGCAGAAGATATTAAGAAGAGGTGGCAAGAATACACAGAAGAACTGTACAAAAAAGATCTTCATGACCCAGATAATCATGATGCTGTGATCACTCACCTAGAGCCAGACATCCCAGAATGTGAAGTCAAGTGGGCCTTAGGAAGCATCGCTACAAACAAAGCTAGTGGAGGTGATGAAACTCCAGTTGAGCCATTTCAAATCATAAATGATGATGCTGTGAAAATGCTCCACTCAATATGCCAGCAAATCTGGAAAACTCAGCAGTGGCCACAGGACTGTTTTCATTCCAATCCAAAGAAAGGCAATGCCAAAGAATGCTCAGACTACCACACAACTGCACTCATCTCACATGCTAACAAAGTAATGCTCAAAATTCTCCAAGCCAGGCTTCAACAGTATGTGAACTGTGAACTTCCAGATATTCAAGTTGAATTTAGAAAAGGCTGAGGAACCAGAGATCAAATTGCCAACATTATCTGGATCATTGAAAAAGCAAGAGAGTTCCAGAAAAATATCTATTTCTGCTTTATTGACTATACCAAAGCCTTTGACTGCGTGGATCACAATAAACTGTGGAAAATTCTGAAAGAGATGGGAATACCAGACCACCTTACCTGCCTCTTGAGAAATCTGTATTCATATCAGGAAGCAACAGTTAGAACTGGATATGGAACAGCAGACTGGTTCCAAATAGGAAAAGGAGTACATCAAGGCTGTATATTGTCACTCTGCTTATTTAACTTATATGCAGAGTACATCATGAGAAATGCTGGGCTGGAGGAAACACAAGCTGGAATCAAGATTGCCAGGAGAAATATCAATAATCTCAGATATGCAGATGACACCACCCTTATGGCAGAAAGCGAAGAAGAACTAAAGAGCCTCTTGATGAAAGTGAAAGAGGAGAGTGAAAAAGTTGGCTTAAAGCTCACCATTCAGAAAACTAAGATCATGGCATCTGGTCCCATCACTTCATGGTAATTAGACTGAGAAACAGTGGAAACAGTGGCAGACTTCATTTGTGGGGGGTGGGGAGCTCCAAAGTTGCTGCAGATGGTGACTGCAGCCATGAAATTAAAAGACACTTACTCCTTGGAAGAAAAGTTATGACCAACCTAGATAGCATATTAAAAAGCAGAGACATTACTTTGCCAACAAAGGACCATCTAGTCAAGGCTATGATTTTTCCAGTGATCATGTATGGATGTGAGAGTTGGACTATGAAGAAAGCTGAGCACTGAAGAATTGATGCTTTTGAACTGTGGTGTTAGATAAGACTCTTGAGGGTCCCTTGAACTAGAATGAGATCCAACCAGTCCATCCTAAAGGACATCAATCCTGAATGTACATTGGAAGGACAGATGCTGAAGCTGAAACTTCAATACTTTGCCCACCTGATATGAAGAGCTAACTCATTGGAAAAGACCCTGATGCTGGGAAAGATTGAAGGCAGGAGGAGAAGGGGATGACGGAGGATGAGATGGTTGGATGGCATCACTGACTCAATGGACATGAGTTTGCGTAAACTCCTGGAGTTGGTGATGGACAGGGAGGCCTGGTGTGCTGCAGTCCATGGGATTGCAAAGAGTCGGACACGACTGAGCGACTGAACTAAACTGATCGAAAACTAAAATAGAATGTGCATGCAAAGTCACTTCAGTTGTTTCTGACTCTTTGCGACCTCATGGATTGTAGCCCACCAGCTCCTCTGTCCATAGGATTTCCAAGGTTGGGATGGGTTGCATGCCCTTCTCCAGGGGATCTTTCCAACCCAGAGACTGAACCTGCACCTTTTGCATCTCCTGCATTGTCAGGCGGGTTCTTTACTACTAGTGGCACCTGGAAATAGAATGTAAAGGGAAGCAATTTGAAGAATACTAAAGGCAGGCAGAGTCATTCTGGAAAGCATTAGAATGAGGTAAAACAAAGCAATGGACTCATATGCAGAATGATTAGCGTCATTTAGCCCAGATTTATTTGTAAAGTCATTGATTATCTTCATAAGGTTTATCTTACCATGGTGATTATTAACAGAATTATAGGTTTGGATATAAGGCCCATTTAAATTATCTAACAAGTGAATAATAGCCAAATAACCAAAAGCCTCTTTGATATGGATTACTAAAAATGACACTTTCAATTTTTATTGTTATCATATTTATATTAATAAGATATAATGGTCATTAATAACAACAGTATAAATAATTATTATGCTATGTTACTGTTTACAAAACACTTTAATATAAGTAAATTATATATATTGTATTTATTGTTGTCACTGTTTAGTTGCTAAATCATGTTCAACCTTTTGTGACCCCATGGACTATAGCCAGCCAGGCTCCTCCAGCCATGGGATTTCCCAGGCAAGAATCCTGGAGTGGATTGCCATTTCCTTCTCCGGGGATCTTCCAGACGAAGGGACTGAAACCATGTTTCCTGTATTTTCAGCTGGATTCTTTACCACTGAACTACTAAGGTAGCCAATATAATATATATGATGATATAATAAACATATACATATATACCTCCTTTTGTTCTTATTCCATCTAAAGCAGGCAAAATTATCTTTCAAAATTGTAAATCAGAGCTTATAATCCATTCCAAGTTAAATCCAAAGTCCTTATCAGGGCCTCTAATGCCCTCGAACTCTGCCTTCTGCCTGTCATTGACCTTCAGTCTTCACTTGCTAACTCCAGTGGTCTTCTTTCTAGTCTTTGACATCTCAACCTTGTTCTTGCCTCAGAACATCTGAGTTTGCTGTCTGGAACACCCTTATGCAGGCTTCTCGTGGCTTTTTCCATCACTTGTTTCAAGTCTCTGCTCATCTATCACCTCCCCAAGTCTCCTGACCAGCCTCTCTAAACTATTCTTCCTCACTTTCTTAAATAGTTTTGTTTTCCTTCAAAGAACTCGTCAATCCTAATATTGTATGTTTATTTGTTTACTGCTTCATCTTTCCTATCAAATTGTAAAATCCATGAGAGCAGAGACAATTTTTCTTATTCATCTCTGAATTTCTAGTATTTAGGAAGTGCAAGTTGCTCAGTCGTGTCCGACTTTGCTACCCCATGGACTATACAGACCATGGAATTCTCCAGGCCAGAATACTGGAGTAGGTGGCTGTTTCCTTCTCTAGAGTCTCTTCCCAACCCAGGAATTGAACCCAGGTCTCCCACATTGCAGACAGATTCTTTACCAGCTGAGCCACAAGGGAAGCCCAAGAATACTGGAATGGGTAGCCTATCCCTTCTCCAGCATATTTTCTCAATCCAGGAATCGAACCAGAGTCTCCTGCATTGCAGATGGAGTCTTTACCAACTGAGCTATCAGGGAAGCCCCATGTCTAAAACATAAAAAGCACTAATATTAATACATAAATATCTGTAGAATGGATAAATGACTGTCTATACTTCCTTTTCACCTGAGGAACATGGTAGACTAAAGTTTAGTTCTTTGACTTTTTGACAATATTTACTGAGCACTTATGTTCCAGGCTGGACATATTTTTTCATTTTATCTTGTTTTTATGTTCATTATCTTATCTAAGCTGTAAACCCTATCATGTAAGTATTCTTTTTTTTTTATTGTTTTTGCCATACAATTCCATGATATCACCATGGGTTTACATATGCTCCCCCTCCAGAACCCCCCTCTCTCCTCCCTCCCCCCGAGCATCACTCCTGGGCTGGCGATTGATTAGACATATGATAATTAACATGTTTCAATGCCATTCTCCCATATCATCCCACCCTTGCCCTCTTCCACAGAGTCCACGAGTCTGTTCTATACGTCTGCGTTCCTTTTGCTGTCTCACATGCTGGGTTTTCGTTACCGTCTTTCTAAATTCCATATATATGCGTTAATATACTGTATTGTTGTTTTTGCTTCTGGCTTGCTTCACTCTGGATAATGGGCTCCAGTTTCATCCATCTGAGTAGAACTGATTCAAATGAATTTTTCCTTAATGCTGAGTAATATTCCATTGTGTATATGTACCACAGCTTTCTTATCCATTCGTCAGTTGATGGGCATCTAGGTTGCTTCCATGTCTTGGCTATTGTAAACAATGCGGCGATGAACATTGGGGTACACGTGGCTCTTTCAGTTCTGGTTTCCTTGGTGTATATGCCCAGCAGTGGGATTGCTGGGTCATATGGCAGGTCTATTTGCAGTTTTTTAAGGAACCTCCACACTGTTTTCCATAGTGGTTGTACTAGTTTGCATTCCCACCAACAGTGTAAGAGGGTTCCCTTTTCTCCACATCCTCTCCAGCATTTATTGCTTGTAGATTTTTGGATTACAGCCATTCTGACTGGTGTAAAGTGGTACCTCATTGTGGTTTTGATTTGCATTTCTCTGATAATGAGTGATGTTGAACATCTTTTCATGTGTTTGTTAGCCATTTTTATGTCTTCTTTGGAGAAATGTCTGTTAAGTTCTTTGGCCCACTTTTTGATTGGGTTGTTTATTTTTCTAGAATGGAGCTGCAGGAGTTGCTTGTATATTTTTGAGATTAATTGTTTGTCCATTGCTTCACTGGCTATTATTTTCTCCCATTCTGAAGGCTGTCTTTTCACCTTGCTTATAGTTTCCTTTGTTGTGAAGAAGCTTTTAATTATAATTAGGTCCCATTTGTTTATTCGTGCTTTTATTTCCAATATTCTGGGAGGTGGGTCATGGAGTATCCCGCTTTGGTTTATGTCAGAGAGTGTTTTGCCTATGTTATCCTCTAGGAGTTTTATAGTTTCTGGTCTTATGCTTAGATCTTTGATCCATTTTGAGTTTATCTTTGTGTATGGTGTTACAAAGTGTTCTAGTTTCATTCTTTTACAAGTGGCTGTCCAGTTTTCCCAGCACCACTTGTTAAAGAGGTTGTCTTTTCTCCATTGTATATTCTTGCCTCCTTTGTCAAAGATAAGGTGTCCATAGATGCGTGGATTTATCTCTGGGCTTTCTATTCTGTTCCATTGATCTATATTTCTGTCTTTGTGCCAGTACCATACTGTCTTAATGACTGTGGATTTGTAGTATAGCCTAAAGTCAGGTAGGTTGATTCCGCCAGTTCCATTCTTCTTTCTCAAGATTGCTTTGGCTATACGAGGTTTTTTGTATTTCCATACAAATTGAGAAATTATTTGTTCTAATTCTTTGAAAAAGACCTCTGGTAGCTTGATAGGAATTGCATTGAATCTATAAATTGCTCTGGGTAGTATACTCATTTTCACTATATTGATTCTTCCAGTCCACGAACATGGCACATTTCTCCATCTGTTTTTGTCCTCTTTGATTTCTTTCATCAGTGTTTTATAGTTTTATATATACAAGTCTTTTGTTTCTTTAGGTAGAAATACTCCTAAGTATTTTATTCTTTTTGTTTCAATGGTGAATGGAATTGTTTCCTTAATTTCTCTTTCTGATTTCTCACTGTTAGTGCATAGGAATGCCAGGGATTTCTGTGTGTTGATTTTGTATCCTGAAACTTTGCTATATTCACTGATAAGCTCTAGTAATTTTCTCGTAGAGTCTTTAGGGTTTTCAATATAGAGGATCATGTCATCTGCAAACAGAGAGAGTTTTACTTCTTCTTTTCCAATCTGGATTCCTTTAATTTCTTGCTGTGGCCAAGACTTCCAAAACTATGTTGAAAAGTAGTGGTGAGAGTGGGCACCCTTGTCTTATTCCTGATTTCAGGGGGAATGCTTCCAGTTTTTCACCATTGAGGATAACGTTTGCTGTGGGTTTGTCATATATAGCTTTTATTATGTTGAGCTATGTTCCTTCTATTCCTGCTTTTTGGAGGGTTTTTATCATAAATGGATGTTGAATTTTGTCAAAGGCTTTCTCTGCATCTATTGAGATAATCATGTGATTTTTATTTTTCAATTTGTTTGCGAATATTGAAGAATACTTGCATCCCTGGGTGTAAGTATTCTTATTGTCATTATTATCTTCCATTTTATAGATGAGGAAACTGAACTCAACAAAGTTTAATAATTTGAGCAACACAGCTGGCAAGAGATAGATAGTGTTGGGAAAGGCAGTCATGCACAGTGTGTGACACTTGTTGACACTTGCGCAGCTGCCAAAGTGTGTGCCTTGGACCTAAAACATTCCCTTGTATGGAAGTGAGGAGCCCTTACAGACTGTGGTGGATATATAACCCTGTCTGGGAATACAATATCCCTGTTCTGAATTTGACGTAGACTTCTTCATTCTGCTTCACATATGTGTGTGTGTGTGTGTGTGTGTGTGTGCACGCGCGCGCTCAGTCACTCAATCATGTCTGACTGGAAAAGGAATTGAATCACTAATCCATCTCTCAGTTCATACCCTAAACACTGACTTGGTTTCTTTCCCTTAAAATTAACTAATAGCTAGTATTATCAGTACAGGAAAAGCCATATTTAATAGAGTGCATATTGGGGCTAGCAGGAAGCTTATAACATTTATTTTAGATAAACTCTGATCCATGTCTTACTTATGGGTATTTGGGGGATCTTTTAGAGAATTCTAATGTAGGATAATAAGAGCCTCTATATCTGCAGAATTCTGTTAATTTATCTCATCATTGCCCATTACAAGAATCCTTGATCAAGTATTAATAATATAACCTTAATCTAGTTTTACCTGCATGTAATCTGCAAATTGTTTCTAAATATTATCTAAGGTCTCTCAGGTAGATCTTTGAGTGAGAAGGACCAATTCTAGGTAACTATATATAACATCTTTATGGATTCCTGCCTATTATTCTCATCTATATGTTGTAAAGTCTCCATCATCTATTTTTAATAGAGAAAAGTAATTAAATTTCTTTATTGCTCTGGTATCACACGATGACTTTCCATTATCAAAGTAATCAAAGATCTTACATAGCCCAAACTTGTATTTCAATATGCTTATTAGTTTCATTGACATCTGGCCATGTTCTCTATGGAGAGAAAGCTGAAGGGTATGCCTTCTACCCTGTATATGGAGATCAGATGTGGTTGGCCCATCAATTATTTCTGTCATATTTCATATTAAGTGATTTCCTCACAGGAAAAGAGGATCAACGAGAATAAAGTCAACTGTTTAAATGAAGGAGAAGAAAATAAAAATGAATATTTGTTAATCCTACTATGTGATAAACAACCCATCTTCTTTCATAATATCTTTACCATACACTGCAAAAAAAGTGAACCTAAGCTCATTTTACAGATAAGGGCAAGTAACTTGTGCAGGACCATGCATCATTCATTTATCGATTCAACAAGTACAGATGCTTATCTTGAGCTGGGTGTTTGATAAACAGCAGGTGCTGATTTGCATGAACAACCCCAGGAAGACATGGGCTGACTTCAGGTTCTTTTCAGTTTTCCTGCAGTGAGTCACAGGAATGGAAACTCAGTCTCCAATATTTCAATTTGGAAATAAAGTTTAATGAGGGCAGTGCCTCTTCAATTGAATGAGTGTGTGTTAAGTGCCTATAGGAAGGAATCAGGGTTCCCTGTTGGAACCATCATAACCTGAATCTTTGGCCTCATGAGGTAATCACTGTTATTTGAAGAATGGAGAATTACTTTCCAATAGTGTTAGTGGTAAAGAACCTGCCTGCCAATGCATGAGACATAAGAGATGTGGGTTAGACCCTTGGGTTAGGAAGATCCCCTGGATGAGGGCATGGTAACCCATTCCAGTAATCTTGCCTGGAGAATCCTGGTGGGCTATGGTCCGTAGGATCGCACAGAGTCGGACACAACTGAAACAACTTAGCAATGCAGAGGAGTAGAAACCTAACATACAATATCAATTAAAAAACAAAAAGTAGGGCTGTTCAATTTAGAAGAGTGGTGTTTGATGTTTTGCTCACACTCCATCCCTCACCATGGTTCCTGAGCAGAACATCTCAGACTGTGTAGAACTCAGTTTGAAAACCACTGATTAAAACAATATGACATTGATTAAGGAGAGTGCATACTGAGTGCCATGCCCCCTGGGGTACTGATCTTGGGAAGGGGCCTGGGAACTCTCGTCCTGGGATCCAACCCCCAACCCCCACCGCTGAGTGTAGACTAGGAGATGATTTGTGTTCACAGTCCTGCTGTCTTTACAGCCTTCTCTGGGCAAGGGTCTTGTTTACAGTTGCCCAGTTGCACTTTCCAGTTCAGTCTTCCTGGATGGTGTTTCTGGTGGACAAACTTTAGAAATTCTGACAATCCCTTTGTCATCTGATCATCTCCATCTGACAGCTGGGAGGAAGGTCAGCAAGCACTGGGCAGCATTCACATCCACCTCTACAGTTCATAGATTGTTTTCTTGACTGTTACATGCAACGTGTAGAGAGCCCTCAGAATATAAGTGTTTGACTTATTTTCAGGGGTCTAAATGTTTCCAGTCTTCCTATTGGTGTGCTCAACTTTTACAGGGGAAGAGAGATTGAATGTCATCATAGTAGTCCTCTTTGCTGATGGTATGAAAGGGCCAACCATCATGTTCCTCAGTTTGGGGAGACAATCTGGAGACAAGATTGTGGGAAATAGCTAAAACATTTTTCAGATAAAAATGTTTGAAAGAAAATATAAAGAATATCCCTAGTATTTATGTTTAGTTCATTCTAGCACTGTGTCTATTCATTCATCCTATAAATGTTTATCCAGTAGCTGTCCCGTGCCAGAGCCTATAATGACTAACCTTGGGCTAACACTCAGAGAGCTGGAGAAGAATTCCATGATGTCATACCTGAAGACCTCCAGGTCATTATAGACCTTCACTCACCATAGATTCCTCCGCAATTCCCTACCACTCCAGTTCTGCAAAACTATAAGTTTCAGGAAAACCACCGGGTCCCAGGCAGCAGCCTAACTGCTCTTTGGAACATCCCTGTGCCCCATAGTTGCCTTTGAGTCAGCCTCCCCACCTGGACTGGAAGAACAGATCCAGTGTGGACATGGGGCAGCGTCTTATTGTCTGCAGGCAGAAATCCAGCTAGGGTTCCTCCCAGATTAGAAAGAGAGAACTGAGAAAGCCAATTTCAAGTTGGCAGGAATCAGTGTGAAGGAAAAAAATATTCTCGTCGTTTTTGAATGATATCTAAAGATTTTGTACCGGAGGAAGCAAGAAAACTGGTAAGATAACTTTCTGAATTTCATTGGTTTACCTCCATAGCCAAATTTCTCTTCTGGTTTGGAGAAATCATCCCTGGGCTTGGAGGTGGACAGAGAGGCCTCCTCCTCACCTTTCCTGCCCCTCTCCCTCTCCTTTCCCTGCCCCTCCCCATCTCCATCTCACTGGGAGTCGGGCTCCTTCAGTATTGTGACACAGGTTAGGCTCTAGCTGCACACATAGGATGAGTCTCCTCCAGCTCTCCAGGGATTCAGGGGAAGGGGAGCATGGAAGCTGAGATGCCAGGCTTTCTGCCCTATACCTCTAATCAAATCAAATAAATGGGCCTGGAACTATGTTTAAAAGAAGTCGCTTGCTTTAAAAAGGGAAAAGCCTTTAACCTCAGAAGATTCTGATAATGATGGAAGAATTGCTGGTGTTCCCACTGATTAGAAAAATTAAAACACTAGTTTTGGTCCCAGCGAAGTTGAGAAAGCTGTGATTTTTTTTTTGCAAAGTCACAGTGGGAATAAAGTGGAGAAGAAAGTTTTAAAAAAGAGCAAACTTACTGATAAGAAATGGGCCTCTCAGTTATGGAGAACAGTGTGGAGGTCCCTTAGAAAACTGGAAATAGAACTGTCATACAATCCAGCAATCCCACTGCTGGGCATACACACCAAGGAAACTCGAATTGAAAGAGACACATGTACCCCAGTGTTCATCACAGCATTGTTTACAAAAGCCAGGACATGGAAGCAACCTAGATGTCCATCGGCAGACGAATGGATAAGAAAGCTGTGGTATATGTACACAATGGAATATTACTCAGTCATTAAAAAGAATAATTTGAATCAGTTCTAATGAGGTGGATGAAACTGGAGCCTATTATACAGAGTGAAGTAAGTCAGAAAGAAAAACACCAATACAGTATATTAATGCATATATATGCCACTGAGAAAGATGGTAACGATGACCCTATATGCGAGACACAAACGAGACACAGATAAAAAGAACAGACTTTTGGACTCTGTGGAAGAAGGCAAGGGTGGGATGATTTGAGAGAATAGCATTGAAACATGTATAGTATCATATGTGAAACAGATTACCAGTCCAGGTTCAATGCATGAGACAAGGTGCTCAGGGCTGGTGCACTGGGATGACCCTGAGGGATGGGATGGGGAGGGATGTGGGAAGGGGGTTCAGGATGGGGAACACATGTACACCTATGGCTGATTCATGTCAATGTATGACAAAAACCACTAAAATATTGTAAAGTAATTAACCTCCAATTAAAAAAAATAAATAGGCCTCTCTGTTTCTAAAATTTCCTAGCTCTTCTGACTATTGACATTGTAAAAGGCATCCTGCCTGAGTTAGAGATTTATTTTGGAGCTATTTCAACTCCCTCACCTGTGAAAGTACCTGTGAAAAGACTATATGACATTAAGGATTTGCAGCAAATATATAAATGGTCCAGGAGAAAGGGAGAAGTTAAAACAGAAGTGTGAGCTCTCTATCAATAAGCAATACCAT
The DNA here is from genome assembly GCA_007570785.1 of Antilocapra americana. NCBI lineage: Eukaryota > Metazoa > Chordata > Mammalia > Artiodactyla > Antilocapridae > Antilocapra > Antilocapra americana. The sequence goes on from ML661344.1 coordinate 22,431,487, forward strand.
AGCAATAACAAGCAAACCATAGCTTTGAATAGATGGACTTTTGTTGGTCAAGTAATGTTTCTGCTTTTTAAAATATTGTCTGTGTTGGTCATAGCTTTTCTTCCAAGGAGTAAGCGTCTTTTAATTCCATGCCTGCAGTCACCATCTGCAAGGATTTTGGAGCCCCCCAAAATAAAATCTCTCACTGTTTCTATGGTTTCCCCATCTATTTTCCATGAACTGATGGGACCAGATGCATGTTCTTAGTTTTCTGCCCTTTCAGGAAGTAAACCAACCCCCCTTCTACATCCGAACCAAGTTCAGTGGATGTTCCATGTTTGTTTACAACATTTAAATAAAGAACCTTTGAGAATAGGTCTTAGGACCTATTAGGTCCCATTTTATTCTCAATTCTTTAAAAATTTTAAAAGGTAGAAACAAATGATGGAAAATTCATGGATGCTTCTTACAGTAATTAGTACAAAGGTACAGAAATGTCCTGTTTCTAAGGAGCATAGCTCTAGACAAACCAGGAGAGCCTAAGACTAAGTCTCAATGGAGTTTAACTTCACATAAATCTCAATATTTTTTGATTGAATCAATATAAACAAATTGGATTATGTTGTTCCTAACTTAGGAACAATCACAATATATTCCTATCACATGGATTTCCTGTAAGCTGTCTTGAAGTAGGCAAGTTAAAGGCTTCAGTTCAGTTCAGTTCAGTCCCTCAGTCATGTCTGACTCTTTACAACCCCATGGGCTGTAGCATGCCAGGCTTCCCTGTCCACCACCAACTTCCAGAGCCTCCTCAAACTCAAATGCATCGTGTTAATGATGCCATCCAACCATCTCAACCTCTGGTGTCCCCTTCTCTTCCTGCCTTCAATCAGGGTCTTTTCCAGTGAGCCAGCTCTTCGCATCAGGTGGCCAAAGAATTGGAGTTTCAGCTTCAGCATCAGTCCTTCCAATGAATATTCAGGACTGATTTCCTTAAGGATGGACTGGATGGATCTCCTTGCAGTCCAAGGGACTCTCAAGAGTCTTCTCCAACACCACAGTTCAAAAGTATCAATTCTTCAGTACTCAGCTTTATTTATAGTCCAACTCTCACATCCATACATGACTATTGGAAAAACCATAGTTTGACTAGATGGACCTTTCTGAATGTTGAGTTTTAAGCCAACTTTTTCACTCTCCTCTTTCACTTTCATCAAGAGGCTTTTTAGTTCTTCTTCACTTTCTGCCATAAGTGTGGTATCATCCGCATATCTGAGGTTATTGATGTTTCTCCGAGAAATCTTCATTCCAGCTTGTGTTTCATCCAGCCCAGCATTTCTGATGATATACTCTGCATATAAATTAAATAAGCACGATGACAATATACAGCCTTGACGTACTGCTTTCCCAATTTGGAACCAGTCTGTTGTTCCATGTCCAGTTCTAACTGTTGCTTATTGACCTGCATACAGATTTCTCAAGAGGCAGGTCAGGTGGTCTGGTATTCCCATCTCTTTCAGAATTTTCCAGAGTTTGTTATGATCCACACAGTCAAAGGCTTTGGCATAGTCAGTAAAGCAGAAATAGATGTTTTTCTGAAACTCTCCTGCTTTTTTGATGATCCAGTGGATGTTGGCAATTTGATCTGTGGTTCCTCTGCCTTTTCTAAATCCACCTTGAACATCTGGAAGTTCTTTGGCATTGCCTTTCTTTGGGATTGGAATGAAAACTGACCTTTTCCAGTCCTGTGGCCACTGCTGAGTTTTTCAGATTTGCTGGCATATTGAGTGGAGCACTTTCACAGCATCATCTTTTAGGATTTGAAATAGCTCAACTGGAATTCCACCATCTCCACTAGCTTTGTTCATAGTGATACTTCCTAAGGACCACTTAACTTTGCATTCCAGAACATCTGGCTCGAGGTGAGTGATCCCACCATCATTGTTATCTGGGTCATGAAGATCTTTTTTGTACAGTTCTTCTGTGTATTCTTGCCACCTATTCTTAATATCTTCTGCTTCTTTTAGATCCCTACCATTTCTGTCCTTTATTGTGCCCATCTTTGTATGAAATGTTCCCTTGGTATCTCTAATTTTCTTGAGGACATCTCTAGTCTTTCCCATTCTATTGTTTTCCTCTATTTCTTTACATGGATCACTACAGAACACTTTCTTATCTCTCCTTGCTATTCTTTGGAACTCTACATTCATATGGGTATACCTTTCCTTTTCTCCTTTGCCTTTAGCTTTTCTTCTTTTCTTAGCTATTTGTAAGGCCTCCTCAAACAACCATTTTGCCTTTTTGCATTTCTTTTTCTTGGGGATGGTCTTGATCACTGCCTCCTGTGCAATGTGATGAACCTCTGTCCATAGTGCTTCAGGCTCTCTGTCAAATCTAATCCTTTGAATCTATTTCTCACTTCCACTGTATAATCGTAAGGGATTTGATTTAGGTCATACCTAAATGGTCTAGTGGTTTTCCCTACTCTCTTCAATTTCAATCTGAATTTGGCAATAAGGAGTTCATAGTCTGAGCCACAGTCAGCTCCCAGTCTTGTTTCTGCTGACTCTGTAGAGCTTCTCCATCTTTGGCTGCAAGGAATATAATCAATCTGATTTCGGGATTGACCATCTGGTAATGTCCTTATGTATAGTCTTCCCTTGTATTGTTGGAAGAGGGTGTTTGCTATGACCAGTACATTCTCTTGGCAAAACTCTGTTAGCCTTTGTCCTTTTTTTTTGTACTCCAATGTCAAATTTGCCTGTTACTCCAGGTAGTTCTTGATTTCCTGCTTTTGTGTTCCAGTCCCCTATAATGAAGAGGACATGTTTTTTGGGTGTTAGTTCTAGAAGGTCTTTTACATCTTCATAGAACCATTCAACTTCAGCTTCTTCAGCATTACTGGTCAGGGCATAGACTTGGGTTACTCTAATACTGAATGATTTGCCTTAGAAACGAACAGAGGTCATTCTGTCATTTTTGTGATTGCATCCAAGTACTGCATTTTGGACTCTTTTGTTGACTATGATGGGTACTTCATTCCTTCTAAGGGATTCTTGCCCACAGTAGTAGGTATAATGGTCATCTGAGTTAAATTCACCAATTCCTGTCCATTTTAGTTTGCTGATTCCAAAAATGTTGATGTTCTCTCTTGCCATCTCCTGTTTGATCACTTCCAATTTGCCTTGATTCATGTTCCTATGCAATATTGCTTTTTATAGCATTGGACTTTACTTCCATTTCCAGTCACATCCACATCTGGGTGCTGTTTTGCTTTGGCTCCATCTCTTTATTCTTTCTGGAATTATTTCTCCACTGATCTCCAGTCAGTTGGTCGGGCACCAACTGACCTGGGGAGTTCCTCTTTCAGTGTCATACCTTTTTGCCTTTTCATACTGTTCATGGGGTTCTCAAGGCCATGACCCATCCATCTTGGGTGGCCCTACATGGCATGGCTCAATTTCATTGAGCTAGTCAAGGCTGTGGTCCATGTGATCAGTTTGGTTAGTTTTCTGTGATTGTGATTTTCATTTTGTCTGCCCTCTGATGGATAAGAATAAGAGGGTTATGGAAGCTTCCTGCTGGTAGAGACTGACTGAGGGGAAAACTGGGTCTTGTTCTGATGGGTGGGGCCAAGTTCAGTAAATCCTTAATCCAATTTCTGTTGGTGGGTTGGTGCTGTGTTCCCTCCATGTTGCTTGACCTGAGGCCAAACTATGGTGGAGGTAATGAAGATAATGGTGACCTCCTTCAAAAGATCCTATGTATGCACTGCTGTACTCAGTGCCCCAACCCTGAAGCAGACTACCGCAGACCCACGCCTCCACCAGAGACTCCTGGACACTCATGGGCATGTATGGGTCAGTTTCTTGTGGGGTCACCGCTCCTTTATCATGGTGTGCATGACCTGAAGAGTCTGTTTCCCCCAGTCCTGTGTAAGTTCTTGTGGTTCTGTGGTGGGGTTAATGACAACCTCCTCCAAGAGGGCTTATGCCACACCCAGGTCTGCTACACCCTGAGCCCCTGCAAGTGAAGAAGAACTAAGGAGCCTCTTGATGAAAGTGAAAGAGGAGAGTGAAAAAGTTGGCTTAAAGCTCAACATTCAGAAAACTAAGATCATGGCATCCAGTCTCATCACTTCATGGCAGATAGATGGGGAAATAGTGGAAACAGTGGCTGACTTTATTTTTCTGGGCTCCAAAATCACTGCAGATGGTGATTTCAACCATGAAACTAGAAGACACTTATTCCTTGGAGGGAAAGTTATGACCAACCTAGACAGCATATTAAAAAGCAGAGACATTACTTTGCCAACAAAGGTTCGTATAGTCAAGGCTATGGTTTTTCCAGTGGTCATGTATGGATGTGAGAGTTGGACTATAAAGAAAGCTGAGCACCGAAGAATTGATGCCTTTAAACTGTAGTGTTGGAGAAGACCCTTGAGAGTCCCTTGGACTGCAAGGAGATCCAACCAGTCCATCCTAAAGGAGATCAGTTGGAAGGACTAATGTTGAAGCTGAAACTCCAATACTTTCGCCACATGATGTGAAGAGCTGACTCACTGGAAAAGACTCTGATGTTGGGAAAGATTGATGACTGGAGGAGAAGGGGAAGACAGAGGATTTGATGGTTGGATGGTATCACTGACTCAATGGCCATGGGTTTGGGTGGATTCCAGGAGTTGGTGATGGACAGGGAGGCCTGGCGTGCTGCAGTTCATGGGGTTGCAAAGAGTTAGACACGACTGAGTGAACTGAACTGACTGAGCCCCTGCAGCAAGCCACTGCTAATCAGTACCTCCACAGAAGATATTCAGACACAGTCCTGACTCAGTCTCTCTGGGTTGGGCATGTGTTTTGTGCCCTTCCCAGGTCTGAGCAGCTCAGGCAACCAGGTGTTTGGTGAGAGCACCATCTCAGGTGTGCCGTGTGTCTCCTCTGGAGAGCTGATCTCAGGCTGCAACCCTCCTGGCGTATGTCAACCATCCAGGACCTCAGGAAGACGTGGTTAGCAGCTGGGAACCTGCTCACAGTTTGGTGAAAGATGCCATCTCTGGGACTAAGATTATAGGAGCTTCTTGCCTTCCAGCTCTGTCTATCACAAGCCTGCCTCTCTGCCTCTGGGCAAGGAGGGGCCGGTATGCAGCCAGCTGGCTCTCTGTTGGTATTGCTCAATCCTTTGTGCTATGATCAGGCCAGGGTGTGCTGGTTGTTAGGTTAGAACCTTTCTCCAGAAAGTTCTCTTTTCTGCAGTTGCAGTTAGGCACGTATTCTGAGTTGTTGTTGTTTTTTTATTTTGGGTATGTTCCCTTCTGAGATTCCAAAAGTTCCCACAGACCCACCTGTGAGAGGGTTTCCTACTGTGTGGAAACTTCTCCTTCATGATTCCTTCCCTAGGACAGGCCTCCATCCCTATTTTGCCTCTCTTTTTGTCTTTTATATTTTGTCCTACCTCCTTTCAAAGAGAATGGGGCTGCCCTTCTGGGTGCCTGGTGTTCTCCTCCAGTGTTCAGAAGTTGTTTTGTGTAAGTTGCTTGGGGGTTTAACAATTAAAGTCTATTGCGGCACTTTCAACATTAGCTATTTTTATCGGAGCTCTGTGTGGCTCTCTCATTGCTTACGCTGATGCAGACTGAGACTCAGAGGGCCTGTACCGAGTGTGAGAAAATGGGGCAGGTGACGATCATTCACTGAGAAGTTTTTTTAATTTTAAAAAATATATTAATAGTAGCAGTCAAAATGAGCAGCTGGGTAGTGTGACTGGCAGCACCGCATGTTTGATGGTTTGGCTTAAACTATGCCCAACAGGAAGAGGTGTGCAGAGAAAACGGCTGAAGATATTGGAACAGGATGCATCCATGGAGAAGGTGAAGGGACTGAAGGCAGGAGCAGAAGTTTTGACCCTGGAGATAAGAGAGATGCTTCTTTCTCTGTGTTCAGGAGCAAGGGGCAGCCCAGGAAGAGAGCTTGGGCTAGAGGCTGGGGACTCAGCACAGGATGGGGATCTGTGCCCAACTCGTCACAGACCATCCACAGCTCACCTGAATTCCACACCTTACATATCTTTTCTTCTGAAGTCATGGGCCCTTTACATCCACTCATGCCACAGAGAGCTGATTGTAGGCTTTTAGTATTGTTTTCAGTGTGCCTTCATGCATGCTAAGTTGTTTCAGTTGTGTCCAACTCTTTGCGATCCTATGGACTGTAGCCCACCAGGCTTCCCTGTCAGTGGGATTCTCCAGGCAAGAATACTGGAGTGGGTTGCCATTTACTTCTCCAGGGGTTCTTCCCGACCCAGGGATTGAACCTGGATCTCTTATATCTACCTGCATTAGCAGGCAGGGTCTTTACCATTCATACCACCTGGGAAGCCCACTGTTATCATTGTTGTTTATGAAATCTGAACTCCTGAGCTAGCCTGTGAAGCCCAGGTCTCTTTTACATGATTTCCTGCTCCCAACACCCCCATTCTGTTCTGACCCCTTGCCCCAATGCTCTCAGAGCATGGTCCTGGATCAGCAACATGAGTACCACTTGGGAACTTGTTAGACATGCAAGAGCTCAGGCTCTACCCTACTCTGAGAGAGGGCACCAGCAATCTGCAGTTTATCCGGGCTTCTAGGAGATCCTGATACAGCCTCAAGTGGGAGAACCATTGTTCTAGCTTTAGCAGCAGTTCCCCAGTGTGTGTTGGCCACCTCCCTGCCTTTACACACGCTGTTCTCTCTAGCCTTCAGAAGCCTCCTCTCCCCCCTACTCCTCTTTTAAGAGTCATCTAAAGAATCATCCCCCACCTCTGTATCTTGTTCCCTAATCAGCCCTCCCCACCTCTGCTCACGATGACTGCCTCTCTCCCCTGTGCCTCCCTGGAAACTGGTGACACCTTCTATCGTTCAAGTGCCATGCTTTGTTGCAGCTCACGGCGGATGTGACTGCCTCCCTAAAAGCAGCAAGCTCCCCAAGGTTGTGACTGCTTGTGCTGGCACTCAGACAATGCTTGTTGAGTTAAAGTGTTGTTGACGAGCAAAGTATGAGAGAGGAGAGAAACAGGGAAAGTGAAGAGCGTGCAAGAGGACACCCACGAAATGATACTAGCTGGCATCTGAGCTCCGTGTGCTGGGTATGGTGCCACATGCTTCGCAGGGGCTGTCATTTAATCCTCCCAACACCCTGCAGGTGTTATTGGGACTCATGTCCCAGAGCAGGAGACTAAGGCACAGAGATCTTACATAATATGCCTCCAGCTGGGACCTGGTGGATTCACACACAGGTGGTTCTACTCTTAACCCTGTGATCTGAGCAAGGAGCTGGCTTGGCTTGGAGCCACTGTCAATGTTCACCAGTTCAACAAACATTTCCTCAGTGCCTGTGCCAGACTGAGACAGAAGTAGGAGGCAGACAAGGGCGCAGATGTGACAGTCGTTTCTAATTTGGCCCTGGAGAAGCTCACCTTTTGGCGGAGAAGAAGGAGGGGTGAGCCAGAAATATATTTCACTTACGGACAATGATCGTGGATTATTCCAAGTCCTGCACAGCTCCTGTGGCAGGCAGGATGGATTTGCTCTGCCAGGGGCTAAGAGCTAAGCATACACTCACAGGCAGAAGAGTAAGGGAGGGGAAAAGACAAGATTCAAGGCAGAAGAAAATGCAAAAATAACATGCAGAAGGCAGGCAGGTCTTGGCAAGCCTGCTGCAAAAGAGCTGTCCCTGGGGGCTGAGTGGAGGAGCACGTGCAGAAGAAATGGTCTGGACTCTCACCCGTGTTCCAGACTATAGGGTGGAGAGGGGTACAAAGGAAATGGGGCAAAGAATGTTCATCAATGTCTTACAGAAAAAGCTTTTGAAATTTCTCTCCTGATACTTTTGCTTTCATTCCACTTGTCACTGGGCCATATCTAACACAAAAGATGTGAAAATGTGGTCAACAATTGTTACTTTAATCAAGATGTTCAGTTCAAGTTCAGTTCAGTCGCTCAGTCATGTCCGACTCTTTGAGACCCCATGAACCACAACACGCTAGGCCTCCCTGTCCATCACCAACTCCTGGAGTCCACCAAAAACCATGGCCATCGAGTCAATGATGCCATCCAGCCATCTCATCCTCTGTCGTCCCCTTCTCCTCCTGCCCTCAATCTTTCCCAGCATCAGGGTCTTTTCCAATGAGTCAGCTCTTTGCATCAGGTGGCCAATATATTGCAGTTTCAGCTTCAACATCAGTCCTTCCAATGAACACCCAGGACTGGTCTCCTTCAGGATGGACTTGTTGGATCTCCTTGCAGTCCAAGGGACTCTCAAGAGTTTTCTCCAACACCACAGTTCAAAAGCATCAATACCTTGGCATTCAGCTTTTTTTATAGTCCAACTCTCACATCCATACATGACCACTGGAAAAACCATAGCCTTGATTAGACAGACCTTTGTTGGCAAAGTAATGTCTCTGCTTTTTAATATGCTGTCTAGGTTGGTCATAACTTTCTTTCCAAGGAATAAGTATCTTCTAATTTCATGGCTGCAATCATCATCTGCAGTGACTTTGGAGCCCAGAAAAGTAAAGTCAGCCAGTGTTTCCACTGTTTCCCCATCTATCTGCCATGAAGTGATGAGACTGGATACCATGATCTTAGTTTTCTGAATGTTGGATTTTAAGCCAACTTTTTCACTCTCCTCTTTCACTTTCACCAAGAGGCTGTTTAGTTCCTCTTCACTTTCTGCCATAGGGGTGGTGTCATCTGCATATCTGAGGTTATTGATGTTTCTCCCAGGAATCGTGGTTCCAGCTTGTGCTTCCTCCAGCCCAGCATTTCTCATGATGTACTCTGCATAGAAGTTAAATAAGCAGGATGACAATATACAGCCTTGACGTACTCCTTTTCCTATTTGGAACCAGTCTGTTGTTCCATGTCCAGTTCTAACTGTTGCTTCCTGACCTGCATACAGGTTTCTCAAGAGGCAGGTCAGGTGGTCTGGTATTCCCATCTCTTTCAGAATTTTCCACAGTTTATTGTGATCCACACAGTCAAAGGCTTTGATATAGTCAATAAAGCAGAAATAGATGTTTTTCTGGAACTCTCTTGCTTTTTCGATGATCCAGATGATGTTGGCAATTTGATATCTGGTTCCTCTGCCTTTTCTAAAACCAGCTAGTACATATGGAAGTTCACAGTTCACATACTGTTGAAGCCTGGCTTGGAGAATTTTAAGCATTACTTTACTAGCGTGTGAGATGAGTGCAATTGTGCAGTAGTCTGAGCATTCTTTGGCATTGCCTTTCTTTGGGATTGAAATGAAAACTGACCTTTTCCAGTCCTGTGGCCACTGCTGAGTATTTCCATATTTCAAGATGAAGGAGAGGACATTAATCAGAGGGTTGTCTATCATCTTTCCAATGGGATGTATGGTGGAGGATGTCCCAGAAGGACATTCTGATGGATGGGAGTGAGATAGGAAAGGCCTGATGTGACACAGCTACTACCTTGGGCTTTATCCCTCTGACAACGAGGCTAGCGGCTAGGTTTAAGCAGGAGAGATGGAAATGGAGCTGTCTTTTACAGAGATCTCAATGTGTGGATGGATTCTGGCAAGGTGATACTGTGACCAAGAAGCCAGTTAGAAAGCAGCTGCCCAGGTCCAGGTGAGAGGGGCTGAGGGCCTGGACAGGGAAATGGAGGAAAGAGGATGGAAGAGCCAGCGTGGGGTAGATGAAGACAGACCTTGGTGACCACTGGGAGATGGCAGTGAAGGAAAGGATGGGATTTAGGATGACACCAGGGTTTATGGCTCCAGCAATCTGGTGAGTGACAATGCAACTAACCAAAGTAAAGAAAGGATTACTGGGACTCCCCTAGTGGTCCAGGGGCTAAGACCTGTGCTCTCAATGCAGGCAGCTGGGGCTCAATCCTGGTCAAGGAAGTAGATCCTGCATGCTACAACCAAGACCTGGTGCAGCCAAATAAATAAATAAATCTTTAAAAAAAAAAAAAAAAGTACAGCAAATGAGGGAGGTGCTGCTTGTGATGGGCAGAATGTGATCCATTTAATGTTTTGATTAGGAATATGCTAAGTCTAAGGCACCTTTTGGATAAGAGATGGTCAGCAAACAGACAAAAATAGGTGTTTAGAGCTCTGGAGAGAAGCCAGGACCGGAGTGTGTGTGTCTCAGTGACAGCTGCAAACACAAGTTTGGGATAGCTTGACCAGAAAAGAATGGGGGAACCAAGTCAAGGATGAAGCCTGAGGAAGTGTCAGTGTGGTATGAATTCTCTGCAGAGTCCATTCTGGTGGAAGGTTCTTTGGGAATTGCAGCTCAAGAAATTCAAGGATGAAAATGCATTCTTTTTCCAGGCATTCGGAACCTAGGGCAAATCTCTGGATTTCAAAACAAGCTAAAATCGCTAAAGGCTTTTCATTTCCCTGGGTGACATACTTTAAGTTTGAAAAAAAAATGTCATTTTGAAAGTTAGGTTTTCCATTACTGCTCTGCCTGTGCCCAGAAAACCTGCTACCCCATCATTATCCAGGGAGCCTCACTGTAATTATCCCGCCAGGCCCGGGGCCTAGACAATATCCCCAGGTTGAGTTCCGTGTTGTCAGCACTGACATCAGAGAACACTCTCTGACAAACTGATTTTCAGCGTCTGGATGATTCAATGCCTTTCTGATTGCTTTCAAGAGATAGGAGTTTGACTGTTGGTCCCAGTAACTGCTGCAGCTCTAGAATGGTTAAAAATTGGTACAGCACTCCTTTCATTTCAACTGATTTTTTTTTTTTTGGTGCATGTGGGATCTTAGTTCTCTGACCAAGGATGGAACTCATGCAGTGGAAAGCACAGAGGCTTAACCACTGGACCAGGGAAGCCTCTTAATTAATCCCTCATTGCTCTTCCCTTTCTCCTCTGCCTCCATCCCTTTTTTCTTTCCTTGCCTCTTTTTCTTCCCTCCTTTCCTTTTTACTTTCATTTCCCCCTCTCCCACTGTCTCCTCCTCCATATCATTTTAAGGGGTTGGTTAGTATAATTCACCTTTGAAGCACTGTTTTCTTGAAATTTAACAATTATACTCTGGAAAATACTTTAGGCCAAAGAATATGATATCAGAGTGCTCACTTCTTTGGGTGGTCACTAGCAGACAATTCAACTTACAAGAATCCAAGTAAAAGGACATTCAATTTATCTAGAAAATACTAAAAAAAGAAACTTTATTGAAACAACTTTTGTTCTTTTAAGAGAAACATGAACAAACAAAAATTTTTTTAAATGGTGGTATATTTGTCTAAACTGGAAAGCTTGGGAGTGGGATTAGTACGGAATCCTATGATTAGTATAAATTAGGGATTAGTCTAAATTCAGCCAAATATCTAATATTTCTCACCTCAGTGTATGTTGTTCACTAATAGTCATCACTATGGTCCTAAAACAGTGGAAGAATAACCACCAGCAAACAAATATTAAATTATAGTCCTTGTGTTCTTGGAACTAGACAGGAAAATGGGCAAAAAAAAAAAGTTAAGGAAAATAAGGTAAAATATTTTATTATGCAAAATCAATTTTTTAAAGACATTCCTCTATTCTGAGATCATGTCCTTTTTGTTGCTGTCAATGTGTCCTTTCTTTTGTTAAAAAGAAAAAAAAAAGTAGTGCCCATAGATGACAGGTTCTTTTTGAATGACCGTACTTGGCAAAATAAAATTTTGTCAGTGCAATGTAAAAGTCTAGGGATCCCTGGAATAATGCATGCCCCAGAAGCTTGGAAACTGACAGATTTCTGTCAGTTCCCTGAGGGCTGAGTGGGTCTGGCTTCCTATCCTGTCTTTCCCTGCCCTGATCATATTGGCTAGAGGGGAGGCAGGTGCTTATTCAATAATAATTTACTGGAATTGATTGATGCACAGGGACTCAAAGGCTTAAACAAGGCTTTTTTATTACCAAAACGTTTAACATTTAATTTACTTTTGGAATTGTGATTTTTTTTTAATACATATATTTTTTATAACTCTGTTACACATACAAACCCACCTCTATGTGGCAACACTGCAGGGGACACTCTCAGGCTTTGTCTCTGCCCCTCATGAATATCCCAGAAATGCATGTTAGGTGTGTGTTCAGGTCAGATCACCAAACCTTTCTCTGCTTTTCAAACCCTGGGAAGAAAAGGAGACTTGTAATGGCTAAGCTACATAACTCCCAAAGACAATAAAGATTCAGAGTTGGTTAGAACAAACTTTTAAATAGGAACTTGAGTTCTCGGGCCTCCAAAAATCAAAGAAAATTTGCAAAACCACTTTTAAGGAATCATAAAGAAAAAAACAAAACCTCTTTGTATAAGTTCTTAATCCACAGATAACAGTATCATCTGGATTCTATAGCTACTGTCCAGAAGCCAGCAGAGAACATTTTCGGATTAATCTGCTCTTGAAACTGGTAAAAATGTAGACAGTAGCCAAGTCCATCAGAGTCATGAATCACTGAGACAGAAACCTCCAGTTGTGTTACTAGGAGACTCAAGCTGCCTGGTGCAGCCGGGAGGTGTTGATGAGCCTCCTCTCAGTAAGATGGGGGAACTCAGAGAAGCCACTGGGAGTTAGTCTATGTACTGTGGAGGTGGGGCAGCCTTAAGAGAGAAAATGGATTTTAAAATAGTAACAACTCACCTGCACCCTTACTTTCAAGGTAAAACATTCAGGAAATAAGAATCGTTTTAATTCTACCACCTAAAAATTGCCACCATTAATATTTTGATATCTTCTAGGGATGGAGGCATGCCTTCATGAGAGTGTGGATGGATGAACTGATGGTCTGAGGGACAAATACACTAATATCCACAACAATATGCTTATATGTTTACGAATGCATTTAAGAATTTATAACTGTTGTTTATGGAGAGGGTAGTTGGTAAGATGATGGTGAAGGGTGACTGATTTTTTAAAAATATACACACACGTTATTTGGATTTTTCACAACTACATATTACTATGTGTGTATTACTCCCCCCCCCCTTTTTTTTAATTGTGAAAAATAATAGTCACTCTTAGGGGAAGTGGGATCTTGTCATGTGGTCCCCTGGGTGTGCCCTGGTGCACAGAGGTGACCCAGGGTGGCCTCTGGGCAAGGCTGGAACGCCTGCGACGGGGAGCCCGGCGGAGATGGGTGGAAGGCAGCCCTGGCCAGGACCTACGTGGAGGGCCATCTGCAGCCGCGAGGATCATCGCACCTAGGCCGGGAGAGGCTACTTCCTGCACCCTCCGCGGGGAGGCGACGAGACCGCGAGCCTTACCCAGCAGAAAAGAGCCCGGGAAAGAGGTAGGCGTGGACGCGGCGGCCCGACCCCCTCTGCCGGGGCCGAAGGGCCGGGCGCGACGGAGGAGAAGCCTCAGACTCCCCAAGCCGGGATGCCATGCGGAGGAGCGAGCCTGCCCTGGTTTTCTGAGATGAGTGTTTGGTTTGGGTCTTGGTTTTCATTTCCCACCTTCTTGCCTCTCCATCCATATTTCCTTTCACTCGTGTTGTTTTGGGTTTGGGGTGGGGGGGCGGCGGGGCGGAGTTGCGATCCCAATCATTTTTTTCTCCTCTCCAAAGTCATGCCTAGTCATTGTAAAAAATTTTAGAAAACACAAAATATCGTGAAGATAAAAATAAATAAAACACCTTTAAACCCATAATTTAAGAGATAAGCATATGTTTAAAGTACTTGTTTTCTTCTAGTGTCTTTCTATACATGATATTAAGCATAAGATGGGCTTCCCAGGTGGCTCAGCAGTAAAGAATCTGCCTACCAATGCAAGAGATGCAGGTTCCATCCCTGTTTCAGGAAGATCCCCTGGAGAAGGGAATGGCAATCAACTCCAGTATTCTTGCCTGGAAAATTTCATGGACAGAGGAGTCTGGCAGGCTACAGTCCGTGGAACGTCCAAGAGTGGCAAACGCCTTAGTGACTAAACAAGAGGCAGCCCGGCTGGGTTTCTAAGGGCTGGAGGCCTCTACCCGGTCCTTTGGCCTTTCTGTTTTCTCTTTCACCAGGGCATTTCAGCACCAGGACCGACTCCAAATAGCCTTACCCAGTTTGTTTAAATTATCTTACCTCAGTTTGTTCATCTCCAGTAGGGAAGAGTATTATTTGCCTGGAGGTTAGGCTTCCATGATAGCTGTGGAACTCAAATGAGTCTTGGAGCTGCATTTTCAAGTTTTCTAACCTTGGAAGTGCTATACCTCGTTGTGTTTGACCCTCCTGCATCAGTACTGAAGTGTCCTAGCTAGCAGAATGGCAGCTTGATGGGGGGACATGACTCAGCGTTGAACTTGTGTGTAGCTGAACCACACTGACTCCATTTTGTCACCTCTGTCTCAGGACCCCAGTCCTACCCACTTTGGGCTCTTTCTGAGCACTAAACTATAGTCTGGTCACAAGGATTGTGCCCAAGTCAGATGAGTTCACTATCAACTTTTACCCTTGCCTTCATCTGATATGAAAAATGGAAGAATGCCTTTTGCTAACACAGACGGTTAATGATCATAAGACTCCCGAGGGGTGGGGCAGGGGGACAGAGAAATCCCAGATGTGGTCAGTGCCAGCTGTGCTTCTCACTGGATAGTTAGAGTCTATTTTTAGCTTTGACCCCTCTAAGTTCCTCTGTACCCCTTTGGTGGTTCCCAGTGCAGCTGCTAATACGCCTGCATCATTTGTCTGCCCCATCCTTCCTGCCTGTTGTAAGTTACCCATAATAAGCTTCATATTGTGCTTAATGGAGTTGCCTGCTTGGTTTTTTCCATCTCAAAATTCTTTCTCAGTTCAGAGGTTATTATTCAGTATCTTTATGAGCTACTCTGATGGCTCAGTGGGTAAAGAATCTGCCTACAATGCAGGAGACACAGGAGACGTGGGATCTATCTCTGGATCGAGAAGATCCCCTGGGGAAGGAAATGGCAACTCACTCCAGTATTCTTGCCTAGGAATATCTTCACCTCCAAACAATTAGACAGTCTCTTCACCATGTAGTGGCAGAGGCTTGGAGGACCAAAGAACTGGCCCAAAGGCACAGAGCTTGGCTGTGACAAGACTGGACTATAGCCCATAAAGCTTCTGACCCCCCATCCATGCATCATCTCCAATAGAATATGGGAAAGAAGCATTTCTTTGGAATTGTTCTAGGGCTTGACTGTCTCTATGCAGAAAACACAGAGAAAGGGATAGAGGCCCTCAGATTCTGCTCAAAAAGTTCAAGAGTGGAAGAATAAGCCTATTATTCTTTATGCATTAAAAAACTTTTTCTTTTTAATACTGCTCTTCACACGCCATAACAGAGCTGAGCATGCATTTAGAAGCTGTTTGAAAATTTTATACACTGGAATTTCAAAATAGACAACTTAATAGTCTGCTTGGATGTTAAATGAGTCGCCTGAAATTAAGATTCTCTATTTTTCCGAACTGGTGGGATAATTGTCAGGGACTGTTTATGGGAATGCCCTGACCTGAGCCTTCATAAACATGGAATGGCCAGTTTAACACTGAATACCTTCCAATGTACAGACTGCAGCTTTCTTGATCAGTTTCAGAAACTAAGCCCTGCGCTGGGTTAGGACTTGGAAGCAGTCTGTAAGACCTGAATGTTTATACTCAGTCCCACAGAAGAGATCATCCAATTCTGACCTGGCTGAGCAACCAGTAGGAATTTTTTTCATTAAATCACTGAATTTATGTCTTGCCCTATTCTTATTTATGCACATGGTAACTCTTCTGGCATTATACACTCAAAGATAAGAGAACCCCTTCCTTCCTGTTAGCATGATTGACCATATTATCCTAGAAGGGCAGTCTGCCTGCCTTCCCCCACACCCATGTTTCTCTTGGGATGCACGTGGGCAGTGGGGAGATAGGTCCTCCAACCTTGAAAACAAGAACCAGAAACATTTCCAGATGACTGTTGGGGGCCTCAACTGGTGAAAATGTAGTAAGTACCCAAGAGCAAAAAGAGACCCTGGACATGAGAGTTCTTTTGCAATCCTGTTGGGGATTTTATTTTTGCCTGTTTATTTCATTGAGTCAACTCAAGTGAGAGTCTTCACCTTAGGAGTTGTGTCTGTGAGACAGAAAATGTTGGGTTTGTTCCCAGGTAAGGGGAGGATAAACAGCTTTACTCCCCTGTCAAGGGGTGCATCGTGCAGGCTGTGGCCCCTGTCCCAACGACCACAGATTCAAGGACCAGGTGTGACACCCAGCCACCAGGAATGGAGATTAAGCCACCCCAAGGGCAGGGTCCTTGGGGACAGCCCTTTGGCTGTAGGCTTCTGGGAACACCCCCTCTCCTGAGGACCCTCTCTAGCTATGGTCAGTGACAGTCGTGAGGGAGGACTCTGCCAGCACAAAGACATCATGAAGTGTTTACAACCTGCTCTTGGGGAAAGAGGTTTTCCCAGGTGGCTCAAGTGGCAAAGAATCCACCTCCCAATGCAGGAGACTCCGGAGACTTGGGTTCGATCCCTGAGTCAGTTAGATCCACTGGAAGAGGTCATGGCAACCCACTCCCAGTATTCTTGCCTGGAAAATTCCATGAACAGAGGAGCCTGGCAGGCTACAATTCGTGAGGTCACAAAGAGTTGGACATGACTGAGCATGCATGCAGTTGGGGAAAGAAGAAAATGAGGTTTCCAGAATCCGATCCACCCTACCAAACTGGGGAACTACAATACTGTTGATAGTTCCTTCTCTTTTCCAGGTGTTAAATGCAGCCAATTACATAACATAATATTTCATCTTCTGAAAATTCACTTAGCTCTGGGGAGCTGGAGGGATGATTTTGCATAGGAGATTGTTTGATGAGACATTCTTCCCCTCCCCTCTGCCTCTGCATGTAGGCAGAGCAAAAGGTAGGGATTGAGGGCAGAGGTGCCAGGCTGTTTCTGTCACCCCTGCCATTGGTACCATTGCCCCCATTTTTGGCACTTTGCTCCACTGCAGTGCACTAGGAAGGTTCTCCCAGCAGGGCGACAAGCACAGGCAGCTTCCAGAAAGTGAATCCCAATCTCCTGGCTTCAGGGTTCTCATTTCTGACCACTTTCCAGGGTCAGGCAGCAATGGATCAGGCAGAACATTTTCTGTGGAACTCCAGGAGAAACTGGAGGCAGGAGACAGCTTTGGACAACACCTTCCAAATCCCAATGAAAAGGATACTTTGTAACCCAGAAGCAGAAGGTGTAAACTTCAACCCTTTGGTTGAGAGCCATCCAGTTCTGGAGCAAACCTGACCAATAGCAGCAACCCATTGGCAGCATGAGATCCGGGGCTTTGTGAGGGCCAGGGTTTCTTGCATCTTCATCACCACAGCCTCTGCAAGGGTAGGCTCTGATCTCCCATGGGATGGATTACTGCAGCAGGTCTCACCTTGGAAGCCATCTTGCTGCCCAGCAGGAATGGTGGCACCCACGTACACAACACACACCCCTCGTGCCAGCAGTGAGCCTACACCCTTCTACTGCTTCCAAGAAACCTAATGAAATGCAAGTGTGTGGGAGTGACAGTAGGGATAAGCTTAAATTTGCTGTAAATAACATTTTTAAAAGGAATTCATTTGCAAGCTTTTATACGTTACCGTAGCTAATTTCTTGCCACATAGCTATGGATGTGAATCACCAGCCTATCCATTGGGGGTTTCTACTCAAATGCCTTGGGGACTGGAGTCTGCCCATGGGTGTGGGGTCCTGACCATCCACACAGGCCTTGCCAACTCCTTCTCCTGGTAGGGTTGACCCTTTGTCCTGTATTTCTGACTATATGTTGACGTCCTATTCTGTTGGGCACACTGGTAACACTTTTTCAGTGCTTACATGAGTTGCCAAATAGTTTTGTCTAGTCGCTTGCAGGTGGGTTTCCATCATTTATACACAGGATCAAACGACTTTGCCATGATAGGCTGCTGGTTGCATCCCTTGAGGATCAGCCTAGCAGCTGGGATGGTTGACCCCAAATCTGGTCAAGCCCCCGCTGTGGTCTCCCTCAAAATATTTTGAGGCATGTAAAAACTAACATGAAATTCAATGTCAGTGACCACAACCTAAGTTTTGCACTGACAACACCATTTTCACTCATCTATCCACCATCCATGACTGCTTCCATGGCAACATGGCAGAGTGGAGGAGTCGTAATGGGCTGTATATGATGCCCTTGTTGCTTTGCACAGCTGCCCAGTTATAACTGCAAACTGCAGCCACACCTTGACCACATTTCAAGGGCCATAGAGTGACATTTTAAAAGCCTTTTTATTACTTGCTTATACGCATCATAACAAATCAAGACAAGTGAACTCTGTTGTATTCTTAAGGTACAATAGAATTTTGCTATCGAATTAGATATCAAAGCATGGTTTTAGACTCACAGACATGGAGAACAGACTTGTGGTTGCAAGGGGGAGGGGCTGGAGGAGGGATGGACTGGGAATTTGGAGTTAGCAATGCAAACTATTATATGTAGAATGGATGAACAACAAGGTCCTACTGTATAGCACAGGGAATGCTATTCAATATCCTGGGATAAACCATCATCTAAAAGAATATTAAAAATAATCTATAACTGAATCACTGTTGTACAGCAGAGATTAATACAGCATTGCAAATCAACTATACCTCAATAAAAATATATTTTTTAAAAAGCATGGTTGTATTATGCAAGGACACTGGCTGTGCTGAAAGAATACAATGCACGTTGATATAAGTAGATAAGCATTCATCACAGAAAAGCTGTGGTCAGAAAACTTTTTAAATTTAAAATGGAATATCTCCTCATAGCAGAATTTCTTCTCAAAAACAAAAAATGAAAATAAGTCTTCAATCTAACTAAGTTTCCAAGGAGTTCATTTGTTACCCAAGCAAGGAAAACTGTTTACCAGTGGTGAATTAATCAAATAGTATTTGATTATGCAGCTGAAGACATGTGTCCAGACAAAATGAATTTAAGATTATTCATTTTTAGAGGAAGTTACTCAAAGAATTAGGACTTCTCTGGTGAAAGAGAATAATCCACCTGCCAATGTAGGAGATGTGAGTTTGATCCCTGGGGTGGGAAGATCCCCTGGGAAAGGAAAATAACAACCCACTCCAGTATTCTTGTCTGGAACATTCCATAGATGGAAGACCCCTATAATCTGTGGGGTCACAAAGAGTGATATGATTGATCAACTGAACAACAACAGCAGCTCAAAGAATTGGGGGCATAGGGGCAACATCAATAACACCCTTTTAAAAACCAAAGCAAATGGTTTTGAGTCATTTTCTTTGGCTCTTGATGAGTCAACAAATATTACCGATAATACCATTATTTGAGGCATCAACAGCAACTTTTTTTTAAACTTTTATTTTGTATTAGAGTACAGTTAATTAACAATGCTGTGTTAATTTCAAGTGTACAGAAAAGTAACTCAGTTTTACATATACATGTAGCTATTCTTTTTCAAGTTCTTTTCCCATGTAGGCTATACAGTAGGTTCTTGTTGATTATCTATTTTAAATATAGCAATGCGTACATGTCAGTCCCAAATGCTCAAGCAAGTTTGCAGTGATGGAAGAATTAGCCTCTGAATAGTTGACATGGAACAATTACAGGTGAGAATATTTTCAGAGACATTAAGAAAACACAAATTCAGGACAATGTGACATACAATCTAAAAACACAGGTGATGGTAATGTGTGGAGCAGCAGCTGTGTTGCAGAAGGATGTGAATCTATTTGAATTTATCGTGCAATGACACTACAGCTGTGTATTATTGAACCAGTGGTCCCAGTGGTGAATTTCCTTCATTCACATGGTTGCCAATTCTTTGAATTTTTGTTAGCAATAGGAGTTGAATTGTTCAACTTTCCTGGCCACATAGCAGTCTGGTGGCTTAGCAAGGGTAAATTTCATTGTGATTATTTGAGCACAGTATCAATATTGGAATTTTTCAAAGCACCTTTATCCACTGCTATTCTGAATGGCTTTGTAAATTCACTTTTGCTGTAGACGTTGATGTTTCTTAATGAATTCAACCTGCTTACCTGAACTTCCTTGATAACTGTTTGCTATTTACTCTCAAAATTCTGGCTCTAGTGCTTACACACTTGCCTTTTAGACGCCAGTGATACCCAGGTCTTTACCTTCTGCCTGTCATTCCTTCTCCTCTTTGACTCCATCTACACCTATAGCTGGGCTTCCCCAGTGGCTCAGTGGTAAAGAATCCACCTGCAATGCAGGAGACACAGGAGACAAGAGTTAGATTCCTGAGTCGGGAAGATTCCCTGGAGAAGGGATTGGCAACCCACTCCGGTATTCTTGCCTGGAGAATCCCATGGAATGAGGAACCTGGCAGGCTACAGTCCAAAGGGTCACAAAGAATCAGACATGACTAAAGTGACTGAGCACGCACCCATGCCTATGTGCCTATTCTCAGAATTAAATATGTAGCCCAGACCTCTTTGCTGATTTCCAAACCCATGTTTCCAGTTGCCTACTGGACACATTAACTTGGATATTTCAGACACCTTAAAGTTAATATATCCAGAGCAAGTCAGGGATCCCCAAGACCATTCAAGGTTGATGATTCACTAGGACTTGTAACCTGAGAAAAGCTGTTACCTTCATGGCTGATTTATTAAAGCTAAAGGATACAGTAAAAGCAACAGAGCGGAAAACTACAAGAAACCAATGCAGGCAGGAGTACTAATGGTCAGACCAAATGAAGGGTAATCAAACCAGATGAAAAACCAGGACCAGCTGAGGTTCTTGCTGAGGGTGAAGGGAATATAAATGGGTAATGAAGAGAAGGTAGTTATAAATACCAGTGAGTAAAGGTGGCTAGCTTCAAAACATATATTTGGTTGTTATGAGTATTTCTTTTTATTCTGTTTTGAATAAGTCAGTGTGCATTTACTGCATACATGTATGTGACTAGTGATATAGACAGAGCATATTCCAAATGTGGGGCCCTTTTCGTTGACTATCATTGCGTTTAAACAATTAAAAGCCCAAAAAGGCAAAAAAAAAAAAATGAGGATATTTTGTTCAGCATATGGAAAGACAGCCCTTATTTTGTAATAACTTTAAATGGAGTATAATCTATAAAAATATTGAATCAAAAAATAAAGAAAAGGAAAAAAAATTTTTTTAATGTGCATTATGTAAGGAATCTTATACTCAAAGGCCTGATTACAAATGTTCTGTAAAGTACTTCAATGCCATACTGTCAGTGTTCAATAAATTTTAAATAGCAAAATGTGAAACTACAGAAAAAAAATCAACAGAGCAATAAGGCACATGGGCAAAACCCATGGCCCAGGAAAAACCAAGCTCAGGCTTGCAGGCATCCTCTCCCAGGAGAGTCACAATGTATGACACCACCTGTGAAGTGTTGCCAACCAAGGAAGCTCACCCAGGCCTTGGCATCCTGGGGTTTTACTGGGAGTCAGTCACGTAGGCATGTGGCACTCATGTGAATGACCTCAGCTATCCAGATGCCAGCAAAAGCAAGCATTCACCATGAGTCCCATTGTGCATGCTGTTGCTTCAGTCGGGCCTGACTCTGTGCGACCCTATGGACTGTAGCCTGCCAGGCTCCTCTATCCATGGGATTCTCCAGAAAAGAATACTGGAATGGGTTGCCATGCCCTCCTCCAGGGAATCTTCCTGACCCAAGGATCGAACCCACGTGTCTCACATCTGCATTGACAGTCAGGTTCTTTACCACTAGCACCACCTGGGAAGCCCACAATAAACTTATGTGATGAACTTATGTGGTCACACTGGTACAGCATAGCCTGAGGCTTCATGCATATGTTGTTGTTCAGTCACTCAGTTGTGTCCAACTCTTTGCAACCCCATGGATTGCAGCACACCAGGCTTCCTTGTCCTTCACTATCTCCCAGAGTTGGATCAAACTCATGTTCATTGAAATGATGATGACATCCAATCATCTCATCCTCTGTCATCCCCTTATCCTCCTGCCCTCAATCTTTCCCAGCATCAGGGTCTTTTCCAATGAGCTGGCTCTTCAAATCAGGTGGCCAAAGTATTGGACCTTCAGCTTCAGCATCAGTCCTTCCAATGAATATTCAAGGTTAATTTCTTTTAGGATTGATTGTTTTGATGTCCTTCCTGTCCAAGGGACTCTCAAAGTCTTCTCCAGTATATAAAAATATTATCGGGCAGAATATTCCAAGAGCTCAGAGGTTATTTCTTAGGAGTCAGCTGAGGGCCAGTCCTAAAGGCAGAATTTTCTAGGGAGTAATGTGCAGGTAACCCAGGGCTACAGAGTTAACTCTTTTCTGCACAACTTCCCAGAGCTGTTCTCCCTTACACTGTATCATGTGCCGTTACCTGAGGAATCTGCCTAGAGTGCTTTGCTTAACCCCAGCATCCAATCAGATCTGCCTGTAAGTCCACTCCCTTTCTCAAATCACTTCTTGCACAGATAACAGCAAACTGGACTCATCTCCATTTTGCTTTCCTTCCAGCAGTTCTCCCTATTGCTTCCATCTGGAAATCAGGATCATGACAACTGCTGTGACAGAAGTATGCACAATCTAGGCATTGGTAATAAATGCTATAATAGAGGAATGCTCGTAATGCTGTGGCAAGAAGACAGAGGGAACAGTCTGCTTGTGTCATGCTCCTGCTCGACATAGAGCATCACCAAGAGGATAAATTCAAAATCCCTTGTATCCAAGACCTCTTAGCCTGGCCGCTGCCTATCTCCCACTGGTTTCCTAGGTCCTTTAACGCTATGCAAATAGAAACACTTAGAGTTTCAATAAGGTTCATGTGGTTTTGAAACCGTTCACCTCAGATTGGGACTTGAACCGGCCAAAACACAGTCTTCCAACTGAGATCACACACATGGTTTCAGGACATAATGAAACTCAGTTTCTTGATACCTCATCACAGAAAGAATTCAGTGAGAGACCAAGTGACAGGTAAGAGGTGGATTTATTTAGAGGGAAACATTCCACAGAATGTGGGTCATCTCAGAAGGCAAAAGCAGCCTCGAAATGTGGTGTGGTTAACTTTCACGGGCTGGGCAATTTCATGGGTTAATGAATAGGAGGATCATTTCAACTGTTTTGGGGAAGGGGAGGAGATTTTCAGGAATTGGGCCACTGCCCACTTTCTGGTCTTTGAAGGTCAACTTTGGAACTGTCGTAGCACCTGGGAGTGTCTCATTTAACTTGCTGATGTGTTACAATAAGCATATACTGAGGCTTAAGGTCCAGTGGATGTTGACTTGTTCATCATCTTGGACCCATTTGGTTCTATCAGTTTGTCTTTCAAAAATCGTGCTCTGCCCCCCTTCTCTCCTGTTTCAGTTTGATCTTGACTGTTCTGCTTCCTTTACCTGGAATGCCTACTCTTCAGTATTTAGCTCAAACATTCTCTGATCTCCTACCTCCTAGTTGAAGATGCTGCCCTCCCTCCACCCCGCTTCTCTGATCCTCAGAGCATTCTGATACCTCTACTGTTTTAATTTTCCAACTGCCTTCAATGGTTCATTTGTTTCCCCTTGGAAGACTGTTAGTTTCTGACAACAATCAAGTTATCTTCAAGGCCACAGCCCTTGCACTTAGCACTATAATCCTAGTAGGAGCTCAATAAACATTTGCTGAGAGAATAAAAGAAAGTTAAATTCTGAAAGAAGGGAGGTGACTGCCTGCTTATAGGAGGGGAAGTTGTGTAGACACAAGAACTTTTGAGATACTATTAAAGGAAAATAGGCATCATTAGATTGAGAGAAAATGCCAAAAAATTAATTTTAATCTGATTCCTATGCTCCATTATATATTAGCTGTGTGGCACTGGGCAAAATTCTCTCTCCTTGGTTCAGTTTCCTCATCTGTCAAGTGAGAATAACTATTGCTCCTACCTATAAAGTTGTTAGAAGTAAAAGAAATTGCTTTATTATGGCTTAGTGTCCTATCTGGAACACAGCAAGGGCTATTTGAAATCAGGTAAGTTTCTATCCACAAAGATCAGTTTGTGTTACAGATGTGCAGATCAAGGGAAGCCGGCATGGAATTTTGAGAGCCTCAAAATTTTGAGCCTCCCCAGCAGCCTCAACTATACACGGCTCACTAGAAGGTTGCCTCTTTTCTATCAGATCTGCTGTCACACAACACACTCCTAAGAACAACATGTGCAAAACTGCACAGAAATAAACACAGGGTGTTTGGGGAAAATAGGATTATGGGCACAACACTCAAAAAACTTCATCAGTGTCTCAAAAAACAAAAGTCCTAATAACATCAACAGCAGAGTTGTATACAGTTTAAGTGGTTAAGAAACACATGAACACTACAATAAATATGGAACTTTACCTTAGGAAAGACTGGAAGTTTGCTTGAGGAAGGGGTGTTGGAAATGTCATTATACCCTGTGAGTTATTGTAAAGTGGTGGCAGAAGGTCGTCTGAAATGGAAGGGGAAATTATAATGCTTAATAGGAGCAGGCATTGCTGTAACACATGATAAACTGAGGTTGCTGGTGGATATTTAAGGTGTCTATGTGTTTTTCACCTCCCTACCCAGGTCAGTTTGGCTGGGGGTAGTTTTTTGCATTCATCTACAGTGTTTCTTGTATGTCGCTCAGTCGTGTCCGACTCTTTGCGATCCCGTGGACTGTAGCCCACCAGGCTCCTCTGTCCACGGGATTCTCCAGGCAAGAATACTGGAGTGGGTTGCCATTTCCTTCTCCAGGAGATCTTCTGACCCAGGGATCGAACCCAGGTCTCCCGCATTGCAGGGAGACGCTTTAACCTCTGAGCCACCAGGGAAGCAAATGCAAATTTTGCTCTGCGATTAAATCATTCCCAAACATATCAATCACACAGACAAATTTGGTTGTGTGTTGTTTGTAAACCAAGTATTTTAGGAGAACGGTTCAGTAAGATAGACTATAACTCAGTTCTATCTTTTGGAAACCGTATCTGAAGAATGAATTAAAGGGAGCAGTCTTGAAGGGATTAGGAGTCAACAATCGAAACTCAAGTCCGAGTTCTGGTTACTTAGAGGAGCCTTCAGCCACATGCAGGATGATCATTCATCCCGCTTTACACCTCTAGTGTGGACCTCATTACAAACAGCTCCCTGTTCATTTCTGAAAATTCTGAGTTTGGACAGTAATTTATAGATTTTAAATTAAAAGCATGGATTGGTTTCTTCAGCTCTTTGCCTTTGATAAAAATGAGCAATCATGTGTCACAAATAAAAGGATCAAACTGAACTTTCTAATTACAATTAAAATTTTCCATGGTTTCTTTAAAATCAAAATAGTTTCTTAGAACTAACATATGCCACAGTTTTCTGTAACTAGTTGTTGATCTATTCTTCTTTATGGCATTAAGTCTAGAACAAATAACCACTTGGAAAAGTTTGATTTCACTAAATAATTTATAGAGATTTTCACTATGTAATATTTTTCACTTAAAATTTAAGGAATGGAAACATGTAAGTTATCATAATTGAAACGAATCGCCAGTCCAGATTTGATGCATGATACAGGGTGCTCGGGGCTGGTGCACTGGGATGACCCAGAGGGATGGGATGGGGGTTCAGGATGGGGAACACATGTACACCCATGGCGGATTCATGTCAAGGTATGGCAATACCAACACGATAATGTAAAGTAAAAAATTAATTTAAAAAAATCTAAGGAATGAAACTATCAAAAACAATCTATCAACTAGTTACTTTTCAAGGTAAAAGCTACTGATAAAGGAAAAAGGCTAAAAGAGTTTAAGCTGATACTTCACAAAGCATTACATTCCTGGGCAGCCCTGAAAGGGCTGTATCATTGAACATTTTTGCTAATATAAAATTGGGGCAGGGCGAAGTTATTTTGAAAGAGTCAGAGTTACAGGTATTTGGGTAAATTATGACATTGTAATCCAGTAATAACCATATTTAGGGGCTGACAGGACAAGGAACAGACATTTGTTAGCGCCGAGAACCAGCGGTGTCCTATCCCGCCCCTGGCTGGACAGTTTCCACCTCAGCTTAGACGCCAAGTATATTAGAGAACTGGGTCCAGAGAATTGGAATGGAGGCAGGTTCTAGAAAGTCTGAGGGCCTAGGGAACATGCAAAATCTGCTCTTTTTTTTCTAATCAGGGTACTGGGTTGGGGCAAGGTTTGCTTTAATGGAGCATTGTAACCAGAAAACTGTCTGGACAGAGAGAAACCAGAAAACTAAATATCTAAATGCAGACACAGCAGAGGAGCTAGAAAAGCTCCAGCTGCCCTAAAAGCAGCTGTTCTTTTTCAACTAAGTCATAATATTCGTACGTGTTACTTCATTCTACTACTGTAACATTCATTTTTCATGGTGACATCTGAGAAAGGTTACTGGACCATTGGACAAAACAATCTTTTGGCCACTGTGACTATAGTCACAGAGAGACATGGTGCACATACTAAGAAAAAAAAACCTGGCAGAAAGAGCAGGCTGTCTAGGTATGTCTTAGCATTACTCAGTGGCCTTTCATTGCACTATTTGCTTTTAATTTAGCTACTTCAATTAGATCCTTAATGTCCTAAACTTCAAATGGCAGAGAGATTCAGCTAATGGTCAGCATTCACAGAAGCAAGGGTGAGTCTCGTCTGTGGACCAAGTGACCAGTACCTTTGGGGCTGAAGATGATAGCATGGTGGATTATGGGTTAAGAACCGTACAGTTTCACTTAGAGAGTCATATAAAAGGTACTATGGCAGTCTGGAATAAGCTGAAATTTAGGGAAGATCTGGGGTTTTAAGTTCTGATTTTGTCACTTACTAGTTATGTGACCTTGCATTTGTCCCTTGACTTCTGGGTCTGTTACCGAGTCTCAAAAAATAGGCAGGTTAATATTCTTTTTCACGGGGTTGTTGAACCAACAGAAAATATGTGTTATGTACACTAAATTTTAGTAAATGTGTAAAACTACCATTTAAACTTTTAAAAACTTATTATGAAAAGGTTAGAGACTTAAAATACATTCCTTCCATAAATTAAGACTATTTGAATCTTTAACAATTAATCAATGCCATGCACAGGGTAGTTGTTTTGCTTATTTTTTAAAAAATAATTTATGTGCTGGGTCTTTGTTGCTGAGTGGGCTTTTCTCTAGGTGCGGAGAGCAGGGGCTACTTTCTCGTTGCGGTGCGTGGGCTTCTCTGTCCTGGCTTCTCGTTGCGGAGCATGGTCGCCAAGGCGCATGGCCTCAGGAGTGGCAGTTTCTTGCCTCTACAGCACAGGCCCCATAGTTGTGGTGCTGGGCTTAGTTCCTCCCTGGCACCTGAGATCTTCCTGGATGAGGGATCAAACCTATGTCTCCTGCATTGGCAGGCAGATTCTTTACCACTAAGCCCCCAGGGAAGCCCCTTGCTGTTTTATTTTTTAAGTAAGTTAACTCCCCAGACGTATTAGGTAGCCAAGTAAGCTCTCAGTGCTCACCCAATAGCTACACTTCCTGTGTCTTCCAGTCTTGTTTGTTGTTGGGCTGGGGCTGGAGGCCTAGGTTCTGGAAGAAGTAACGTGTAGAAAGCATGTCTCTTTCAGATCTGGTTCTTAATAGCCAACATCACCAACTGGTCTGCTTTTTCCCAGATTTGCCAACAACTGTAGGCCATGTGATCCAGACGGCATAAAGATGGAGGCAGACTGCCCAATCCACGTTGGTCATTTCACAAGCAAGAATTCAGTCTTTGTACTTAGCCACACCAGTTTGGTAGTTTTCATTGTAGAATGGCTTACTCTATTCCAGTGCCCTGTGTGAGGAATCAAACTACATCAGGTTGGAAATCAACCCAAAAAGGTGCCTACCCCTGTTGAGAAAGAAAAGTTTTAGGATTCTGACCTGACATCTAGTCCATTCATGCCAATGAAGCAATGCATTTCATTATTCAAGTATAAATACTACTTGTTTCATCAGTACTTCTCGTCTCTCATTAACAAATATCCCATGCTCACTATGCATTAAGCATCTTACAAGGTACAAGCATTTCTGGATGTAAAATATGAGTATGGAAGAGGATCTCTACCAGGATCTTTATGTATCACTGGAATTACAGTACCTCCTGAGACCTCTGAAACGAGGTATTAATAAATGTTAAAAAAAAAACCACTCAAGTAAAATATTTTCATATAAATCAAATAATTTAATTAGTTCCATTCCACTTTAATCTACATCCAACCTGAAAAAAAAGCATCATATTTAGAGAGATGACCAGGATAATCTATCTCATTATCCTTATCTACATGGCCCAAATCTTTGCAAATTCTTTTTCTATTAGATGATAATACATGTTCTTGTGGGCAGTAATTCTTAATGCTGCTTTGCAGGTATTTTGATTGTAGAAAACAAAACCCAACAAAAACAAAATAATATATTAGTTACGTAGTTCTTCCCATAGGAAATAACGCAAAGACTCCAACTAGAAGCTTGCCACAGCATTGTATATGGATGGATATACAGTCCTGGAATAGAACAATCAGTCCAGGATTATCACCAGACTAAACATCTGAACAGCATTTCCCATCGTTTATGACAATTTAGGTTTTTAGAGCTGGTCTTTCACTCAACCCAGAGATTCTCAGTGGCAGAAAGCAGGCTTAGATGTCTTTCTCTCCCTAGTGACTGACTAGAAGGTAGTAATAAGGCCTGACATAGCAGGTACTTTATACGCTTATGAAGACTTTTTAAAATTAAGGATAAACATAGGGGAAAAATATATTTACTAGACTTCCATGACTCACATTTATATTTTAAATACAATCTAGAAATAACATGATTTACATCAAGCAACAAGGCATTCAAGACTTTTAGGTGAATCACATAGGGGCTTGCTAGCTCAGTCTGCAAAACCTCTCCCTGCACCCCAGGTGTTTTCAAATGCTCCATCAGGGTGGGTCAAGACTGGATTTTAGGGTGCTTTCCTTCTCACCATGCACCATGAAACCTTTTACATCACAAGCCTATGAACAAGCCTGGTCAGCAAAGGTAGGAAAAGTGGAACTTTTAAGTAACAATAGTATTTTAATTATACTGTGAAGGAAACAATTTGCTGTGGACTGGTCTGTGAATCTAAACATTTAATGTATTGCTTCTATAAGAAAATACCTATTTATTATGTTTAATTTTTATCTTAATTTTCTGGTAGGATTATTCTTCTATTAAGTTTCTCATCATATACTGAAGATATAAAAATTTAAGAGTAGGAAACACAAATTTTCTGTATTTCCTTTGCCGTTCTTATGCTTTGAAAATTTAAAATGGGTATGCCAGGTAAAAATAAATAAGGCACAAAATATTTCAGATTTGCATCCTACAAGAAGACATTTAAGATGGTCAGGAGGACTTTCAAGCAAAAGTGAACATGGGGCTCTCATGCACCATCGTGGCTAAAGGCAAGACTGCACATGGCTGAACTACCAGGACACTGCAAATACCTATAGAAGGAAGAGAAACAAAATCTAGTAGGAGTTTTATGTGTGGAGTCACGAGTTGTCCAACATGGAAACCTTAACATTCTGGGAAGCTTTGCGTAACTAGGAACCATTGTTGGAGCTGGAACGTGAAGCAAACTGACACTGTTGAGTAAGACGCACGGCTTCCGGCAGCTCTATGCACACCTTTTCCAAAAGTATGATGACCCTGGCTTTCATTTTATTGTTTCTTTCACATCTGAGATTTCAAAGTAAGTCTCAAGGGAATTTTTCTTTCCAATAAGAGAATTCAACCAACTTCAAAATGGAAAGAAAAAACATGCTGCTTTGTAGAAATTCATGACCATGGAATGCAATATTCCCTAAAATAAGATCTACTTTAAAAATTAGAACATGTTTCTAGCCAGGTACATCATGGAAACCCCTGGGAAAAAAAAAAAAAAAAACACCCAATTCCTGACAAATATATCACTGTTTAGAAAATCTGACTGCTTTTCTTTGACATCATTATCGCTCAGTTCAGTTCAGTTGCTCAGTCGTGTCTGACTCTTTGAGAGTAGCCAAAGAATTATACCACCAGCTGTTTCTTCCTTTGGAATATGCTACTATTTCTGAAAGTCTGCATAATTTCTAATATTTTAAATGGTAAAGAAAGGGCATGCACAAAGCTGAATGTAGTGAGTGACTAATTTGCTTTTGCTCAAGAGCCAGCTTTTTGAGACTGTAACTGTGGTACTTTCACTAATGTCTTATAAGATACTCAATGATATGCTATTAGACCTGAAAAAGTTTTCTATACAGTGAGTGGGTGACAAAGTACTATGTAACACGACAAATTTTAATGGGGCAGCCACAAGCAGGTGAGTGAATATAAACAGTTAAAACTGCTAGAAAATGAGAAGGCAGATGGGCCTCAACTACAATACCTGCAGCAAGGACTGGATTCGTGTAGGTTTCTACATGCAGAGATAAATAAGGGTTAGGTACTTAAAGCTTTCTGATGAAAATCCTGGAAAGGGCTTGGGCCCACACTTATTCTTACTATAAATAATAACAACAACAATCAAGAAGAAACATGCAATTAGTCTTGAAAATAAAACAAGTCTGTCCAGAGTATCATAGTATCTGGACTATAAAATCTAATGATTTATGTTGTCAGATTCCCTTATTACTAAATATCTCATTGAAAAATTATTAAAGAATTACTGGCAACTATACAAAGCCTTTGCCGGTACAGGCGTTACAGTATGGGTACCCATCTGGTAAAGAAAATATCACCATCCAAACATCTTAAATATCAGTATCTTCTAACATCAAAGTATCCTAAGCCACTACTCTTAAATTGTTTTATTCAAAGGTACTATCATCATCTTACCTCTATAACCTTAAAATCAACAGTCCTTTGAAAAATCATAATATCCTTCACATTAAAAAAATTTAATGTTGTAGAAATCTCAAAAATGGAATGTTAGTAATGTTAATTATCTAAAGAACTTGGCTTCATGGAATACCTTTTGAGTATTTATTGCTCAGATGGGTTCAAAAAATCCTTGTAGCAATGGCTACATACAACAATGTAGCCAATGTAGCAATGGCTTTCATACAACAGAATATCACTAATAAAAATTTATTGGCATGAAATACTATAATTATGGATGTGTAAAATCTTTAAATCTTAAAGCATCTTAACATAATCATGTATATCTATGTACAAAACATACATAAACTTCACTTTATTTAAAACATATGAAAGTGGGAATTTCAAATGACATTAAACATAATAAATATAGAACTTGCTTTGTTAAAAATCTACAGTATACATTCAAGGAAAGGCTAAACTTCCAATGCCAACTATGTATGAGACAAAATTAAACATTTACAATAATCAGTTTCCTAAAAGTGCTATTTTTAATACCTATAATAGGAAACTCATTCTAGTGCTTTGTTTCCATCCAAACATGTATACATTCCTTTATTCACAGAACCAGATGCTTCTGTTACTAAAAATACATATCCAAAATTTTTATATCCTTTTAAATAGATTTAACATTTTAGCTCTTTGGGGAAGGAACAGGGAAGTCCAAACAAACAACACAGACCATCTTAAATTATTAAGAGATCAATGACTTTATAACATGCCCTGTTTCAACTCAGATGTGAAATCTGATGACCATGTTAATGAAAAAACAAACTCCCTGTTCATGTATCTAAGGTAAGTCATCCTTCTCCACATGAGAATTTGTGTAGGCCGAGGAGCATCCACTATAGCAGCCTTCCTGTGACCCAGGCCTTGACGACATGCTCCACTTCTGATTTGTATATTCTCTTCCAACCTGATTTGGCTTAGTTTCTTCAGGGGTGATATTCAGTACATTGATTGAACTGCTGGGGAAAGAAAGGCAGATCTTAATCATCATCTCCTCCTCCTTTCATACCTTAGGTTTATCTGAATGTCTGAAATCTGATTTCTCCCCTGCCCCATGCTAAATAAAAATTGTGAGGACACACTGGTCAAGAACATACAAGTGCTTTAACACGGTCTAATTTACCACTTTGATCTAGCCACCTATTCATTTATCTGTTCCGTCTACTCTGAAGGATGGTACCCAACCAGAGCCTAAGGTAGATGGATAATGTGAGCTTCGAAAGCTAATGTCTCCCATACCACCATGTTCTAGTCTTTGTATGCTTTCTTTCTTCACTCATCCATTTGTTCATGCACGCTTTTGTCCCCCATCCATTCAGCCATGCAGATATTTAATGAGTGCCTACAAAGTAGTTAAAGAGTCCAGACCCCAAACAGATGGTTTAGGTTCACATGCCAACTGGACCACTTAGTACATCATTTCTGGCAAGTTAAGCCCTGCTGTTCTTCAGCTTCCTCAGCTGTAAAATGGAAATAATAATAGAGCCCATAACTCATAGGCTTGGGGTGGAAACTAAATGAGTTAACACACACTAAGCATGTGTGATGACAATCAATTAACTTTAAGCATCAGACAACAAGAATTTAAGTGTCTGAACACTGATACAGCCCCCTAGCTTCAGAGAAACTGTCTGCAACCAGCCTCAAAGCAAGGAAATTTAGTTAAATGATTACTTGCAAATCATGAGGCTGAGCCAATGAACAATACATTTTTATCAAATGAGCAGCTTAATATTTTCCATAAAACTTATTTTTCCTAAATATTCATTTTTTGGTGTAACTTTGGTTAATAACTCAACCTTGTAATGTGGCAGTCCTTAAAAAAATTAAGTTGCTTTAATTCTAAAACTCTAAACCAAAAACATTGATAATTTTATACTTATTTCCTTAAAAAAAAAAAAAGGCACTTGCTTATAAATCAGATTCAGAATCCCTGCCATCTCAGATGAGATTAGATCAATGATGAACTAAGTTTCCTACATAACTTGGTGAGTTACTTTGCCTGGAATGCAGGCACAGCTGATATGTAAACATCCACTCTACAGTGAAGGAGGAATGAGGATGCTGCTATAGAAATTAGGCATAAGTACTCCTAATTATTGTGCCATAATCTTATCACAAACCCAGATCCAAAGTGCTTTAGGAGCAGGAATTCAAATACACCAAATAATTAAAAATTACAAGGCCGATGTAAAGCTGCACAGCTTCTTGCCTGATAACCAGTCACATGACTCTTATTTTATCCTCAGAGGCCAGCAACCGGGAATAGCTTAACGCAATTTTCTGGCTCAAAAATTCTGTTTCTATGCCTCTGACACTGTCCAGTGTAGCTCTTGCAATACAAGAAACATAAAAGCATTTTTATAATCCATTTATGTTTACATATATTATTATATGCTGCTAATGAAGGTTTACAAAGGACCAAGTACTATTTTAAGTGCTTTACATATACTGGCACTGAATCTCACACAGTACCCTTTATGTAGGTACTAAATGTTGGCCTTTTTATTAAACACAGAGTCTTCACGGAGTTATAACTAAAAATAATTATGTAAAAAAGTAAAAATTTTAAATATGTAAATATAACTGAGGCAACTAGGCTACGTTCTCTTTTAGGTACAGAACGCATTGCAAGCATACTTCATTTTATTGTATTTCAACTTACTGTACTTTGCAGATACTGTATTTTTTTTTTTACAAACTGAGGGTTTATGGCAATCTTAGGTTGCTTTTAGTGATAAAGTTATTTTTTAATTATGGTAGGTACATTGTTTTTTAAATACACTGCTACTGTACACTCAATAGATAACAATACAGTGTAAACAGAACTTTTATATGCACTGGGAACTCAACAAGTTTGAGTGACACACTCTGTTGTGATATTCACTTTTATCGCAATGGTCTGGAGCTGAGTCTGCAACATCTCTGAGGGCTGCCTGCATTTGTACATGGTGACTAGAATGTGTATCTAAAGCTATACACAGAGTTCTGATTGGTCAATTTGGGGGTTTCAATAACATTCTACACATATCCTCTGAGCTTACATTGCCTTTTGATTGTAAATTAAACGAACTTTAACTTCCCACATTTAACCCATCAGTCAACCCGCTGGCTCTAACTGCAGAATACAGCCTACATCTAAGCACAGTCCTATCTTCAGGTTACGACCCTAGAGTCCAGATGACCATGTCTCTCATGTCCACTCCACTGACCGGTCTCCTAACCGGGTCTCCTGGCTTATGCTACTGGCTCCTACAATCTTTTTATCACATAATAAAATGAAGTAATCTTTTTAGAACTTGGATTTTTAAAAAATCATTCTCTCACTTATAAGGTCTCCAGTTGTTTTCCGTTGCCTTAGAACAATCCTACTTACAAGTACAGACTAACATAGTTTCCAAATGAAATCTTAAGTGCATTGTAGGGAAGGAGGTGTCAGGGACAGCAGGACTGTATACAAACCATATTAGTCACGAGCTGATAACCAGTGAACCTGGGTGATGGGTACAGAGGGGCCCTGACCGTATTCTCTTTACGTCTGTATATATTTGAACTTTTACATAAAATATTACTTCTCACCTTCATACCAGTTGGTCTTGCTCGCACAAACACACCTGTGTCCTATCTCAGGGTCCCTACACTTGCCTGGAGGGCTCGTCCCCCAGTCCTTTTTTGCCCCCCCATATTTAATACTTAGAGCCCTAATCCTTTTAAAAATCAACTATAAAATAGAGTGCCTTGTCCTTTTCTAAAACTTCACATTTTTGTTTAAAAATTCTTAAATTTTGTTTCAAAACTGGGCAATTATTGGTTCAAGGGCTGTTTGGCCTCTTTATCACTTGGCTCCATGCCAGTCTGTCACTGGACAGGCCGAGTATGCTACAGCCCAGCTCCTGCATTCTGAGACGTCTGGCCAAGTCCAAGTGCCACTATCTCCTACTTTAATGAAGAGGAACGAGATCACCGCCACACTTTGCAACACAGTCCTTTGCTCTTTCCTGTTCTTCTCTATCTCCCTAGGAATGTTCTATCTGCTTAGTTCAAAATTAATCTTGAAATAGGCTCTAAGGTAATGCTGGTATTATACCTTAGAAAATGATTTAACAACTTAAGACCAAGGAAAATACTGAAATGCAGCAGTTAAAAGCAGTTATCTGGCTTTCCTGGGGGGTGTGGAGCAACTCTGCCTGTCCTGTCACCCTTGGACACAGATCCTCACCACCAGTCAAGGGAAGGTAGCTTTTCTCAGGTCTTTCCACATCCATAATATGGGCATACCATATGAGACGCTTAAAGAGGTACTCTACAGAAACTATCAATGCAATATCCTTCTATTCAATACAATTAAAATGTCAAGTAACTCCTGAAATAAGACTGGATTTTAAGTTGTATTTTACCCGTGACATAAAAAGAATCACACATATATATGACTCAGCTCCCAGAAGACAGGGACCAGAGCTACCTTGCTCTCTACTGTATTCCCCGCACTAACAGGCATCTCTATGTAACGGATACCCAGTAACTACGAGTACAATGAATGAGTCCGTCTACTCAGTTCCTCTTCAGAGCCTTCACTACTGCTCGTCCTAGACAGGCAAACTCTCCAGCACCATAACAGGTGTGTGAGGAGATCACCTACAGACCACTACCTATGTTCAGATGCACAAGAACGTGTCTGGCAGAAGTCTGAAGTAGAAGGAGAAGCAGGAAGAGACTTAGTCAGCTTAGACATGCATACTGGAGACCCGCTGGGCACACCGTGAGGCTTCTTTTGCCGCGACCTCGAGTGCAATGTAGGGGTGTCGCGATCAGAACCTGTTAAAGAGAAAAAGAAGGAAAAAAGGCAGTACATATGAGGAAGCATTACTAATAACTACAGTGAAGGTAATCGACTAGGATCCTAGACTAGGTTCATTTGCAGCTCTAAGGGAGGTGTGAGAACAAATTAATCTGAATATCTTCTGTATGTATGAGTGTAGTCTAGCAAATCTGGTGATCTTTGCTATGTTCAGTCCACAAACATTTAGGAGGATCTAGTTTAAAAAATATTTCTAGATTGTGAATTTTCAAAACTCACAAAAGTTGTTTTGGGTATGAAAAGTCCTCCTGTCATTTCTATTTTGGTTACAGTAAATTAAAATCTCAAAGTTGACTTTTATTCCAATTAGAGTTCTTACTGGTGATTGCTAAAGTTATATATCAATAATCTACAGTACTTTATTTACATGTATTTTCAGATTAAAAAGCTTATGAAGTACTCACTTCCTGAGAAGGCACTGAAAAGTTTCACATTTTCTGAGTTCTGGTGGTCAAAGGTAGTCATATTTAAAAACTGCTGCTTTAACCAACTGGCTCTTTCTTCTTCAAATGCCTTTCTCTACCGTAACAAGCAAACCAAAGAAATACTGATCAATATTTTAACATTCACACAGTTGCCATTTCACACGATTTCTCTAGGTATTTGTGTGTGCTCTCTGACTATCTCTACATATTAAGTCAAAGGAATTAACCCTAGAAAATTAAAATTAAATTTCATTTAAGAAAGCTGTTAAAAATAAAAATTCACCTGTTTCTAACAAGTCAACTACTATTTTCACATCAATTCTGAATAAATTCGAGTATAACACAGAATAATAAGCACATCAGCATAACTTTAAACATATAGAATATCAGTATAACTTTTGAACATACAAAACATGGTAACTATAAGATTACAAGCAACAGAAAAATACTCCATTGTAAACTAATCACTTGGAAAAAAAAAAAGGCTTTATTGAGCACCGCTAAACTGAAGTGAATTTGTTTAATGCTTCCATTTCATGTTTGCTCAATGTTAGGCAGTATAGGTTTATCCCTGAAATGAAAGATGAGGGCATCCTTGTAGTTATCCTTGTTGTACTTCTCTTATCCCTCAACTCCCCAGATTTTGTCAGCGATACTATTTTTCACTGTCAAGTGTTATCACATTTATATTCACTTCAAGTTCCCATTGAGCACCGCTTCATTGGGAACCACTCTGTTCCTCAAGCCAGGTCCCAGTGCCTAGCAGCCATCACCACTTGACCACAAGAGGGCGGAAGTCAAACCTCCCCCTCTGAACAGGCTATGGATCCTAAATTCTCCCTCACCTCTCAGGTCTGGTTCCCACCTCTGTACTCAGAGTACTGAGGCAAGCAGATGCTCAGACAGAGAGTGGGGAGTGGTATGCAAAGTAACAAGAGTGCCTCTTGGACTGGCAGGGAGAGAGGTGAGGGATATTAGCTTAGAAACAGAGGTGACCCTGTAAGATGGGAGGAAATGCTGGCACAAACTGTTTCCTGAGGAAGATAATAGCTATAGATAACATAGAATTTTGTTCATAATTAAGGACAAAGGTGATGTCAGCTACTTAAAATAACATACAGTCTTTCATTCATAAACTTTAATACAAAATCATGGATCACCAGACATTTGAAGAAAAGTAATAGCATAAAAGAAAAATGCCAGGAGAAATAAAGAGAACTGCCCATTGGTAAAGTTTAAGATAACTTTTTTAAGATAACACAAATTATCAGACAGGTCTATAAACATTTGTAAAATATAATGCTAGACACAAAACAAAACTACACTATAAAACTTAAAAGATAAATTGTGAAGTAAAAACTCAGTGGATGAAGTGAAAAATCAAACTAACTTTGCTGAATACCAGGTTGGTGACACACAAGATAAAAGAGAACATATTCCCGAATTCAAACATAAAGTCAATCTATAGATGTAGTCAGAAGGCCAAATATTTGTCTAGCACAAGTTCCAGAATGCAAGAGAAGTCAGAGAAGGAAAAAAAACAGAATTGAAGAAAATATCCCTAAACTGAAGAAATATAGTATCTTCAGGTTAAAAGGAGCTACCCAGACCTACGCTGGTAAAATTTCAGAACTCTTAGTTTAAGAACATAAAACTCCAAAAGCTTCTACAGAGGAGGAAAAACACAGCACAGCTGTCTAAAATTAACGCAGGGTATATTATAACCAGGCTGCTCATGAGCAAAATCAAACAATGGAGGAATTAGAATAACTCAAAGTTTTGAAAGGAAAAGTTGGAAAACTAAATTCTATATCCAGGTAAACCAATCAAGTATGAATATATTTTTGGATAGTCCAGAATTCAGAATATTTTTCACTCACACACACTTATGAAAAAAATTACTCAAGAAGGCAAAACAACAGATTGAAAAAGGAACCCAAGGAAAAGAATGAGATAGAAGTTGAATCTGATTCAGAAATCATAAAGAAAGCATACACAAAAAAGTCAAAGAATTTACTATAGAATCTCTTCTGTGTGACAGTTTTAACAACAGACAGTATTACATAGAAGTGTCCAAACATATTACTTGGCTATAGAATGAGTAATATTTATATAATCACAATGTTATCAATGTTCTTTCCGGTTTTCAGTTCTTAAATCTCAAACTTGGACAAAGTACTTACACTTGAATTTGTATTAAAAGTCAGAATATAAATGTGATAACACTTGACAGTGAAAAATAGTATCGCTGACAAAATCTGGGGAGTTGAGGGATAAGAGAAGTACAACAAGGATAACTACAAGGATGCCCTCATCTTTCATTTCAGGGATAAACCTATACTGCCTAACATTGAGCAAACATGAAATGGAAGCATTAAACAAATTCACTTCAGGTAAAAAAAAATCAACCAGGAGAAACAGTTCTTTAAAAATTAGCTTAAAAAAGTAAAAATATTATGAAGAAATCATATGTATATGAGAACCAGTGTAGATGGGAGGTATGGTAAGGATACTAAACTCCTTGTGTTTCCTAGTGGGGAATCAATAGGCCGACTGCAAGAAAAAAGGCTGAATTTTATTCAAGTTAAAATAGTTTTTCCCAGAAGAATCATAAACCTTCAATAGTGGTACCTCTGAGGAATGAAATTGTGAGAAGAATGAAGGATACTTTCACACCTTGTAGCAAGTCCAGACATTACTTCTAATTTTTGAAAGGGAAATAATGCATGTAATACACTACTAAATAAAAAAGTGAGCTGTTGAAGTGTATGCACACACACAGTTCATCCCTGGGTAAGGGAATGGCAAGAGAGACTTTCATGTATACTATACTCTCCTCTCCCTTTAAAAAAAAAAAAAAAAAAAAACCACGACACTCGCTCAGTTGAACTCTCCTGACTTTACATCTATTAACAGTGGAGAGATGACAGATGCCCAAAAGAAATCTCTCGTGTGCAGCTAAATTCTTAACAGTAGAAAGCTACCCAAAAGGCATGATAAATGCTTAGTTTTTTCAATAAAATTTTTTTTCAGTTCCCAAATCTGAAGGCAAAATGATACACCGCTATTACAGCTTCCATTTCAAGCTATTTTGTGAAATCACTGGTAAAATACTTGAGGAAATGTACAGTAAAGAAACAAGAAAAATAAGAACTTCAATGCATTCTAGTGAGGCTTCTCCAGGACCTTTAAACATTCTACAAGGAAGGCCAATTGCTTAAAATACCTCCAATCCTAGGCGAATAGCTGCTTCTGTAAAGCTTCGTCTTTCCTTCTCGAAATTCTTTTTTTGCTCTTTAAATAGGGACCATTCTTCTTTGAGGCGCTCCTTTTCTTCCAACAAGTAACAGTCTCGTAGCAGTGAAGTGGTATCATCATCACATGCAGTAGCGAGTTGCTGCTATTAGATTTTAAAACATAGTAAGTGCCAGAGGGTTCCTGCAACACTCCAACAAGTTGAAATGAAAGCAAGGGAAAAGAGCAGGCCAAACTTCAGGGGAAGGAGAGAGATGATACAGAATCTGAAAGTCAATGGAAATGAGGAGCCTCATTTCCCAAATGCTTCTACTCTAAAAGGCAAAGCATTGACTAATGATGCTCTGTGGTCTACCTGCTAGTAAGCAAAGAACTTAGACTGTAAAATGGCAAGTGCTAGGTATCTTATGAAATAAAAGAGTAAAAATCTAGTAAGATTCAGTAAAATTCTGACCCTTCACAGGGCAGAACAGCTTTGAAAGGTGTCTTGCATTTACCTGTAAAAGTTGCTGCTGAGTTTTAATCATCTCTTTACAGTGCTGAATTTCTAACTCGAGTTTTTCAGTTTCTTGTTCATGGTCTTGTCGTGAGATTACATCTTCATCGTTAAAACCTTCTAAGTGTACCTTTGAAACTAACACAACACCAATAATTTGACATAAACTCTTCAGTCATCATTTTAGTTTATGGCATTTGGGGACATATATTTAAAAATCAAGAAATAAATTTAAAAATCAGAAAGGCTTTCCCTTTCTGGAATCTCAGAGGTTTTCTAAAAGGTAGTTATTTCCTTTGTCCTTTAAAAACTCCACTAGCTATAATAAAATAGAATAAAAGGTATATTATTTTAACACTAAACATTTTTTAAAAGTAAGCACTATGTATGGCAAAACTAATTAAAAAAAAAAGTAAGCACTATAATGAGTTCATGGTAACTATAAATTCATGCTGTTTTTGGACTAAATTATATCCTTACTTACAGAGTTCTATTGCCAACATTTAACTTATAATTTGTATTTATTCAAGATGATGTCCTAATTAGAAACGTAAACCTATGTTCCCAGAAAAATTAACATTAATAAACTGTACTCTTTTGACACTTCCTCAAAGATCAGTGCAGGATTACAAATCTTGCTGTTATTAAATTTGACAAATATCAGGTCCAAAAATACTTGCTATTTACTAATAGACAGTGATGACTGAAATTAACAAAATCTCATGTAAATTAATTTTGATACTCTCATTGTTCTGACTTCACCTTTTTAAGACAATTAGCACTGAGACTCATTTCTGACAATTTAGAATAAATTTTCTTTAAGTAGACTTCATTTACTTAACAGACGTCTTAATTTTAATTTAAAAGCATGCAAATTTTAACAAATAAAAAATATTAAGGATATATTCATCAACATAAATCTATTATGTATCTATAATGACAGGAAGTGGTTATCTAAAAATAATACACTGCTGAGTGAAAAAAGAACAGTGCAGAAAAAATATATAATATTCAATTTTTGGTTTGTAGACATTTAAAATAAGTATCTTGCAAATGTAGAAAGGTCTAGAAAGGTATGCACAAAGCTGTTAAGTGTGACACATAGGGAACAGAGACCTGACTATTCTCTTGGGTTAGCCAAAAAGTTTATTTGGATTTTTCCATAAGAGCTTATGGACAAACCTGATCGAACATTTTTGCCAACCCAATACTTTATATACTTCTTAACTGATATTTTGCATCAAATGTCTATTAGCTTGAAAATAATTTAAAAATGAATTATTAGCAACCTAAGAATATGCAAGTATCTAGGAATAATAAGAAAAAGGTTTATATTTATACTATATTATGATTAATATTTCCTGATTGCCAAAATATAGTAAGAGACTCAGTTTACTT
The DNA here is from genome assembly GCA_007570785.1 of Antilocapra americana. Lineage (NCBI taxonomy): Eukaryota > Metazoa > Chordata > Mammalia > Artiodactyla > Antilocapridae > Antilocapra > Antilocapra americana. The sequence goes on from ML661344.1 coordinate 22,472,746, forward strand.
TATTCAACTGTCTTCTGTACTCGGAGTGGATGGACATAAGATGTCCTTTTTTGATAGATTCTGAGAGCAAAGCATATTTTCTCAAACTGCACATCTGGAAGTAGGCAGAATTTTGCTTTTCAAATTGCCAGGCTGAGCTAAGGACTTCAGTCTGAGCCCTTAACACGACGTTCCAAGTCAGCTTCCTGAGTGTCACAGCTTACTCTATCTGGACTCAGGCGGTACTTACCTTGGTTATCAAGTTTTTCTACATGACTTTTCAAAATTCTCCATTGTTTTCTGATGCTGTTGGTAAGCTGCTCTCTCACAGTCTCACAAGAAAGGTCCCATATACTCTCTCTACTCAGTTCCCCAGCATCCTCTTCAATATCAGAGATAACCTACAAGTGGTCAGAGATGAGAGGGAAAGACCAATAATCTTAAAAATGACTTTAGACACTCAGACAAAAATCATTAGACTGATAGTCAGAGACTTGTATCAAAATCATTTCCATGTTGTATATGAAACATAAATGATCTAGTTCTTAACATAAATGTCTTAAGAAAAAATAATTAATACTGGAGATAGAAATTCCCCAATTCAGGTCTCTTTAAACCTGAATTTGAAGCCAAATATAGTTAGTGACAAAAGGCATGGAGCTGTGTGAGGAAGAGTTATTCGCAACCTGTCTCATGTTGTATGAGGTGTTTTCACATGTCAGCTGGTCCTCAAATCATGTTAACATGTGAGGAAACTGAGGCTGAGAGAGGTAGACTAACTATCCCAATGTCACACAGCTCTAATCCAACCTGCTTCCAATTTTGCTGTTCAGACAACAACTAAAACTGAAGAAATCTCCAAAGTAAAAGCAACTATTAATCCTATTTTTCTCAAATAATTTTTAAAATGAAATTGAAAATATTCTTCTCTGTATTCTACCATAACATTCAATTACTGGAAAATGTAGCAACCTTTACTGATATGATCAAATAGAAGCAAAGCAGGAGAAAGAACACAGGGAAACAATACTAAATGTATACATGTCATAATAACCTGCATCTACATAAAATGGTCCTAATTTGGTATTAACATTCAGGAAAGTAGATATACATACTTAACTAATTTGAACAATAAATATCTTTCTGGAGTAGAAAAGAGAAGATAAAAACAAAGAAGGGCTGATTAGACTGTTCCCACATGCAGAGACAGCAGAAGTGAGGTAGTGACAGAGTTTGAAGAACTGTATCACTATCTGAGGATACAGCAATGGACTGACAGAGGTCAGGGTCTCCCAGGAGCACAGCTGAGGGAAAAGCTCAGGGTATGGCTCACTATGATGCTGGTTCTTGCCAATCAACACTCTGGAATTACCTGACAGTAATTTTTCCAAGGAGCTACACCTTCTCTGCTATACATTTCAAGGAATACCAGAACACTACAAATTCATTATTAAAATTAATAATTGCCACACATTAACAATTGCCAGATTGAGTGTAAAACCATTAAATGAAGATTAAATACACACTTAGCAAAAAACAAAATCACCACACTTAACTTGAATTTGGAGTATATATTTTGGCTACAATTAAGTCAGCAAAATAATAAATGAAAACTTGGATGCTAACTAGGCATTCCAAAGTTCTGTTTTACTAATAAGCCAAAATCTTTCCTTACAAGGAATGGCTGAATTACTTTTAGGAGGAAGTGGATCTAGAGAAAGATCTTCTAAAAATAAATACATTTAAGAGATTATTGTTTCTCCAAACTTCAGCATTTGAATTATGAAAAACTATACAGGATACTATCATTTATATTAAATAAAATTTAATTTTTAAATAAATTTAACTTAAAAGACACTTGATCCTTGGAAGAAAAGCAATGACAAACCTAGATAGTGTACTAATAAGCAGAGACATTACTTTGCCAACAAAGGTCCATCCAGTCAAAGCTATGGTCTGGTAGTCATGTATGGATATGAGAGTTGGACCATAAAGGAGGCCGAACGACAAAGAACTGCTGTGTTCCAAGAAGGCTCTTCAGAGCCCCTTGAACTGCAAGGAGATCAAACCAGTCAATCCTAAAGAAAATCAATCCTGAATATTCACTGGAAGGACTGATGCTGAAACTGAAACTCCAATACTCTGGCCACCTGATGGGAAGAACTGACTTGTTAGAAAAGACCCTGATGATGGGAAAGATTGAAGGTAGGAGGAGACAGGAATGACAGAGGATGAGATGCTTGGATGGCATCACCAACTTGACAGACATGAGTTTGAGCAAGCTCTGAGAGGTGGTGAAGGACAGGGAAGCCTTGTATGCTGTAGTCCATGGGGTCACAAAGAATCGGACACGATTGAGTGACTGAACAATAACAACAACTAGCATTTCAGAAAGATCTCCTTCACTTACCACCTACTTTTGCTGACTAAAAGTTGGTAGTGAGAGGTGAGGAAAGGCTAGGTCCAAAACTGAAAATCTAAAGGAGTTATAGAAACGATGCCAACCCTGGCAAAATGTTACTGAGTTATGAACTGACCCAAAGTGATAGAAAACCTTTCAGAGAAAGAAAAGGTTAATTAAGGGAATATAAGACGTCAACATCAAGCAGATCTCAAATTCGAGAATCTTAAAGAACATTCAGGTTCTTCTTTAAAGAAGAAAAAAAAAAAAAAGGTAGAAGATGAGCTTATCAGTTGGACTGATTTTTGATACTATAAAATAATCCTCAGATACAGGTTAAAAAGGGGCTTCCCAGGTGGTGCTAGTGGTAAAGAACCCACCTGGCAATGCAGGAAACGTAACAGACATGGGTTTGATCCCTGGGTCAGGAAGATCCCTGGAAGGAAAGCATAGCAACCCACTCCAGTATTCTTGCCTGGAGAACTCCATGGACAGAGGAGCCTGGGGAGCTACAGTCCATGGGATCACAAAGAGCTGGACACAACTGAAGCAACAGCATGGCTCAGCACATGTTAAAAAACAAGTTTGGTGACTTACTGGTAATTAGCACTTTCCATCAAAATTGTCATTTTCACGTTCTAGTTACTAATGTGAACCTGCTTGAATTTAAATTTCTATGTAAAGAACTAAGTAAAAAACTTTTCACCAATATGTGACTTGTTTTTTTCAGACCTCTACACATTAGGCCCTTATCAAATGATTTCCCTAGGCTTTCTATCTCAAAAATACCTACTAAGGGCTAATTCAAATGTGACTTTCTCCATGATGCCTTCCATAGTTGCTTTGTTTTATACACTGTACCACCCTATGTACCTGTTAATGTGTATAATAATCACTTCTCTATACACCTATCTCTCTCAAAAAGAGCTTCTTGTAGGATGCAATGGTCTGAATGCTTGTGTTCTCTCAAAACTCATATGTTGAAATCCTAACCTCACAGCATTAACAGGTGGGTGATCTTAAGTAAGTGATTAGATCATGAAGGTGGGGCCTTCATAAATGGGGCCTCTGTGAGTCCTCTCACCTCCTCCCACCAAATGAGGACAAAAGAAGTCAGCAATCCAACCAGGAAAAGGGCCCTCACAGACACCCACTCTGCTGGCATCCAGATTTTACATTTCCAGCCTCCAGAATCGTAAGAAAACTTTTTGTTGTTTATAGGCCAACCAGTCTACAGTACTTTGCTTTAGCAGCCTGAACTAAGACAAAGGAAACAGTCAAAATCTTCTTAGCTTTTTCTTTCCAGGGATTAGAACACACAACAGACATTCAATAAACTTATGAACTAAGTGATCATTTGGTTCCCAAAATTAGTAAGAGTTTTACTCTCTGAAAAGTAGAGCCTGCTGAAGTTACTGAACACTGAAGCTACTTAAAGGACATTTGGCATAATGCTTAAAAGCAGGAGCTGTGGAGCAAGACAGCCTTGGATTCAAATTCTAGTTCTGTCATATGTGGATACTGAACTGGCTTTTGTGCCTCAGTTTCCTCACCTGTAAAAACAGGGACAATTGCAGTACCAAAGTCATCAAATTATTGTAATACATAAGTGAGACAATGCTTACAAAGTGCTTTTCAGGGGGGTGGCACAGATTGAGTCCCCAGAAAATCATTTCCATCATTTCCCAGGGCATGTCAGGAAACTTAAAGGGACATTTTTGGGGATTGTCAGAGTGACTGGGGTTAGCACAGCAGTCCAAAATATCAACAGTGGCCTATCTAGTATTTCACTTGTTCTAATGAGCAATCTGAAGGCTGTATTAAGAGAGGAAAGAGCCACTTACAGTTCCTGTACTATCATCTGCTCTTTCTCTAGGTTTCTGCTTTTGGGGAGAAAGAAGAGAAATCATTTCCTTTTTCATTTGCTGAAGAACCTTCTTAAGTTCAGCATTTTCCATTAGGATTTGTTTCTGACGATATTCATAATCATTCAAGAGAATTTTATACATTTCATCTTCATTCCTGAGAAAGAAACTGTCAGTATGAAAATGCAGTAGAGAAAGGGAAGTCTGATGAAATTTGTCAGTTCCAATCATGCTTTACCTGGCTTCGGTTTTACCCGTCCTCCAGGAGCCTCTTTTCCCATCAGCTCTCCCCACGTAATTTAAAACATCCATAGCTACAAACATGAACACAAAGAACAAAACCAATTCTTACATTACATGCTTAAGTGTTTAAAACCCTAACACTCTATATGTATGAGGGACATAAATTAACCTGGTTACAGATTAGGATTTGGGCTCAAACAGCCCAGATTTTAAATTTCAATTCCATCAGTCATAAACATCTTGGCAAGCTACTTAACTGGTAAGCCTGTTTCTTCATCAATGGGGTAGTAATAAAGTATCTAAGAGCTATTGTGAAGATAGAAAGAAATGTTAAAGTACTTAACGCAGTAGGTAGTTACTAACCATTAATTATCATTATTAAATTTTATCATCAGGGTTGACAAACTTATGGCCTGTCGGCAACTGCCTGATTTTTTTAAATTCAATTTTTATTAGAACATAGCCTCACCATTTGTTTATATATCTTCTATACCTACTTTTGCACTACAAGGGCAGAGTGACAAAAGACCATAGAACCCACAAACGTCAAAATATTTACTATTTGGATCTCTACAGAAGAAGTCTGCCATGCCCTGCATCTTGACCACCACTGACATCATCAAGGGAGTCAAGGTTCCTAACAGTATTAATGTGTCTTCTGCCCCAGGTGGAGATAAAAGTAGTTGACATAAAAAGGAATAAAATGAGAATAAGTATTGTTACTTTAGAGCTGATTAAAAAATCATTATAGAATGGTCACTTCCAGTTGGGTTTGGAACAGGAAAAGAACTAGATACCCACAGTAAAATGGCTCTGCTACAGAGTTAAATATTTAATAAACTTCTCCAAGTGTTACATTTTATACTTCTAGCATTTCATCCTGCTCTTTGTTATTTCTTTCATGAATGAATAAGAGGTTAACCAATCTTAAAAAGCAGTAAGTGTCCAAATTGAGTTTAAGATTTACAATCTCAGAATACGTAGCTTTCTAACCTTGTCTTAATTGCTATTACACTTTCATTTTTCAATTAATTTTACACTAAAATGTTTAAATAACTGTAACAGTGCTCCTGTACTGAATGACAATGACACAGTCAACACTGAACTGCTTGCTGGTAACAGGCTTAGCCACCATGTGACAGCTTGAAACATCTGCTCATCAGCTGTTGTATGCAAGTCTAAGTTCAGAATAATGTATAATGTGGGTTAGATGACAGTGTATAGTCCACTTGGAAACCACTCTTCAATAAATCAATGCACAGATTTCCTGTTCCCTGAGTCTTGGCAGGCCTGCATAACTTTATCTGTGTAGCTCTACTGCTGTGTGTCCGTAGTTCTATTTTTTTGAAGTATAGTTTATTTATAATGTTGTGCTAATTTCTGCTGTATAGCTAAATGACTCAGTTATGCTCACATATATGTTCTTTTTTATATTCTTTTCCACTATGGTTTACCCCAGGAGATTGCATACAGTTCCCTTTGCTATATAATACTTTGCATCTACTAACCCCACACTTCCAGTCCATCCCTCTCCTTCCCACTCTTCCCCTTGGCAACCAGAAGTCTGTTTTCTATGTTTGTGAGCCTGTTTCTGTTTTGTAGATAGGTTCGTTTGTCCCATATTTTAGATTCCACATATAAGTGATATCATATGGTATATGTCTTCCTGACTTACTTCACTTAGAATGATAATCTTTAGTTGTATCCATGTTGCTGCAAATGGCATTCTTTTTTATGGCTGAGCAGTGCAGTTCTATTTTTTAATCTACACTATTTACCTGAAAGCATGCATAAACTTAGATGAAGTAAGTGGTAAATTAAAGTTTCAAAAGAATAATAGAAAAAAGTATATTTTAACAAACTTTAACTTTCACTGTCAAATTGTACTTCAAAGATGCACAACTAAAGTAACTGAAAAGAATTCCAAGTGACATGAATGACACTTTTGAGACTCAGGAACTGATCCTAATTTTAATATTATCACAGTTCTTTGCTACACAAGATTAGTGTGTCCTCTGGCTTAGCTTCTGTGGATTAATCCTACATCTGTCATGTTAAAAAAAATACATGCAATTCTTATATGCAACTAAAGCAGCAAAGCAAAATTACTATTTTTCAAGTAACCAGTTGTTTCAATTTCTAGTTGATATGGATATACAGCCATCTACAATCAATTGTACAAAGAATGAAAATGACACTTCATGAATTACTGAGCTCAATCCCTCTATGTTTCTTAGTGTAATACTAATTTAATTCCCTTTGTTTTATCTTAGCCAGCTGCTTTTTACCAATTTTTTTATCCTTCTTGTTCATAACAAGTTGATGTAAACGTTCCTTTAGTTTGTTATATTCACGCTCTTTTCTCTTCATATCATGATTATATTGAGTAGCTCGACTTGCAATGATATTTTGTAATTTCTGCACCTAAAAAAAAAAAAGAATTTTCTATTAAATGAGTCCCTTTTGGATTGGTAAACTCGGTTAAAATTTACAAATTCAAGAGAGAAATCATCCTAGAATTCAGCTCCTCATAGAATAGTTTGAAAATTATAGGATTATTCTTCCTTCTCTACAACCACTGGAAATCACTCTTTAAAACATCATTAAATAAAGCACATAAAATGTTTATTTTTTAATTATGAAATTTCCAGACCTTCTAACTCTCTAAATTATCTTCTACACCTTTCACCCTAGATATATAGATTCTGATCATTTAGAAACCTCAAACTCTTATGGAACTATTAATGTGATTAAAGCTTCATTTGAAACAAGCAGATCATTTATAAGGACTTCCTTTTACCACTGACTTGAATCATTTTATTCTTTCTCAATCTGTGACAAGCCCAGTTAGTCATGGCATGCGGCAGCAGATAAACAGGTTTGTTTTTCTCTGATCAAAAACAGTTCTCAAATTAGAGTGAGACAAACAGCAGACAGAATCTGTTCAGACATTTGCTAAGTACATATTATATGCCAAGCACTACTGGTCAATGTTTGTATCTGCTACGACTTCTTAGGCAACCCTGGATGGAAAGTAAGTTCTATACAGACATTCTTTATCTCTGCTAGAGATGATCATGTTTAACTTAGTCCTTACTAAAGAAGAATGATAGTCAAACCATTTCAAGTATAATCAACAGATTAAGTCAAAATTTTCCGTGAAATAACTCAAGGAAAAGTATACATAACCTTGTGGTTTAGGTAAGATACTTCATTACCCACTTACTAAATATACTACTACATAATCAAACATGGCAAAACAAACCTGTCTAAATCACTATAAGGTTCTTCAAGAAATATGCTCCCTTAAAAGTCTAATTATCATCAAAGCAACATATACAACACTGAAAATATTCTGCTTTTACAGTTATCACATGGTCAGAAATCAAACTGCAGAGCAGTAAAAACCTAGTGATTTCTTCTTATAGACATTCAAAGACAATTTCAAATGCATTATTAGCTCTATAGGTCCAAATACCAAGTAATCAATAAAATAAAAATGAGATTAGAATTATGATGTCTTCAGCCTAGAAATGAGATTTTTAATGTGAATTGCTTTTTTCAAACAGCAACTCGTGTGTTCATTTAGTCAAGTAATTGTCTCATTAGATAGACAATATCAATATTTCAGATAGTTAAGGAAGAAGCATTCAAGATACAAGTAAAGGTACAACAGAGAATAAAAGATCTGCATTTAAAGCACCCTTGTGTCTGACAAAAAGTGACTGTGCATGTTGAGTCCAGGATGGACGGTACAGAATACTGATGTCACGAGCTGTGCACTGACACACTCAGCCAGATTAACCCCTAGGGGAGAGGGGGCTGGAGAAGGCTCCTGACCTCGCAGGTGAGTATGATACAACACTATACACAGAGAGGGCTGCCATACCAATTTGACACAGGGTGAATAGTTCTTTCTTGTTATAAAGTTAAGTAACCATTACAGTCATCTCAAATTACCAAAAAAGAAAAAAATCACTTCAACTTTATCTGCAACAACTGACAACTCACCTCATCTTTCTCATTTTTCAGCAGCTGATGCAAATTCCTATTCTTGCATTGTAATTGTCTATCTCTTTCCTGAAGACCAATCATTTCTCTCCTGGAGGTTTCCAGTTGTTCCTAAAACATTCGTATGCAATTTTGACTAAAATTAACATTGGATTCAGAGCAACTGAACCCTTAAAAGATTAGTAAAAACAAGTTACATGCACTAGGATTTGTTACCTAAAATTGAAGTTAAATTTTAGCACACAAAATATTTAAAATAATTATTATAAAGCTTGATACTACAGTTACAAATTTTAAATTTGGATAGCAAATTTTATTTAATTTAAATACCAATTTTAATATATATGTAAAATACCTGCAAAGTGGATCCTTCAAAAGACCCTTCACCTATTCCAGTGATATTGCCACTGAACATTTTCATAATTTCTTTTTAATACTTAACACTTCTATGGCACACTCTTAAGAAAGATCCAGAAATGATTTGGAAATAAGTCTGAAGTGACTATGCAAAGTAAAACACTCCAGGTCAGAAAAGGTGGGACTGCAGCATACCAGCCCTGCCTTGCAAACAGTAAACTCTCTCAAAACCTTTCCCCAAAGGCAACAGCAGCATTGCCAGAATCAATATGGGATTAAAATGTGTGTGTGTTAGTTGCACAGTCGTGTCTGACTCCTTCTGATCCCATGGACTGTAGCCTGCCAGGCTCCTCCGTTCATGGGATTTTCCAGGCAAATACTGAAGTAGGTTGCCATCTCCTTCTCCAGGGGATCTTCTGGACCCAGGGATCGAACCCAGGCCTCCCGCATTGCAGGGGGATTCTTTACGGTCTGAGCCACCAGTGAAGCCCTGGGATTAAGATGCTCACTTTCAATTCATTTCACACATTTCCAGAGGAACTGTGCCAAAGTCTGCATGAAGCGGCTAGAGTATTTTTTAAATCCTCTCATCTTTATAAAACATAAAAGGCACTCAAGTGATGTCACAATTAACTACAAACAACTTGCATGACCTCTGCAATAATGGACCTCAAGAAAAATTTAGGAATATAACTTAGACAGCTACAAGGTTGCCAAAATTTCCTATCATGCTTAAAACTTCCTATCATGCCAGACCATCTGCCACTGGGCCAGCGGATGTGTCCAACACACATCAAATCAGATTCTCTTAGAGTCATCCACACTTCAGATGAACTCATCATCTTCTCTGCAAATCTATTTCTTATCCCAGTGAATCATACCACCATCATCAATAAATTCAAATCAGAGGCCTGAACAGTGTCTTTTAATTCATGACTCTCTTTTTCCCAAATTCAATTTTTCATAAAATTCTACTCATTCTACTTCTTGAGTTTTCCTTTCATCTCACTCTTACTCTCTTCACTGGCACTTCCTCAGTTCAAGCCCCAAACCCCCCTGGACTGAGCAATTGCTAAGGACTGCTAAGAGATGACCTTTTCACCAGGCTTTCTGAGCCCTTTTCCTCTGAGCCCTTTTACATTCCTTGGTGGCTCCGGGTTTCTGCACAATGCCTTTTATAGCTGAAGACAGCGTCCCAACCTCATGTCTTATTATTCTTCATCATATATCACGTAGATCAGCCCCTACCAAGCTATCTGATGCTCCCTGAAAGGAAAATGCTCTCTCTTATCTCCATGTTTTTATACGGACTATATGTTCTGCCTCAATGGCTTTCCCAACACTAGTGAATTTTTTTTATTAATTTCTTTCTTTTAATTGGAGGCTAGTTACTTTACAATACTGCAGTGGTTTCTGCCACACATTGACATGAATCAGCTATGGGGTACATGTGTTCATGTTCATGAGTTCATGATCCTGAACTCCCCTCCCACCTCCCTCCCCATCCCATCCCTCAGGGTTGTCCCAGTGCATCGGGCATGAGCACCCTGTCTCATGTGTCACACCTGGCAATCTATTTCACATATGGAAAGATACATGTTTCAATGCTAGTATCTCAAATCATCCCACCCTCACCTTCTCCCACAGAGTCCAAAAGTCTGTTTTTTACATCTGTGTCTCTTTTGTTGTCTCACATATAGGGTCATTGTTATCATCTTTCTAAATTCCCTAATATGCATTAATATACTGTATTGCTATTTTTCTTTCTGACTTACTTCACTCTATACAATAGGCTCCAGTTTCATCCACCTGATTAGAGCTGATTCAAATGCATTCTTTTTAATAGCTGAGTAATAGTTTATTGTGTATATGTACCACAGCTTTCTTATCCATTCGTCTGACAATGGACATCTAGGTTTCTTCCACATCCTAGCTACTGTAAAAAGTGCGGCGATGAATGTTGGGGTACATGTGTCTCCTTCAATTCTGGTTTCCTCGGTGTGTATGCCCAGCAGTGGGATTGCGGGGTTGGATGGCAGTTCTATTTCCAGTTTTTAAAGGAATCTCCACACTGTTCTCCACAGTGGCTGTACCAGTTTGCATTCCCACCAACAGTGTAAGAGGGTTCCTTTTTCTCTGCACCCTCTCAAGCATTCACTGTTTGTAGACTTTTTGATAGCAGCCATTCTGACCAGTGTGAGAAGGTACCTCATTGTTGTTTTGATTTGCATTTCTCCGATAATGAGTGATGTTGAGCATCTTTTCAAGTGTTTGTTAGCAATTTGCATGTCTTCTTTGGAGAAATGTCTGTTTAGTTCTTTGGCCCATTTTTTGACTGGGTCATTTATTTTGCTGGAATTGAGCTGCAGGAGCTGCTTGTATAGTTTTGAGATTAATTCTTTGTCAGTTGCTTCATTTACTATTATTTTCTCCCATTCTGAAGACTGTCTTTTCACCATGCTTATAGTTTCCTTCATTGTGCAAATGCTTTTAAGTTTAATTAGGTCCCATTTATTTATTTTTGCTTTTATTTCCATTACTCTGGGAGGTGGGTCATAGAGGATCCTGCTATGATTTGTGTCAGAAAGTGTTTTGCCTATGTTTTCCTCTAGCTTTATAGTTTCTGGTCTTACATTTAGATCTATTATCCATTTTGAGTTTATTTTGGGTATGGTGTTAGAAAGTGTTCTAGTTTCATTCTTTTACAGGTGGTTGGCCAGTTTTCCCAGCACCACTTGTTAAAGAGATTGTCTTTTCTCTATCGTATATTCTTGTCTCCTTTGTCAAAGATAAGGTGTCTACAGATGCATAGATTTATCTCTGGGCTTTGTTTTGTCCCATTGATCTATATTTCTGTCTTTGTGCCAATACCATACCATCTTAATGACTATAGCTTTGTAGTATAGTCTGAAGTCAGGCAGTTTGATTCCTCCAGTTCCTTTCCTCTTTCTCAAGAGTGCTTTGGCTATTCAGGTTTTTTTTTATTTCCATATAAATCATGAAATTATTTGTTCTAGTTCTCTGAAAAATACTGTTGGTAGCTTGATAGGGATTGCACTGAATCTATAGATTGCTTTGGGTAGTATACTCATTTTCACTATACTGATTGTTCCAATCCATGAACATGGTATATTTCTCCATCTATTTGTGTCATCTTTGATTTCTTTCACCAATGTTTTATAGTTTTACATATATATATATATGTCTTTTGTTTCTTTAGGTAGATATATTCCTAAGTAGTTTATTCTTTTTGTTGCAATGGTGAATGGAATTGTTTCCTTCTCTGTTTTCTCATTGTTAATCTACAGGAATGCATTTCTGTATGCTAATTTTACATCCTGCAACTTTACTATATTCATTGATTAGCTCTAGTAATTTTCTGGTGGTGTCTTTACGGTTTTCTATGTAGAGGATCATGTCATCTGCAAACAGTGAGAGTTTTACTTCTTCTTTTCCAATCTGGATTCCTTTTATTTCTTTTTCTTCTCTGATTGCTGTGGCTAAAACTTCCAAAACTATGTTGAATAGCAGTGGTGACAGTGGGCACCCTTGTTTTATTACTGACTTTCGGGGAAATGTTTTCGATTTTTCACCACTGAGGATAATATTTGCTGTGGGTTTATCATATGTGGCTTTTATTGTGTTGAGATATGTTCCTTCTATTCCTCCTTTCTGGAGGGTTTTTATCATGAACGGATGTTGAATTTTGTCAAAGGCTTTCTCTGCATCTTTTGAGATAATCAATATGGTTTTTATCTTTCAATTTGTTAATGTGGTGTGTCACACTGATTGATTTGTGAATACTGAAGAATCCTTGTATCCCTGGGGTAAAGCCCACTTGGTCATGATGTATGATCTTTTTAATACGTTGTTGGATTCTCTTTGCTAGAATTTTGTTGAGGATTTTTGCATCTATGTTCATCAGTGATATTGGCCTGTAGTTTTCTTTTTTTGTGGCATCTTTGACTGGTTTTGGTATTAGGGTGATGGTGGCCTCATAGAATGAGTTTGGAAGTTTACCTTCCTCTGCAATATTCTGGAAGAGTTTGAGTAGGATAGGTGTTAGCTCTTCTCTAAATTTTTTGTAGAATTCACCTGTGAAGCCATCTGGTCCTGGGCTTCTGTTTGTTGGAAGATTTTTGATTACAGTTTCAATTTCTGTTCTTGTGATGGATACATTAAGATTTTCTATTTCTTCCTTGTTCAGTTTTGGAAAGTAATACTTTTCCAAGAATCTGTCCATTTCTTCCAAGTTGTCCATTTTATTGTCATATAGTTGTTGATAGTAGTCTCTTATGATCCTTTGTATTTCTGTGCTGTCTGTTGTGATTTCTCCATTTTCATTTCTAATTTTGTTGATTTGATTTTTCTCCCTTTTCTCTTGATGAGTCTGGCTAATGGTTTGTCTATATTATCTATCTTCTCAAAGAACCAGCTTTTAGTTTTGTTGATTTCTGCTATAATCTCCTTTGCTTCTTTTTCATTTATTTCTGCCCTAATTTTTATGATTTCTTTCCTTCTACTAACCCTGGGGTTCCTCATTTCTTCCTTTTCTAGTTGCTTTACATGTAACGTTGGGTTATTTATTTGATTTTTCTCTTATTCCTTGAGGTAAGCTACATAGAGTTACACAGAGAAGAGAAGAGGGAGGAGGGAGATAGAGGTGACCAGGAGAAGAGGGGGAGTCAAAAGGGGAGAGACCAATCTAGCCAGTAATCAGTTCCTGAAGTTTTCCCCACAGCCCAGAATACCCAGAGAGATTCACAGAGTTAAGTAGAGAAGAGAAGAGGCAGGTAGGAGATAGAGGAGAACTGGACGAGAAAAGGGAGAGTCAAAAGGGGAGAGAGCAATCAAGCCAGTAATCACACCCCTAAATAAAAATGGGTACTGAAGATTAAGATTCTTAAGGGTACAAAACTGACAATACCAAAAAGCAAAGATTAAATATCTAGAGTAGATGTTAGATTCTCAAAAATACAGTACTAAAAATACAAAAACAAAATCACAAAAATTATAAAAAAATATATATGAAATTTGTTTTAAAAATAGGGTCTTTTTTCATATATTTTCATTTCATAAAAATGAAAATTAAAGGAATAATAACTTAAAAGTTTTTAAAAATTTTAATTAAAAATTTATAATAGTAAAAACATATCTACGAATTTCTCTGGAGGTGTTCAGGGCAGTGTGGGGTCAGTTCAGTTTCAGATGGTTCTTCGCTCCAGCTTATACTTCTTTCTCAAGGTCTACAGGCCCCTTCCAAGCTTCTTAGTCAATGTTAACTATAGGGTTTTAATCTGTTGCATCTGTAACTTCCAGAACATTTCCCTCTTCATTTTGGTTTCCTCTATTTGCAAGTCTCTACAGTGTGTAATTTCCACCCTGATACAAGGGGGCGAAAGTGGTCACTTATTTAGGCTCACTTTGCTGTGGGGAGGGAGGAACACTGCAAACAAATATCACTGGCACGTGTGGGGAGTGCTCACAGTGTATGGACCACAGTGGGTTTGCCCCAGCTCACAGCGGCGAGTGCTTTCCCAATCTACACTGCTCAGGCTCCAGGTTGCTCTGCTGGGGAACTGCCCAAACCGGGCCCTGCATTTCCTGCACTTCTCAGGTCTAAGCTGCTCAAGTTAGGTTCTCAGGTACTCCACAAAGTCACAGACTCGGTTGGGCGAGCATTTTGTGCCCTTTCCAGGTCCGAGCAGCTCAGGCGACCAGGTGCTTGGTGAGTGCATTGTCCCAGGTGGACTGTGTGTCTTAATCACCTCCCTGATCCCAGCAGCCTGGTTTCCCAGTTATGCCACGAGAACACTGTCTCAGGTGTGCCGTGTGTCTCCTCTGGGGAGCTGATCTCTGGCTGCGACCCTCCTGGCAGATGTCAACCGTCTAGGATCCCAGGAAGACTTGGGGTAGCAACTGGGAGCCTGCTCACAGTCTGATGGAGGACGCTGGTCTCTGGGGCTGAGACTGCGCCTTGCCTTCTGGCTCTGGCTGTCACCAGCCTGCCTCTCTGCCTCCCGTTGGGGGATGGGCCAGTCTGCAGCTGGCTAGCTCTCCTTTGGTATTCGCTCAATCTTTCGTTATGCGTTATGCGAGCAGGCCGGGCTGCACCTTAGGTTAGAGCTTTTCACAGGAAAGTTCTTTTTTTTCCCTCTCTCCAGCTACCCCACAGTTTGGGTTGAGATCTCATGTTAGCTCCCTTCGATTGTCCTCAGGGCATTCAGGCCTGATCGTTATCTAAGCATGCAGCCCACGCCTCCCTGTCCAGCCCACACTCGCTGGCAGCGGACGCAAGCACCTGGGCTAGTTCTCCACTGGGAGTTGTGGTTAGGCGCATATTCTGTGGGGTTTTTTTCCTTCCTCTCCCAGTTAAGTTGCCCTCTTGAGATTCCAAAACTCCCCACAGACCTGCTGGTGAGAGGGTTTCCTACTATTTGGAACCTTCTCCTCCTTCACAACTCCCTCCCCAGGACAGGTCTCCGTCCCTAACTCTTTTGTCTTTCTTTTTGTCTTTTATATTTTGTCCTACCTCCTTTCGAAGAGAACAGGCTGCCTTTCTGGGTGCCTGGTGTCCTCCGCCAGCGTTCAGAAGTTGTTTTGTACAAGTTGCTCAGCATTCAAATCATCTTTTGATGAATTTGTGGGAGAGAAAGTGGTCTCCCCATCCTACTCCTCTGCCATCTTAGGACCGCCTCCACTAGTGAATTTTTATTCATTCCTCAAATCTCATATCAAGTGTTACTTCTCTCTGTAGCATTCCTTACCTCCCACATCAAGAATGAGTGAAGCAAATAATTACAGATCAACCTGTCCCTTTACAATGGACTACAATCTCCTTGCAAACAGGGACTGGGTTCTACTCGCATTTGAAACCTAGTGACTACCACAAAAATACTCCATAAATTCTGCTCAACAATTGAGTGAATAATAGATCTAGAAACTTTTCTAGGATAGATCAGCAACTTCTCCCATTCAAATCCCAAATTAGAAGATTTCTTGGAAAACACTACGCTTAGGGTCATCCCATGAATGATCACTTCTTAAAGGAAAGGTTCAATAGTCCCAGATTATTAATATTATTATGTAATTACTCACTAGCTATTCACAAGACAGTGAACCAAAGGTGCTCAGAAAAAGTTTTAATGCAGAATTACTCCCTTCTAGGACTTAATTTGGGTCTATCTAATTCATAAGATCTTCCGTAAGTTTCTCTGATTAAAACTAAAATCCACAGCCTTTTAATAAGGTTGGAGGGTATCAACTATCCCCTCTATTACAGTTCCCCAATCAGCCATGGCATACAGAATGTACAAAAACCTAGTATTATTATAATAGAGAAAATATACTGTTATATATGTATATGAGCTAAGACAACAACATAAAATAGTATTAGGCAATGACAGGCTGGTATGGGCAAGGGCTGCTGAGAAACTAAAATGCTTCCCTATGATATATATTTTATATTATATACTAGAGATTCTATTATTTTCCAATAGAGCTTAAAGATTCAAAATGCTGAGCAGGTTGTTGTTGTTGTTATCTGTTTTTGGAGTGGGGTAGGAGAAGATACAGAAGAAAAATAAGTAGAGACATAGACCAACAGGTGAAAACTAAACAAAAGATGATTTTCTGAGAGTATGCAGATTCAAAGGCTTTTACTTTCCCAAAAAAGGAAACCCGTTATAGAACAGTATCTTTAAAAAATTTTTGCCTTGAATTGACTATTACCTCCTTTATAATATACAGTCATAAGTCCCTACCAGACTGTGATTTGAATACCTTCTTTCCTCTCAATTAATGAGAAATTCTTTTCTTAAATAAATGAATAATACATTAAAAAGAAAAAAAGGGAATACATCTGTTCCTTTAAAAGGAAAGAATGAAAACAAAGTAGAGCCAGCAACAGATGTTCTATAGTTCAAGGTAGCAGGTCAACGTAAAAAATATTTCTTTTGTTCCGAGAAATAAGCAGATCTCTGAAAGCATTCTTCTTTGGTCCTCTCTAGAGTCCCAGGGACTTCTAAGACTTAGTAGTTATCTGGTCTGCTTTCATTATTGAGCTTTAGTAAGTGTGGCATAAATCACCTCAAGAATATTATTCTTGAAATAAACTGATACAGTATCTCACAGTAAGATTATTTTAAATTAAGCATCTACTTTATTAAGCAAGACTGGAAAGGGTGCGGTCCTCATTTTATTTTCCTCAGATGTAAGTATTTTCTGATCTAACTTTCCAAAGATTCAGCAAGATACCAAACAGTTCATAAAATCATTGCCTTCAACATGGATATCAGGAAGCAGCACAGTTGATTTGTACAAACTATGCTCACTTTCACCCACCAATTTAAAAAAATCCTAAAACTTAAAAAAAAAAAACAACTAAAATTTGTTTGATAAAGTGCAATGAAAATTTATAGTATCAAACTACATAACAATGGCATTGAAATTCCGATAAAGTCCAATGAAATTTTATAATATCAAACTACATAATAATGGCATTGAAATACATACTGAAATGTAATTTTTACCTTAAGTTTTGCATAGCAGTTCTGTAGATGGTCCATATCGCTTCCCAGTTTCAGATTCTGTGTTTCCACATTTTCCTGAGCTAGAAGGTTCTTCCGCTGAAGTATAAGTAGCTCATTCATGCAATTTAAAACAGCAACTATATTTAATTCTCTCTTTGTCTCTTTACCTTTGGATTCTTCATATAATGAAGGAAAACCGAAAGTAGTCAATTCCTAGTAGGAGAAAATGTTTTCCTAAAAGTTGGTTACTGACAACTTAGTAAATAAAAGACAGAAATCTCTTCTGAGAAAGAAAACTATCCTGAGATACTTAAAGAGGGTAGTACCTATGCCAAAGGACAAAGAATTAAGAGACCTGGGATCTTTCAGCCTCTGCTCTACAATTACCTGCGATCTGGAGTAGGCACTTAGGCTTCTACATGTAAAATAAGGGTAAGACTCCCTCTGGCGGAGCTCCTGGAGTGACGAGGGAGCCAACCGGCTCCAGACAAAAGCTTTCAGCTGGCATCTAGACTAGATGGTCACCAAGGTCCTCTGCAAATCTAATCTAAGTCACGGGCCAATATGTAACATTTGTGTGCTTGACAAGTTTACCATTCTTATGTTCTATTGTATACCATGATTTCTGTTATTTATTGCATCTTACAAAAAAAAGTTACCTGATCAAGATATGAGATACTCTGCTCAATATTCTCTTCTGTGCAGAAGGCACTAAAATAACTGTGCACATTTTTTGATAAAGGTATTGAAGAACATAGCACTTGCTGTGAATATAAACTTGATGGAGACATCTTTGTTTCTGAGGTATATTGAGAGATAGTTTTGCTTTCTGAAAGAATCAATAAAAGGCATTTACATAAATAATTTGCAAAAATGCATGCAAAACTAATAACATGATCTTCATTACCAAAGATTCTGAATTATAGAAAAATTAAGTTTTTCAAATTAGGGCAAAAGCTGATTTTTGTATGAAAACTATATAATATTTTCCAAAAGTATACAATAAAGTGGTGCTCTTAGAAGGCATGTTAAGTTGCAATATTCTATCTTAAAAATTAACAGTACTTTAGATTTATAAAACTGTTAGGCAAAACCTACTTGTCTATGCACTCAAACTTTATGTGATTAAAGGAATAAATCAGAGAAATATATTGAAGTAGCCAATAAATTTATTTCAAACGCAGAAAAATCTCCTCCTCAAGTAATCAACTATTCAGCCAAAGCACTTAACCCTACTAATTAGGCACAATTCTTAGCTCTCCCTGATGATTTTACTAAAGAAAGATGAATATTACATATTTTACTCCTATTTATGTCTCTCTCTAGGTACATCTTTAATATTTATGGTAATTATAGTGTCACTGAAAATTAACCTTTGCAATTACTGTTCTAACTTACAACTATTCTAAACTGCATTACCTGAAGACAGACCTGGATCTGCAACAGTCATCCAATCTCCCATAGCAATCACCAGAGCCAGGATACCTGAGGAACCAATTCAGCAGTGACACATTCAGTCCAGCTGCTGTCAGTCTTCTATGTAGGCATTTCCTTAGAAAACAAATGAAAGCAAATATCAAGTCAATGTGTCAGAAATAGTCATACGTGCTTCAAACCAGAAGGATTCTGCATTACTCTCATGTACTCTTATATAGAACACAGTAAAGCATAATAATAAAAACTGTGTGAGTGTGTGTGTGTTTAAGTTCAGTTCAGTCGCTCAGTCGTGTCCAACTCTTTGCGACCCCGTGGACTGCAGCACACCAGGCCTCCCTGTCCATTAGCAACTCCCAGAGTTTACTCAAACTCATGTCCATCAGGGTCTTTTCCAATGAGTGAGTTCTTCCCATCAGGTGGCCAAAGTACTGGAGTTTCAGCTTCACCATCAGTCCTTCCAATGAATATTCAAGTCTGATTTCCTTTAGGATGGACTAGTTGGATCTCGTCAAAGTCCAAGGGACTCTCAAGAGTCTTCTCCAATACCACAGTTCAAGATTCTAGCTTTGTGCTTCATCCAGCCCAGCGTTTCACATGATGTACTATGCATTTAAGTTAAATAAGCAAGGTGACAATACACAGCCTTGATGTACTCCTTTCCCGATTTGGAACCAGACTGTTGTTCCATGTCTAGTTCTAATTGTTCCTTCCTGACCTCTATACAGATTTCTCAAGAGGCAGGTCAGGTGGTCTGGCAGGAATGGCAAACCACTTCAGTACTCTTGCCTTGAGAACCCCATTAACAGTATTAACAGTGTGTGTGTAAGGATCAAGGTTAAAAGGCTTCTCAAGTTATAGTAAGGTATTTGCATTACTTTGCATATACATGATCTGACTTACAATATAAATCTAAGGTACAGGATTGTACTAGAATATTGGAGTAGGTTACCATTTCCTACTCCAGGGGATCTTCCCAACCTGGAGATCAAACCTACGTCTCTTGCATCTCTTGCACTGGCAGGCAGATTCTTTACCAACTGAGCAACCTGGAAAGCCCTAATAAATATTTCCAAATTATATCCTGTAAAGTAAACTTCCTACTTTATTTTTTTTTAAGAAAAAAATTTCTTGGCCAGCATTTCCTTTTTTATTTGCAGTTTTTACTGACTATATTAGCAAAACTTTTAATTAGTATTGGCATGGATGCAGTGAAATGAATATTCCCATACACTGCTCTCCAGAAAGATTAGATCAATTTATATCACTACCAAGCAATTTGACAGTATGTATCAAAGTCTTAACAATGAAAATATATTTTGATCCCAAAACTCCACTCTTAAAACTTTATCCTAACGAAATAACATTTTCCACAAAGATTCACCTACATGCTGTTCCATATAATATGAAAAAGACAGAAATCACTTTTATGTTCCACAGTAGGAAATTGTTTACATAATACATTCATATATTGGAACACTGGGCATCCTTTAAACACAATCATTCAGAATTAGAGTGGCTAACAAATACACAAAAGGCAAGAAACGAATATGAATCAAGTAGACTAAGTATAAGAAACACATAAACTTTTTAGTCTACCATTCATACTTCTACTTTTCTACAGAGATAACAGAAATAGTAAATACTTCTCCACCATAAAAAATTCAAGTGGAATTATAAATGGCAACTGGAAATTGATTTCAAGGTCAGGGACAGGAGGAGAGAGGTGAAGACGGAGGCAAGCTGGAGAACACATGTCAACACTTTGGACAGCTGCTTCCCAGCCACAAAAAACTGTGGCCAAAAGAGAAAGCAACTCCTATGTTGGTACATCATTTCATTTTGAGAGATGTTGAGATGCTGGATTGCTCCGTGAAATCTCCAAATAATATTAACTATGCAAGCTACGCTGTGCAAAGGCAGAATGGCTATAAGGGGGAGATCAGAGTACCACACATTTTGATCTGAGAGGTGGTTACTTAGGTACACATATCAGTACAATTCGTCAAGCTGTACCCTTAAGATCTGTGCGCATGACTGAATAGAAGTTATACCTCAAACACCACTTTTTAATAAGCCAAATAAAATGTGTCTTTATGCCAGATCTGGACTGTAGATGGAGTTTACCATAACATCTCTCTTTTGAATACTAAAAATGTGGGAAAATATTCACAGCATGATGTTAACGTAAATTCATTCATTCATTCAGTAAAATTTTAACTGTGCTACTACATGCTAGCATGCTTTTCTAGGCATAGGGAAAGCCCTGCTCTTAGGAAGTCCACATTCTGGTGGGGTAGAAATAGATAAGTAAGCAATAAATTACAGTAACATCACATTCACTGTGATGAGAATAAGGAAAATAAAGCACTAATGAGAGTATGGGGAGGGGATATCTGGATCAGTCAAGGAAGGCTGCACTGAGATGCTGATGTCAGAACTGAGACCTAAATGATACGGAATCATCAACCACAGAAAACAGCCAATGACCAGAGAAGCCCAGGTAGAGAAAAGAGCACATACAAAAACCCAAGATGGAAAGAACTTGGTACATATGAAAAACATAAAAACTGCCAGTACACCTGAAGCACAGTAACAGATGTACAAAGATGGATTTCCCCTAAACGGCAATGAAAAGCTCTTAAAGCGGTTTAGGCAGGAAAGCAACGTGATCCCCCTTTAGGCTTTAAAAAATATTATTACGGCCACTCTGCCCTATGAGATTATAGGGGGACAATAGTGGGCACTGAAAGAATCAAGCTACTGCAATAATTCAGGCAAGAAGACCAGAGTTACAGTATGTCTCTTCAGTGAAAGCAGACACATGGATAAGTTAAGGATGTATCCTGGGGACAGAACCTTCAGGATTTATAGATGGACTGAAACAAGGGCAAAAGAGAGATGACAATTCCTAGATCACACAGCAACATAAAATATATACATATTATGCAATTCACAATTATGTGGTAAAATGTCACATATTATACACATAACATATTATGATGTCACACACATACACATAGTAGGTTTTCTAGTCTGGCACTGATCTTTGCTATTTTGCTATTCATATGTTTTGGGAAGAACACCTTGAACTCTTGTACTTCCCATTAACCTTAAATGGGTGTCTTCACAACAGGAATAACAGGATGAGAGTTGAATCTGCACTCAGAAAGAAAAAATGATCTCACTTTTGGTTTTCAGAAACAGTAGCTATAAGCAAAACAGAATCTAAGGGACAATAAGCCCAATGATTCTAACCTGGCTCTGGTTTGGGTAAGTTACTTTAACTTCTCCAAGCCCTAGTTTCCTCACTAGTAAATTGCCATTATCTTCTAAGGACTGAGATAATGCACATAAAATATTTATTTAGCAACTGCCTGGCATATGGGACACATGTAATTAATATCAGTTGTTATCACTGACATCCCAACATGGATCTGATTGGTATAAATTACAGGATTCTAAAACCTGTAACAAAATGCACTGCTGCTCTCAGTAAAACTTCAACATAAGCCCTCAGAAAATGTGAGACACATCATTAGAAAACGTAACACTGGCTCCAAGTGCCTTTTCTCCTCATACAGAAAGACCATTAAACACCAAAACATGTCTACTATAATTTGTTGTTGTCGCTAACGTGTGTCTGACTCTTTGCAACCCCATGGACTATGGCACACCAGACTTCCTTTTCCTCCACTATCTCCCGGAGTTTCCTCAAGTTCATGTCCATTGAGTCAATGATCTACTACATATCCATACTTAAAACTGTAATTTAAGTCAGTTACTCTTAACTGTGTATTTAGCTCTCCAGTGTCTACAGGTTTCAACAGTAAATTGTTCCTTGTCCTGTTAAAACCAAAAACATACTTGTAAAATACTCAGGTCTAGTTAAATATCCAAAGTGAAAACCAAAACTACATTTTGAAGGGCTATGAAACAAAACAAGAACACTATATGATTCCACACCATTGAAAGCTTCTATGTATCCTCTTCTGCTCAATGAGGCACCAAATTATACACACTGAGGCTTGTGATAAAATGTCACCTAGCCAGTCTAAACAAGAACAGAGATTAATACACGTAAATATGCATCCCAAAAGAGAATAATTTACACAAAGTATTCTATACTTGTCTCCTGAAAAACCTGTATGAGGGTCAAGAAGCAATAGAATCAGACATGGAACAACAGACTGCTTGAAAATTGGGAAAGGAGTACGTCAAGGCTGTATACTGCCACCTGGCCTAGTTAAATTATATGCAGAGTGAATTCACTTCAGTCATTCAGTCACGTCCGACTCTTTATGACTCCATGGACTGCAGCAGGCCAGGCTATCCTATCAATTACCAATTCCCGGAGCTTACTCAAACTCATGTTCATCAAGTCGGTGATGCCATCCAACCATCTCATCTTCTGTCGCCCCCTTCTCCTCCCACCTTCAATCTTTCCCACCATCAGGGTCTCTTCCAATGAGTCAGTTCTTCCCATCAGGTGGCCAAAGTACTGGAGTTTCAGATTCAGCCATCAGTTCTTCCAATGAATATTAAGGACTGATCTCCTTTAGGATGGACAGGTTGGATCTCCTTGCAGTCCAAGGGACTCTCAAGAGTTTTCTCCAACACCAGTTCAAAAGCATCATTCTTCGGCACTAAGCTTTCTTTATAGTCCAACTCTCACATCCTAACATAACTACAGGAAAAACCATAGCTTTGACTAAATAGATCTTTATTAGCAAAGTAATGGCTCTGCTTTTTAATATGCTGTCTAGGTTGATCATAGCTTTTCTTCCAAGGAGCAAGCGTCTTTTAATTTTATGGCTGCAGTCACCAACCACAGTGATTTTGGAGCAAAAAAAAATAAAGTCTGTCACTGCTTTCAGTTCCCCTATCTATTTGCCATAAAGTGATGGGACCGGATGCCATGATCTTAGTTTTCTGAATGTTGAGTTTTAAGCCAACTTTCTCACTCTCCTCTTTCACTTTCATCAAGAGGCTCTTTAGTTCGTCATTTTCTGCCATAAAGGTGGTGTCATCTGTGTATCTGAGGTTATTGATATTTCTCCTGGAAATCTTGATTCCAGCATGTACTTCATCCACCCCGGCATGATGTACTCTGCATATAAGTTAAATAAGCAGGATGACAATATACAGCCTTGATGTACTCCTTTCCCATTTTGAAACCAGTCTGTTGTTCCATGTCCAGTCCTAACTGTTGCTTCTTGACCTGCATAGAGATTTCTCAGGAGGTCGGTAAGGTGGTCTGGTACTCCCATCTCTTTAAGAATTTTCCAGTTGGTTGTGACCCACACAAAGGCTTTGGCATGGTCAATAAAGATGTTTTTCCGGAACTCTCTTGCTTTTTTGATGATCCAGCAGATGTTGGCAATTTGATCTCTGATTCCTCTGCCCTTTCTAAATCCAGCTTGAACATCTGGAAGTTCACAGTTCACATACTGTTGATGCCTGGCTTGGAGATTTTGGAAATTATTTTGCTAACATGTGTGATGAGTGCAACTGTGCAGTAGTTTGAACATTCCTCGCCTTTCTTTGTGACTGGAATGAAAACTGATCTTTTCCAGTCCTGTGGCCACTGCTGAGTTTTCCAAATTTGCTGGCATATTGAATGTAACACTTTCACAGTATCATCTTTTAGGATTTGAAATAGCTCAATTGGAATTCCATCACTTCCACTAGTTTTGTTCATAATGATGCTTCCTAAGGCCCACTTGACTTCACATTCCAGGATGCCTGGCTCTGGGTGAGTGATCACACCATTGTGGTTATTTGTTGCCGGGGTCCAGCCCCAGCGGGTCCGGGATTCTTGAGGGATGAGTGGCAATGGCAAAGAACTGAGCTGAGTCAATGTGTTGATGGAGCAGTCTATCTCATTTATTGTTGGTTTACAGTTTTTATACCCAAGAAGCACATCCATTACATCACAATTATTCTATACAATCTTTTGTTTTCTGCCTACCATCAACAACATTAAGCTCATTTTCCTTGCAGAAGATTTCTGTATAATTAGATTTAACAATAGTATGTTTACCATTTGAATGTCTCCAGCATACTTCGGATAAGTACATCAATCTAAGTAGAAAGGTTACATTTCTCTTATTAGGTGCAGCTATGTAGAAGCTAGAAGGAAGGGCTTAAGCTTGAAACTGTTTTATTCTATTAACCTATTCCAGTTCTTATGAGGAAAGAGAAAAGAGGACAAAGAGACAGTTTAGCAGCACTGCTTTAACAATAAAACCCTATTAACCTTACAACTACTGTAATGAATTCCTCTGTCTACTATATCCTAGAGCAATCAATGTCTCCAACTATCATGGCCACAGTTATGAGCATTCCTAAGTCCCATTTACCCTGGTCTCTTCAAGGAAAGGAGCCTCCTCCGTGGAGTGGTCAGGAGAGTGGGATGTGGAAAGGTGACACAAGCATGAGCTCTTCTGGTGGTGGCCTTGCCATGACCACCAAAGAACTCTTTGGTAAACTCCCCAGTAATGAGTAGGAGGTGTAGTAATCTATTTAAATGTCCCTTATTACTTCTTTGTCCTAGGGGAAGGGAATCTGCCTTCCCCAATCCCCTGAGGGAAATAAGGTCTGAGGGAATTACCTCAGGATGAATTCTTTCTAACTGGGACTGACCTGAGATGAGCTAAAACATAAACAGATGAGCATAAACAGTACTTCCCAAGAAAAATACCAGGAGGGGCCTTGCCTTGGGATGCCCTGAAGGAAAATCTGCTTTGCAGTTTCCTTCTCAGACCTTGTTATCCGAGTGAGGGGGCATCCTGATGGCTCCTGGCAATTTGTGTCATGAATATCTTTTCTGTACAGTTCTGTGTATTCTTGCCACCTCTCCTTAATATCTTCTGCTTCTGTTAGGTCCATACCATTTCTGTCCTTTACTGTGCCCATCTTTGCATGAAATGTTCCCTTAGTATCTCTAATTTTCTTCAAGGGATCTCTAGTCTTTCCCATTCTATTGTTTTCCTCTATTTCTTTGCATGGATCACTGAGGAAGGCTTTTCTTGTCTCTCCTTGCTATTCTTTGGAACGCTGCATTCAAATGGATGCATCTTTCCTCTTCTCCTTTGCCTTTAGCTTCTCTTTTTTTCTCGGATATTTGTAAGGCCTCCTCACACAACCATTTGACTTTTTGCATTTCTTTTTCTTGGGCCTGGTCTTGATCACTGCCTCCTGTACAATGTCATGAACCCATTTCTATAGAGTTTAGGCACTCTATCAGACCTAATCCCTTGAATCTATTTGTCACTTTCACTGTATAATCATAAGGGATTTAATTTAGGTCATACCTGAATGGTCTAGTGGTTTGCTCTACTCTCTTCAATTTCAGTCTGAATTTGGCAATAAGGAGTTCATGATCTGAGCCACAGTCAGCTCCCAGTCTTATTTTTGCTTACTGTATAGAGCTTCTCCATCTTTGGCTGCAAAGAATATAATCAATCTGATTTCAGTATTGACAATTTGGTGATGTCCCTGTGCATAGTCTTGTGTTGTTGGAAGAGGGTGTTTTCTCTTGGCATTACTCTGTTAGCCTTTGCCCTGCTTCATTGTGTCCTCCAAGGCCGAATTTGCCTGTTACTCCAGGTATTTCTTGACTTCCTGCTTTTGCATTCCAGTCCCCTATAATGAAAAGTACATCTTTTGGGGGTGTTAGTTCTAGAAGGTCTTGTAGGTCTTCATAGCATGATTCAACTTCAGCTTTTTCAGGATTACTGGTTGGGGCGTAGAATTGAATTACTGAGATACTGAATGGTTTGCCTTGGAAATGAACAGAGATCATTCTGCTGTTTTTGAAATTGTACCAAAGTATTGCATTTCAGACTCGTTTGTTAACTATGAGGACTACTCCATTTCTTCTAAGGGATTCCTGCCCACAGTAGGAGATATAATGGTTATCTGAGTTAAATTCACCCATTCCAGTCCAATTTAATTCACTGCTTCCTAAAATGTCAATGTTCACTCTTGCCATCTCCTGTTTGGCCACTTCTAATTTACCTTGATTCATGGACCTAACATTTCAGGTTTCTATGCAATATTGCTCTTTACAGCACTGGACTTTACTTCCATCACCAGTCACATCCACAACTGGGTGTTGTTTTTGCTTTGGCTCCATCTCTTCATTCTTTCTGAAGTTACTTCTCCACTGTTCTCCAGTAGCATATTGGGCACCTACCAACCTGGGGAGTTCATCTTTCAGTGTCCCATCTTTTTGCCTTTTCATACTGTTCATGGGGTTCTCAAGGCAAGAATACTGAAGTGGTTTGCCATTCCCTTCTCCAGTGGACCACATTTTGTAAGAACTGTCCACCATGACCCATCTATCTTAAGTGGCCCTACATGGCATGGCTCATGGTTTTATTGAATTAGACAAGGCTGTGGTCCATGTAATCAGTTTGATTAGTTTTCTGCAATTGTGGTTTTCATTCTGTCTGATGGATAATGATAAGAGGCTTATGAAAGTTTCCTGATGGGAGAGACTGACTGAGGGGAAAACTGCACCTTATTCTGATGGGCAGGGCCATGGTCAGTGAATCTTTAATCCAATTATATGCAGAGTATATGTGAAATGCCAGGATGGAGGAAGTATAAGCTGGAATCAAGATTGCTGGGAGAAATACCAATGACCTCAGATATGCAGACACCACCACCCTTATGGCAGAAAGTAAAGAAGAACTAAAGAACCTCTTGATGAAGGTGAAAGAGAGTGAAAAAGCTGGCTTAAAACTCAACAT